>CM052455.1:10546458-10661521 GCA_028533085.1 Varecia variegata
CAGGCATGCGCCACCATGCCCGGCTAATTTTTTCTATATATATTTTAGTTGGCCAGCTAATTTCTTTCTATTTTTTAGTAGAGACGGGGTCTCGCTCATTGCTCAGGCTGGTCTCGAACTCCTGACCTTGAGCGATCCACCCGCCTCGGCCTCCCAGAGTGCTAGGATTACAGGCGTGAGCCACCGCGCCCGGCCTGTACTGTTTTTTTTCTTATTCTCATTTAGCAATAAATATTAGGGCATCCAGAAGTAGAAAATAACTTAGAGCATTGTATTCTACATTCTTCCTTCTTTCATATAATCTTATAATATGATTACTTACATAAGATTTATGTGTTTTGCTTTGTTTACTAGGTAAACACTGTTAAAAAATAATATTTTAATTGAAAAGATGCTTAACCCACATTTTTTAATGGGTTAAGGTTAATGTTTTGAGTTATTTTTGTAGCAGATGATGTTAATTTAGTGTTTTTGGCAGTAGCTTTCAGTTAGCACTGATAGAAAAGATGAGCATTTGAAGGGAAACAATTGCTTGCTTTGTACGTGGTGATGTTGAGTAATGACTGAGTACATTCATTTGCACAGCCACTATAAACTCCAGACCCATTTTTCCCTGCCGTTTCCTTAAGTGGGTCACGTGATTTTTTTGTTTATCACTGACTTGAATATTGTCAAGTCTTACAAACCACATAACTTGACCATGAAATCAAGCAGCTGTTTCAAAGGACTCTTTGCAAATAGATTTTATTTTTATTTTTTGGGTCATTGCAATGAAAAGAAGATTGTGCAATTTGTGTATGGATATTGGGACTTTTCCCCTCCCTCCCTCCCTTCCTTCTTTCCTTCCTTCCGCCTTCTTTAAAACAAGTTTCAAGGCAAAGATTTCCATAGTACTTCTGGTTGGTGTTCTCCGTGCAGCCCCTGCCATCAGCAGTTGGCTTTTAGCTGAGGCTAATAGGCTATTTATTTTATAAAACCAAATAGCGTGTATGGTATTTGGTGGCTGTCTTTCAGAGATGACAGTGAGTTAGCGTCTGTGAGATTGTGACTTCTGCATTTTGTCTAGATCTGGTCTTTGTCTTTTGGTTTTAGGAATGGGGAAGGAGCCTAATCCCTTGAGAATGGTATCTGAGTTTGTGAAGAACCCGCCTAAATTGTGAGGGTGGTGCATGTGACTGATGCCTGGGATGTTCTCAACATATGTTTGCTATTAAAATTGTTCCTGGGTTCTTTCTTTCTTTCGCAGGATATGTGTACGTATTAGTTGTGTAGAACTGTCCATATGCTGACGCTTGTGCTAGTGTGAAACGCTTCTCTGATGATTCTGTTACAGAGTGGGTTGTGTCAACATTGAGAATTCAGCATTATTGTCTGGGGAGAGCTCCTGCTCCACTTTAAGTATTGCACAGTTTGGTATTTATATGTGTGCACAGACACACATGGAGAATCATGAATTAAAGTCAGACAACAATATGCCCAAAAGGGGGGAGATTATTTCAGAGGCAAAATGTTTCTTTTGGGGTAATAAATACATTTTAAATTCAGTTAACAAGTATATACTAAATGCCCATGATGTATATGGAACTGTGTTTGATGCTTGTTAGAATTTATAAACAGCCATAAGTTCTTATTCCTTATCCATAAAAATCCTACAGCTTAGAATTGCTGATTTTAATAAGCCTTATAGTAGTAGTAGTACAGATGAAAGAGGGATTATCTGAAGACAAAGAGGTTAGAGAAAATCTTATGACATAATAACCTGGAGCTGGGACATGAAGATAGGATTTGGAGATGCATGGAGGTGGAGCGGGGGAAACACCCAGGAGAGGAAGCCTGAGAGAAGGTGGGAAACTGCAGCCTGTGTTTGAGGGAACAGTTTTGTTACCGTACAGGGGATACGTGTTAGAGAGTGGGGGAAGACAAGATTGGTGCTAGGACATGTAGGACATTGAATACCATCCTGCGGAGACTCTGAAGCTTGTAAGATAGTGAGGTGATTGATCATTCATTCATTTGATACCCAGCTGAGTAGTATCAGTTATGTGCCAGGTACCATGTAGGCAGAATAGCAGAGTCTAGGTCTGTCTGTAATGATAGGTTTGTCAAATCACCAAATCATTGATTCTTATCAAATTTTTTAACGTGTAAGGTCTAAGAAGCTTTATAAGAACTTCCATTTTTAGTTGCTGATCTTAGGATATATAGAAAACTATTTTATCATTAACAAAAAATTTTAGTATTTTACATAGAAGTTTTCAGTTGAGACTTTTTAAAAGCAGGATTGTTTTACCTAATTTGATTTCTTTTGGATATTGTTGAATGTAAGTTAAATTTAAAATTTAAATGTTATGTTAAAGTAGAGAAAAATTTTAGGTTTAAGTTTTGATAAGTTAAAATTAAGATCCAAAAGCACCCAAAGAAATCACAATTAACTCAATTAATCTTGTGCCCATCTCTGCAGCTCAAGGATGGAGTGGGAGGAGTGGGGGGTTCTGTGTCTGACAGCTCTGCCCGAACCACAGGAAGTGGGAATGATTTCTGACAAGACAAAGTGGGTGTTTATTTGTTGTTGCTGTTGACTTCCTAATCACAAAAGGTTAGGAAAGCATACTGGGTAGGCAGAATTAGAGCTTCCATGGCCTGTTATAGACAGACTGGGCTAGATCTGCAGTAGTCTTTGAGAATAGACTTTTAAGGAAGTGATAGGGATAGTTGAGATAAGTTACAAGTGTAACCTCCTATGAGCTCATATTAGTGTGGCAAAAGTGTGGGTATTAAATAGTTACCCACAGTTTACTTTTTTTGTTTAAGGACACTTTTGTGGGTTCTGATTTTGGGTTGCTAGTAGTTGATATTTGGATACCCCAGAATTACCCTCTAGCATCCTACTTATTTATTACCATGAGCTACCTTTTGATCTTTGGTACTGTCAAATAGTTTAGTTACATATTCAAATTGTGTGGCAAGACTTGTGATGGAGTGTGTGGGAAATGGGGTTTGGCCCAAGGAGAAGGGAGCAGGAAAGGGTTGGGCTTGTTGCTGTGTCTTGTTCTTTAAAATTACGTCCCTTTAGCTGCTGACTGCTTTCCTCATATGACCACTGCTTTGCCGTAACCGTGAAACTGTGATATCATGTATGAGTTACGAGGTGTTCACTTCAGAAGTTATGAATTGAGCTCTAAATTCACTTGACAGAAACCAGACTCATTTTTACTCAGAGACTTTTAATGTAGTAGATTTGCAGCTAGAAGACCTGGGCTTGCATCTTGGCTCTTTTTCATATTATTTGTGTCACTTTGAGCAAGAAATGTAGTTTTTCTTAATTTTTTTCTTATCAATAAAGTGGAGATAGTCATTTTTATTGTAGGTTGTTGCAATGAGGCTTAAATGAGATGCTAAGAAAGCATTTTATAAATTTCTAAAGACTATTTAAATGTCAAGTGTCATCAGTGCATTGTGAGTCTCTGAAGGCAGGCAGTGTGTCACACGTACCTGAAGTACCTACAGTGCTAAGGCACAGATCTTGACGTTGTAAGCTCTGTGAGGACAGGACTTTGTCTGTTTTGTCCTGTCCTGTCCCACTGGATCCCTGGTGTCTTTATAGAATCATGCTTATTTCATTTTCTTTATTTCTAAGGTTAACAACTTTTTATAATTTTTTTCTATTTATCCGCTTTTCTTGGAAGTTTGGTTATTCCTTCTCCATCTTAGAAAAAATGGCGTACATAGAGCACAGCACCCTATCCTGTAGCTGGATAGAAAAGCTAACTCTTTGGGCTGGTCCCTAAAAGTGAAGAGTGAGGAGATTAACAGTGGGATTCTCTTTCAGTTCTATGTCTGCCTCAAATCAAAGGGAACAAGTAATAGATGGGAATCTGGAGGATACAAATACTGAAAAGAAAAATGTTTCAGTATAAGTTAAATAGGAATTCGGGTGTCGCAGAGGAATGGAGAACCCAGAAAAGGAGCTTGGGCTGAGTCCAGGGAAAGATGAGCTAGACTGTACTGCGGTGCACGGGGCTGTACTGCTGAGACATTCTGTCACAGCCAGGTGGGGCACTCTGAGCTTACACAGGGAACATCTCATCCAGGTGCACGCTTTCAAAACGCCACCCTGTTTATATTTTTCTGTAGGCAAATCAGCATTCCTGTAGTGATAGATGATAGTTAAGACTTCATATTTTCAGATAGTGTCCCTACAGTCCTTTTTAGTAGGCTAAACATATCCTTCACATTAGTTCTCCTGAAAGTGAACTATTTGAGTCTTATCCTGGCTCTGTTACACACGAGCTATGTGATACTGCGCAAGTTACTCAACTTATTTTGATTCTCTTTTTTCTCCCAGCTGTAAGGTAGAATAATGTTTATCTTGTAGAGTTACTGTTAGGAGGAAAAATAATACACGTAAAGTACCTACTACAGTGCCAAGTTCATAGTAGAGATTCAGTTAATAATGGTGGGTATCATTTTTTGATCTAGGCTTAGTGTGTGACTATATGTCATTTGACAATAAGTACCACTAATGTAATATGAGCATTACAAATGTTGGTCTTGTGATTCAGTATTTGTTTTTAGACTAAATGTATATTATGTTTTCCTTTCATAGATTTCTGAGAGCAGACACCATCTTATTTCTGTTGAATTATATGTAGTAACTCAAAAGGCATATATCAGCTGTCAGAAGCAGCTTCCTTGAAAAGGTAATTTCAAATGTTGAAAGGGCTACTTACTCTTTAATTTTACTTGGATTATATTTGTATACTTGACATAGATAATCAGTAGTCTTCTTGAACTAAATTGGAGTCATTCAGATTATAAGACATACCAATTATATTTACTCTGTATTGTAGTTTTCTTTCTTTTCATTTTTAAAAAAAAACTTTGGTAATACAGTTGATTTTCCAATCCTGATGACTACTACTATGCTATATGATATGGACACAGTGAACAGAGACTTTAGTCTAACAAATATGCTCTATGATATGGACAAAGTAACGAAATGGTTGCCTTGCATATATTTAAACATTTTTCCCAAATGATTTTGAATGTATTTTAACAAGAAAATACCAGGTGTATTTGGAATCATCTTAGTGGGAAGTTTGTTACTAGCATGGGAAGGACATAAGGTGGAAAGAAGTTGTGTGCAATGGTAAATTTTATAATTCTTTTAGACAACTTTAGTGTCTATTTAAAAATTTTGCATAATTCATCAGACTTCCTAGATCTCTATTTTGTATTTAGGATAGTAGTAGCAAATAGAACTTGTGTTAGACTATGAATAATTTTGCCTCTTGAGATAGAAGTAATAAAGTGATTTGTTTCCTGAAGATAAACTTGGTGCTATTATAGGGTCTTTGTAAACACAATTGGAAAAAAAATCAGGCTTAAATTCTTTTATTCTCATGATGTTTATAAGTGAGCACACTAGATTTTATAAGTAGTCACATAGAGAAACTATTGTGACTGTGAAGGTTTCTTCCTTCATCTTTACGTTGATCCAGAGATAGATAGCATCAGTTGGTGAATTCTCGGTAAATGTACAGAAGTGGTAATATGTGAACAAACTTCAGAGTCTACTTGGATCTAGTGCTTTATTATCATTTGGAAGACAACAATTACCATTTAAGCAATTTACTCTCTGGGAATGACTATCATTATGACAGGACAAACTTTATTTTCACTAGAAAATAGAGTAAGAAAGTAGAAAGAGCACTGGAATGAAAATCAGGAACCTACAATTTCCACTTGCCCTTTCTTTCAGTAACTGACTGAGAAACCTTAAGTAACTCATTTAATCTCTGAGTTTTAGTTATTTTCTCTGTAAAGTGAGAGAGTTAGAATTAAATATCAAGGTCCCTTCTACCTATGAGATGGAAGTCTTGTAATAAAACAAATAGCATTAAGGAAGACACCCAGGACTGTTTAGTTAGAACCATCCAGTTGTGCCACATTTAGCAAGAAATTAAAAAGAAATATGTATATATTTTCTTATTGTCATGATTTAGTGGAAGTATTAATAGTAGTGGGCTCCAGAGACAGAAGGTGGAGTTGAATCCTAGCTTAATCATTATTGGCTATGTGGCCTTAGCAAATCACTGATGCTCAATTTGTCTGTCATGGAGATGGTAATACCTACCTGTGACAGAGACTACTGTTGTACCCCAGTGGCCACTCTTCCTGGGAGAGAGAAGCCCTAGGCCTGCCCCCAGTCTTACCCAGCCCATGACTGCCCAACTACAACTGTATTCCCTAGGTAGATACAGCTAGGTCAGGTCCTGTGACGAAGTTTGGGCCACTGGGATATGAAAGGAAGAGGTGTGGGCAACTTTTGGGGTCATCTTCTTAAAGAAAAAGCCATTTGCCCTGGATGTCCTTTTTTCCTTTTTCTCTTTGTATGAGAAATGACAGGAATTGAAGCAGCAGCCTTGGATCCAGAGATGGGCGCCAGATGCTGAAGATGGCAGAACCGACTGGCTAGTCTGGGTTCCCTGGAGCAGAGCTGTCTGTCTACCCTGTGTTACCCGCTTACCTTCGAGCTGTTATGTGAGAGAGAAATAAACTTGTGTTTTATGTAAGCCCTTTTTTTTTCTTTGTTACAGCCAATTAATCTATATAGTGGCCTAAACAAAACACTGCTTTAAAGGGTCATGAAGACTAGAGATTATAAATTACCTAGTTTAGTGTGCGACAGAGAGTCGGAACTCTATCAATAGTGTTATCTGCTGTTTGTTAAATATTTACTTTCTACCTATTGTGGGTGGGAATATAAACATAAAGGTCATGAAAATTATTTCTATTAATAGTGGATTTAAGAAAAATAAAAACAAGGATGCTTACAATTTAAAAAAGCATATGAAATAATTAGCCACAAATTAGAAAACACAATTTTTCTAGTGTCATAATAGTAACCAAAAACATAATTTATCTGAAATGAAACAGTAAGAAATGGATAAGATGACCCTTATGAGCAACACAATTTAATTAAGCAAAAGGAATGTAAAAATATGTGTTAAGGTATTTCATGTTACTTAATATTATAAAATGTTTCTCACAACGTTTAGATAGATTTGTAGGTCTAATGTTAAAAACTCAAATGCTGAGACTGCATATAATGGAAAGCATTAGTCCTCGGGTCTACCCTTTTTCATCCCTGCATGGTTATCCCCAGAGGCAACTACTTATAACTCTTTTAGCAGTTTTTTTTTTGTATTTACCTCTGTATTTCTCCATATTGTTTACACTTCCATTTAAAAATTTTTCAATTTTAGTATGTGTTGACTTACCACTAAGGCAAATGAAGATTAGCTCCTTTATACTTTGTCAGTTCTTTCCCTTTTCCCTCAACTTCCTTCCCCAAATGTGGGTATCATAATTCTTGGTTAGCCTGTGTCTTCATTGTTATATATTGTTCATAGCGTAGCCACATAGTGATTATGATTAGTCACTTTTTCTGTATCTTGTTTTTCTTGGAGTTTATGGGAAATTTTCTTATATTATCTCCCAACAGTTTCTTCTATTCCATTTTCTCTTTTCTTTTGTAGAATCTTCATAGTCTAATATTGGGTCTCCTGGATTTTGATCTTCTAATTTTCTCTTTTCCTTCTCTCTCTCTCTCTCTCTCTCTCTCTGTCATTCTCTAGTGTCTGGGAAATTTCTTAACCTTATTCTTCCAACTTTACAATTATTAATATATATATATTTTTAAAATTTCTGCTCTCATTTGAACTTTTCAAAAGCTTTTTCTTTTCTGAGCATTCATCTTTATAGTGTGTTATTGTTTCATAGATATAATTTCATCTCATGTCTCTGATAATAATAATTTTTAAAAAACAATTTCTTTGTGCACTGTATTGTCTCTTTTTTGTTTTTCTATTTGATTTTGTTTCTTTCCTTCATGACAGAAGCATTCCTTGATTGTTCCTCACATGTTTAGCTAATACTGAAAATCTTAGTGGAAACTCTGTGTGTGTGGGTTTCACTCTAGGGCTGTTAGTTGAAGACCAGATTTATTTTATTGACACATCTCTGATTCTTACTATCTATGTTTTTGGACTGATTTCTCTTTCCAAAAAAGAGTCTTCCTTTCTCCTGTGTAGGAAGCATAAGTCTGGCTACCAGTTTCTGGAAGTTGAGTAAGGGAAGAACCAAGAGGTAGAGGGTGACCACACTGCTCAGTATACAGATACTCTTTGACTTATGGTAGGTACACCCTGATAAACCCATTGTAAGTTGAAAATATCATAAGTGAAAAATGCATTGGATACGCCTAACCTACTCTACCTTAAATGTGCTCACAACACTTACGTTAGCCTACAGATAGGCAAAATCATCTAACAGGAAGCCTATTTTATAATAAAGTGTGGACTGTCTCATGTAATTGGTTGACTACTGTACTGAAAGTGAAAAACAGAATGGGTGTGTGGGTACTTGAAGTATCATTGCTACTGAATGAGTGTTGCTTTTGCACCATGGGGGTGAAGTTGAAAAATCGTTAACTTTCATTTAATCTCCCTATTCTCAGTACAGTATCTTATCTTCACTCTCAGTTGTGCCTCAGACTCAGTCCCAGAGTCTAAAGTCTGTCTGATGGTTCTTTCTAGAGAGTAAAGTACTTTTCTCTTGCCAGAGTGAAAGTCAGTTGAAGAATTGTATTAATAGAGAGGCATGTAAAGTCTAACTGTTCCTTACGCAGGCTTTCTGCCATCCTTCTGATTTAAGCCTCACCCATGACTCTGCCCCATATTCCTGAACCTTTCTAGGATTCTTTTGTTTGTTTTTGTTTGAGACAGAGTCTTACTCTGTTGCCTGGGCTAGAGTGAGTGCCGTGGCATCAGCCTAGCTCACAGCAACCTCAAACTCCTGGGCTCAAGCGATCCTCCTTCCTCAGCCTCCCGAGTAGCTGGGACTACAGGCATGCACCACCATGCCCAGCTAATTTTTCTATGTATGTTTTTAGTTGTCCATATAATTTCTTTCTACTTTTAGTAGAGACAGGGTCTCGCTCTTGCTCAGGCTGGTCTCGAACTCCTGACCTGGAGTGATCCTCCCACCTCAGCCTCCCAGAGTGCTAGGATTACAGGCGTGAGCCACTGCGCCCGGCCAGATGCTCCTTTTCTTGATTGTGGTGGTGGTTTCAGGTGCATATGCGTGAGTCACAACTCATAAAACTGTACAATTTAAATTCTTAATATTTAATTTCTGAAATACATGTTAATAAATTTCTAGTCCACAATTCATATTGAGTCTAAAATCAGTGGAAATTTTAGTGATAAGTCAAATAGAGTGTTAGCCTTGTGCCATGTGTATCAGTATTAATAGAATGCTTCCAGTTGCAAATATTAATAACAGAAAACCTAACTAGGTAAAACAATAAAAGAGATTTATTAATTTACTTATCTGGGAAGCTTAGAGATACTTTAGTCTTCAGGTGCTGTTTGATCAAGTCTCTGGCATTGTTTCTCTGCAGTTCTCTGAGTTCTGCTCTTACCTACGTGTTAACTTTGGTTTTAGTCTGACTTCGCTCACCTTGTGCTGGGCGTCCACTGCCCCCCATTCCTAAGTTCATGGAAGACAGTTTTTCCATGGATGGGGGGATATTGGAGCTCTGCAGCCTGAGGACCGCAGCTGTAGGGCATGCAGATACGTAGATCCATTAGTTTTCATGAAGATATCACCTGACAAGGCTGTTAGGATAATGAGGAATTCATGTGACATGTTTAACATCATGTCCAACACATTGTATGCAGCCTATAAATGGCCCTAAGATAACACCTATGATGATAATAGGCACGTCTCTTCTTCCACAGTCAAATGAGCAAAGAAGAGATGGGCTTATCTGTTCTAGCTATTTCTTTTATTTAAAACAAAAGGTCAAAAAACCCAAAACCACCTGTTATTACTTGTAGTGAAGTTCTTCCTGAGAGCAGGTTGAAATAGATACTATACCCCATTGCTGTCTTTCCATGAAGTCAATCTGAATGGATGAGTGAATGAACAAGTCACTGAAATTACTTCATCTGTTACTGATTACTTCACCAGCTGCCGAAATGTAGCCACCACACTGATACAGTACGGTCGCTATGCATAACTGGAAACTCCTCACCAAGCCACAGCCGACAGAAAAATGGTGGCATATGAAGTAGAGATGGTATTGGAAGCTTTTCAGCTTTGTTCTGCAACATTCTAACTCTCCCTTATAAAGTGAGAAAATTCTTACTAGGACTAAAATCAAATAAAAACATATTAGTTTTAAGTGAAAGAAGCCAGTCACAAAAGGTCATATATTATATGATTCTATTTATGTGAAATGTCCAGAACAGGCAAACCCACAAATACATAAAGTAGACCAGTGGTTGTCTAGGGCAGAGGGAGGGAGTAGGAGTGGGAATGAGGAGTGACTATTAATGGGTATGGGTTTCTTTTAGGGGTGTTAAAATTTTTCTAAAATTAGATGTTGTAATGATTGCACAACTCTGTGAATATACTAAAAACCATTGAACTATATGGCTTACAGTAGGAGATTCTGGGTGGAAATTCTTTAAAGAATAAATAACAGTGACTTGTAATTAGTTCAGTGGCAAATATATAGGTACTTCTGAAATACCTGAGATTATTTTAAAATATTTCTTTCAGAAGTGTTAGCTTTTATTACATGAATCTTTTTTATACTATTTGCTTTCTAACCCAATTTTTATAGATCAGTCTATTGCAAATTCTTCATATGGTATATCTCATAAAACCTTATTTAGTGATCTGTATCCTAATTAAGAGTAGAATGACTCATAGAAATAAGGCAGGAGAGAGTTCTTTAATGCTGATGAAGAGGGAAAAAAATCTCTTTTCATCAGTGATAAAGATAGCAACAAGAACCAAAGACTTGGCTATCACAGCTAAAAGGAGTGATTAATACTTGATAAACCGAAAGGAAAGACTCTGCTTCTTGAATTCTGTAAAAGTCTGGACCGAAGGCCAAGAAGTGTTAAATCACAATAGCAATCAAAAAACAAGAAAGAAAGATGAAAAGTGCTAGAAAAGAAAGATGAGATTAACAATGGTAGTCGTAGCAAACAAGATGGTTAGATGTGGGGGAGGCCAGAGGCAGATGCCGTTCCACAGAAGAGTCAGTGTTGTTAAAAGAAGTAAAAGTAGATAAATAGAGTCACTGTTGTGGTTGCCGCTGAAGACGCTGGTGTTACATATCATACCCCTGTTGAGGTGTGGTGCTGCGGCTGGGAAAGGCACCCAGGGATTGCACTGGCCCTTAAAGTGTTGCCTTTTCACACACTAAGTGTTCATCTCCAGAATGTATCCAGAATAGCTTATTCTTCTGTCTTTGTTTTTTTGTTTTTAAAATAGCACTTACACATTTATTTCCTAAAATCCCATGATGTCGATTGTTCTTACCAGGCTTTAATAGACTCCACCCCCTTTTTGCTTCCCTTGGTACTTTTTATTTGTGGTAAGAGCATAGTGTAAAGCTGTGGTCCCCAACCCCTGGGCCGAGGACCAGTGCTGGTCTGTGGCCTGTTAGGAACCAGGCAGCACAGCAGGAGGTGAGCGGCAGGCGGTGAGCCAAGCTTCATTTGTGTCTAGAGCTGCTCCCCATTCTCGCATCACCGCGTAAGCTCCGCCTCCTGTCAGATCAGCAGCAGCGTTAGATTCTCCTAGGAGCACAGACTGCTCTGTACACTGCGCGTGTGACAGATGTAGGTGGTGCTCCTTATGAGAACCAAATGCCTGAGGATCTGACGTGGAGCGGAGGCGGTGATGCTAGCGCTGGGGAGCCGCTGCAAACACAGACTATCATCAGCAGAGAGGCTTGACTGCAGAATAAATGTAATACACTTGAATCATCCCAAAAGAATCCCACCTCCCCATTTCTCTGTGGAAAAATTGTCTTCCATGAAACTGGTCCCTGGTGCCAAAAAGGTTGGGGACGGCTGGTGTAAAGCATAATAGTATCACCTCATTTTATAGCAATGGGGAAATCAGGTTGAAGGTTAAGTGTTTTGTGCCAGTAATGAAAGGAAGGAGGCTTTCAACTGTAGCTTAGAAACCAGGAGTTTGGTATTTTTATAGGGGAAAATATGATGGCTAATTGAACAGGCTTTCTGAATTAAACTTTTTTATGCTTGAATGTACACTTAAGTATTAAATCTTTCAAGTATTATCTGTATCAGTACTGACTAATCTGCCTTCAGTTCTATAATGGATAGCTGATCCAGCCTTTCCTTTTAAGAAAATCCTTGATGTATTAGACTGTTAAAACAAATTCTAACATTTGGTGTTCATTAGTGGTGTAACCGAAACAAAAACATTTTAATGGTTGATCCCAGAGTATTTTGAAGTTAGTGTAACTTTGCTGGGAAGGTATTTAAGCTTTAGTATCAATTGCAAGTAGGCCATGAGCCAATTTTCAAAGCTGTTTCTAAGTAAGACATTGAGTTATTCTGAATGCAAAAAATACATTTTGTGGCACTGTGCCATGTGGTGAGGAAACAGAATGAAACAATTACAGTGGGATTTGTATTGATAATTGTATTTCTAAGTGAGTAGTTAGATATTGTGAAGTGAGATTTAGCATTACTCCTCAGTGTGTTTACAATTGCTTAAATTTAGTTGTAGGCCATGAATGAGTTGTTCTGAATTAAAAAAAAAATGTGAATTACTGAACAAAAATTAAAACTTCAAACTCTACATTTAGGGTTTAGCTAATTGACTTAACTAAAAATGGGATGCTTCAACATTTTTTTACTGTAAATTCCAAGAATATTGCTAAGTGTCATTTATCTATTAAGTTAAAATAAATTTTTGTAATCCAGTCTTTAAAAAGGTAAAATTTCCACTTAAGATACCAAATTACTAGTTTTTGGCAGGGCTAAGGAGTTTAGCAAAAATGATTTTTCTTCTAAAGAATATTGAAACTAATTTACTTTGCTTGTGGTAAATCCCAAAGAAAGGTACAACAAAGGATTATTAATGTCATAAGGGCATTCAAAATTGACTGCAGTTTGTCATCTTAAAGCAACAAAAGGAGTGGAAGACAGAATAATTAGATTGATAGTAAATATAATCTGATGGTTTATATGTTTGTTTTGACATTTAACCATAGACACTATTGCTTGCAAGGACTCTTTCAAAAGAAATCTCAGTGTAAATATTTTTTATTCCAAGTTGTTTTGACTTAAATAAATTTTCAATGTAAGATAAAAGACAGAAATCACCCAAATATTAGATCTCTTTTCAACAAGTATTTTTGAAACATTATGTAGATTTACAATGCAATTTATATTAGCACAGTAAACATTTCATAACACTCTGCTTTATGAGTTTCTGGATATTTGAACAATATGTTTAGGTCGTTTTGAGTTATTTTTATTATGACTGTGAACTGATTTGTTTACATGTGTGTGTTTGTGTGTTTGGGCTCTATCCTGACCTCAGCAAGACTATTTAATGTTAGTGCTATCATAAGATAATTTTGAAGCTTTTACTCTTCCCCCCCCCCATTATATACAACCTTTTGGGTAGAAATTTCTTTTGGAGTGTAATATTTGGAAATGTATTAATCACTTGACATATTTCAGTATTCAGAATAATTCACAGTGAATCTGAATTTGTGGTGACTAGTCAGTGTCCTTATGGAATACCTGCTGTTCCAACAGCAGGATCTTAGGTAGGATATAAATTTGCCAGGTTTAATTTATAGCATGTTTGGGAAATACATTTTAAATATTGCTTTCCTTCCAGCTTAATATTTCATTTTAAAAAACAACTCAGTTAAAAAATGGAATGTATTTTTTAGTTTATTAACTTGTTTGTTATTTATTTTGATTTAGTATTTATTTTTTCTAGGTCCACATTACACAATCTTGCTAATAGAATAAAATGCCATTAGATCTAAGTAGCTTTGAATAATAGTTTAATCATCATTTTTTTCTGTTTTTCCTAATTTTGTTGTTTTTGACAGAGTGTTACATTCTTATTTTTTCTGATTATGCTGGCCAATTTGGTTTGTATGTAGCATAAGAGCTGTGCTTGTTCATTAGGAAAAAGAAAGATAGAAGGTAGGTAGATTTATTTGGATAGCATTTTCAATGATGTGAACAGTGACATACTGTGGCTAATAAAATCAAATGTCATTTTATAATGATGAATAAGTATAGGTAACAAGTATAATGATAGAGTTTAGGACCAAGTATCAATTTCTGATACTTTCTATGCAAAGATGCAGTAAAGCTGAAAATCAGTAAAGCTTAAGAAGTTGTGATCTCTAAGTTCATTTTCTAATTATGATAAGTATCACTGTTTTATGCATAATGGTGTATATTTCAGGTTACTTTTAAAAATAGATGCTGCATGCATGTGGTACAAAATTCCAAAGGTGTGAAGTTCTGGAGCAATAGTCCCTCTACAGTTGCCCTTCAGCCTCCTGGTTCCTTTCCCTGGAGACAACTGTTGGTGCCAGTTTCTTTATCCTTTCAGAAATTTTATGCAGATAAAACATAAATGTAATGTGCATATGTTTTATTTTATAATTTATTATCCAAATTGTAGCACGTTAAAAACAGTGTTCTGTGTCTGTTTCCCCCCATTTAACAACATACGTTGGACGTCATCCATTCGAGAGATGTTTATTGAGTACTTGGTCAGTGTCTCAGAATATAGCAGTAAACCAAACAGAAAGGTCTCTGCTCTTGCGCGTCTCATATGAAAGTGGAGGAGGCAGACATGAGAGAGAAAGGGGAAAAGAGGGAAGGGGAGTGGGGAGAGAGAGAACGTGAATGAATTAAAAATAGGGTGATGTGGTAAGAAAACGTAGTGGGCTGTTCTTTTGAACTGCTTAGGGAAGGCCTCCGAGGAATTGACTTTTAAATGGAGACCGGAATGACAGGAAGAGCCCGGCCAGCCGAAGAGCAGAGGAAGGAGGCTCCAGGGACCTGAGGAAGGTCAGCATGGCTGGAGGGTAAAGAGGGTAAGGGTGATAGGCCCTGTAGGTCCCAGGTAGAGTTTGGATTTCATTTTAAGTTTGACGAAAGGCCATTGGAAGATTTGCTTATTTGCTTGTTTGTTGTATCAGTAGAATGATATCTGCCTTAGGTTTTTAAAAGATTACTCTGGCTGCTGTGAGGATTCTGTGTTGTAGATGGTCCTATATCAGTGTATGTAGAGCTGCTTGGCATTCCACTGTATGTATGTATGTATGTATGTATGTATTTTCGTAGTCCCTTTTGTGGGACCTTTAGATTGTTTCCCATTTTTGGATTTTGTCAACAATACCACGATGGAAATCCTTATATACCAATCTTTTTTACAGTTAAAAAAAAATTGAAGACTGTTGAAGCATGGTGATTCTTATAAGAGAGAATTAATGATGTGCATCTAAACTTTGTCGTGCCAAGCAGAATTTTGCAGAAGGCCAAGTGCCTGTACTGTGAACATGGTGGTCGGTGGGTAGTCACCAACACTGAGTGATCTCAGTGACCAGCGTTGAATGAACATCTCTGAGCCTCTCCATGTTAGTTTCTTTTTAAGTCAACTGTATGAGAGTGTAATTTATAGGTATAATAAAATACACCTATTTTAAGTGTACAGTTTTAGGCATTTTGGTAAATCCATGCAGCCATGTAGCCACATCACAGTCAAGACATAGAACATTCCCGTCACTTAGAAAGTTCCCTTGTGCCCACTCCTCAGTCCCCCTTTCTCACAGCAGCCCGGGCAGTCACCGATTTCCTTTTGTCACTGTGGATGGTTTTAATACAGATGGCATCACACAGTATGTCCTCTTTTGTGTCTGGCTGCTTTTGCTTAGCATAATGTTTCTGAGATTCATCCATCCTTTTATCGGTCAATGCTTTGTTCGTCTTTATTGCTGAGTAGGATTCCATTACACCACCACGCGTTTGTTCATTCATCCACCGATGGACGTTTGCATTTTCATTTTTTGTCCACTTTGAATAAAACTCCTGTGAACATTTGTGTATGTCTTTGTGTGGAAATATATTTTTATATCTCTTGGGTTACTGTTTATGGGTGGAATTTCAGGGTCCTATGTTAAATTTATGTTTAATTTCTGCCAAATAATTTTCAGAGTTGTGTTCTTTCACATTCCCATCAATGACATATGAAAGTTCTCGTTGCTTCACATCCTTGTCCACACTTAATCTTGTTAGTCATTTTAGTTTTAGTCATTCTGGTGGATGTGTAGTGGTGTTTAATCTGGTTTGAATTTGCATCTTTTCATGTGCTCATTTGCTATCCGTATAGCTTCTTTTGTGAAGTGTCTGTTCAAATCTTTTGCCCATTTTTAAACTGGGTTGTCTTCTTGTTAGTTCTTCATGTATTCCGGATATGAGTCCTTTGCTGGATGGATGTATTATGAATATGTTCTCTAGTCTGTGGCTGGCTTTTACGTTCTCTTGATGGTGTTTCTGAAGGCAGAAATTTTTATCTTGCTGAAGTTAAGTTTATCAATTATTCTTACATGGTTTGTGCTTTTTGCACCTTATCTAAAAAAATCTTTCCTCAGACCAAGGTCTTGAAGATTTTCTTCTAGGTTTTTTCTCTTGAGTTTTGTAGTTTTAGTTTTTACATTTAGGTCTGTAATCCATTTTGAGTTAATTTTTGGGTATGTTGAGTATGGATTTTTTGTGTGTTTTGAAAATACTTGTACAGGAGACAGCTTTAGTTGAAAGGGTGAAAAGACAGGGAGTATGAGTTGATAATGACCCGAACTAGGACAGCAGTTAGGCATGTGGAGAGAGCAGGGAGGAGGACAGATCTGATGGCAGTTTAGAGACAGGGAATCGGATGGGGAGGGAGCATGGAGGTAGAAGATGAGACCAAGGCTTATGGCTCCAGGAAATGGATGGGTGGTGACTGGGACCGGAATACAGAGCAAGGAGATGATTTGCGATTCTCCACTATGATTTACAATTCTCCATTATGACTAATGGAAAAGAGTTTTTAAATGTTGAGTTGATGTGATAGCAGGATGTTCAGTCCTTGTCCACACGCACACATGCTGAGACACAGCCAAATTCTTAGTGAGAACATTCTGTCCTTAACCCACTGTGACTGATTTTCTGTTATTACATAGTCTCCATTGTGATAATTTTTGTGGCTTCACAATATTACTTAAATTTTGTAGTGAAACTACTGTATCTGCTGTATAAAATCATTATTTTTATTTTTTTATTTTTTTGAGACAGAGTCTTGCTCTGTTGCCTGGGCTAGAGTGCCGTGGCTTGATCCTAGCTCACAACAACCTCAAACTCCTGGGCTTAAGCAACCCTTCTGCCTCAGCCTCCCGAGTAGCTGGGACTACAGGCATGCGCCACCATGCCCGGCTAATTTTTTTTTTTTCTCTATATATTTTTAGCTGTCCAGATCATTTCTTTCTATTTTTAGTAGAGACGGGATCTCACTCTTGCTCAGGCTGGTCTCAAACTCCTGACCTCGAGCGATCCTCCCGCCTTGGCCTCCCAGAGTGCTAGGATCACAGGTGTGAGCCACTGCGCCCGGCCACAATCATTATTTTTTGAAACATGGAAATAATGCCACTAAAGTGGTTTCTGCTGTATTTCTTTCCCGTTTCCATCACAGTGTGTCCACTAACAAGGCTCTTCTGCCAGTCTTTGTCTAGATATGCACACATCATATCGTTCTTTCCATGAAAGTAAAATTGTATTATCCTTATTTATTTTGGGATATCATATTATCCCAGGCATGGCCAGTGGAAATGAGATACTTTAAGCTGACTCCTGTGTCCTTTTGACAGGCCCTT
Source organism: Varecia variegata (assembly GCA_028533085.1). Taxonomy (NCBI): domain Eukaryota; kingdom Metazoa; phylum Chordata; class Mammalia; order Primates; family Lemuridae; genus Varecia; species Varecia variegata. The sequence goes on from CM052455.1 coordinate 10,564,247, forward strand.
GTGATTGAGCATTTTCTTAAATTCTGTCATAACAAGATAGTCTAGGCTCATCTCGTACTTCACCTATTCTAGTCCTGTACTCAGCCATTTCACTAAAGAGTACTGATTATTTTTAGCTGAGAATGATATTTAGAAATAAAGGTCTGCACACCAGGTATGCTCATTGCTATGAAGACATTTCTTTTAGGTCTTGCCAGTGGATAGAGCTTGGAAATTGTGTATATTCATATATAAATGTGTGTATACATATGCACACAGGTATGCATATAGTACCTATATATATATATTTATTTCTATATCCCTCTATTAAAAAACTATAAATTTACACCTATACCTCCAATTCCAACAATTCCAATCCAATATGATAAAGTATTTTTTTTCCTAGACTTTCCTCTTTCTGTGTTTATAATTCCCTCCTCTTACAGTGAGAAACCTAGCTCCTATTAAATTGATATATTTTCTTATTTGTTCAGTTCTTTTCTGCATAACAAATCTCCTGACTGCAACTGGCCAAATTCTTACTCAGGCCACCTCTCGCCCCCACCAGCCATGTCCAGCCCATGGGGAGAAAAGGAGGAGGAAGTTTTCCCTAATGAATTTTTCACTGAATTAGTCCCCTGGTTAAAAAAGAGCAGCTCACAGTGTAGTCGGGGAAACAGACACATAAACAAGTAAATGCAAATAATGTGCAAAGGGCTGACATGTATACCAGTGTACCTGTCTTCCACTAATGTGGACATATTTGTGTCAGAGCTGCACACATTCTCTAAGGCGTTTTCCTAAACATAGAGATGGGATGAGGAGGATGTTTTAATAGTGTTTTTATGCTGACTTCTCATGAACTGTATCTCAAAGTGCCTGTTTGTACCCCTTTCCTAGTCCTCCAATCCTTTTATACTACCAACCAGAAAGAAGGAAAAAGAGTGACATTTTTGATTGCTTCTTTTGTATATTTTCTGCTTTTAAACATGTTAACTCTGTGTATTCCGTGTTTAATCCTGAATAGTAAATGCGTATATACTACATATTAACTAAATGATGGTAATTTTAGTACTTTGTTCTAATATTATTTTCTCTGAATGTTTCTTCTAGTTCTAGGACTAAAATCAGGTAATTAATTTGTATTTTTATAACATCAAATTAATGCATTTTAAGTCCGAGCATCTGTTCTCTGTTTGTTCCACACCTGTGACAAGATGATTTCAACCATTCATGTATAAAAGAGAAACACATTTTCAGGGGGAACCCCAGCTTTGAAGCATACATTCTGTTTTTTGCCCAGTAACTATGTGAAAAATACCAATTGCTGAAGCTCTAAGAAGAATGAAGTTACTCGTAAACTTAGTATTCATACCAAAAAGGCCCTCTAAATGAAAACCACACTGAGATGCAATACACCAAATCTGTGTAACATAACCCTTTCAAGATCAATGTAGTTAAAAAATGTATCCATGATTTGGGAAGGCAGCTTTACCAAAACAGGATTATAAAAAATAACTAACATGAAACAGCTGGCAACCAATCTGACAAACATGTACCATGACACTGTGACAGGAGTATGGATCTTGAAGTACCTTAGTGAATATTAGTAAATATTAGTGGACTGTCAAGGCCATATTTCTGTGCATACTTTTGATACAATTCTAATGCATGTGAAGTATTTTGACAAGTGAATTTATGAAATTTCTAAAAATTAAAACCCCAATGAAGGTATCATTTCAATTGGAATGAAAATCATGACAATTTTAGATCTCAATGAGGCTATGATTTAGATTCTGGTACAGTGTCTGTTAAGAAATACAATGTATTCTGGTGTCATCTTCATTATTAGGAAATTGTCTTCAGAAGGAATACAAATAGGAGAGGTCTTGATATGTCTGCCAGAGTATCAGGAAGGCAGGTTGTGCAGTGGGCATTGCTAATGAAGATTGAGAGGCTGGCTTTGTTTCAATCCTCACTCTGTCAGTAGGCTATTAAACAATATACTTAACATTTCTCTGCTTCAGTTTCTTGAGCTATGAAATGTGTAATATAGGCCTCATAGGGTTTCTGTGAGATTTAAGTGAGTTAATGTATGAAAAATGCTTACCATGTTACTAGCACACGAGAGACACTTAAGTGCTGGCAGTGAAGTTCGACATAAGCGTATGTTCTCTCACTGTGCATCTTCCTCCATCGTCTGCTCTCCTCTGCTCACCTTCATTTTTCTTTTTTTTTTTTTTTTTTACCTTTCCCTTTAGTTTTATAATCTATTCACTTTTTTCCTATTCCCCCACTACCTCCCTTATTATTTTCTCTTTCTCTTTTAAAATCCTCTGCTTTTTCCACTTTACCTCATGTTTTTATTATCTTTTTAAATTTTCCTTCCTCCACTTCCTATTCTTTTATCTGACAAAGGCTTGGTGGCTACACTCTCCTCCTCCATTCTTAGGCCTGTATCTCTGCCTCAGGGGCTGTTCACCCGAGATCTTTCAACGTCCTTCACAGGGCCTACAAACCTCTGAAATTCTACACAAAATTTCATGAATATGCATTTTTGGGTGGGAGAGGTTCCATGGTTCTTTACAGGGTTTCAGAGGATTTCACAAGAAAAGTAGGTAAAAGAAATGCAGCTCCCAATACCTGAGTACCAGGTTTTGGGAGCTAGTTAAGACTTGTTAGAAATGATAGATTTAAACAATTAATTAATATTTGAAAGCTCTGAAAATTCTGTTCTTAAATCTTCTGCCTAAATGGAAAAATGTATTACTTTCATTAGGAGAATATATACGGAAGTAACCAACAAATTGAACTATTTCAAAAGCAACATTTTAGCTGATAATGAGCCTGACCCTTTGCAGGTTAGCACATGGAAATCATTATTATGTACCAGCTGATAGAGCTGTGTCGCCATACTTCTCAAGACAAAGACCCAGTCTTCGTTATACCAGGGCATTGTGATTTTCACGGTTAATCTTATTTCATTGCTAAATGCCTTCCATGCTCAGCTAAACAAAATTTGAAGAGATGACTAGCTTAGTTTTGCAGTGTGAAATGTTTTCCTCCTTTTTATTTTAAAACATTTTTTTTCTCCCTACCTTTTGAGGGTATTTTGAGTAAGTCAAATTTCATGTAATATTAAGAGTACCATCATTTATAAGCTGTAAAGCTATGTGATTTGAATGCTTCCTACCTAATGCGACTGGAATTTTTCTCCAATTACAGGAGAGCCAAGACCATCATTCTCCAGTTTCAAAAAACAGAATGCAGCTGCTTGCAAGAGGAGAGCTAAACTAACAGAACATTTAATATTTTGAAAAATATGTCCTGAGGGAAAAGATTTTTCTGTTCAAAAAGATATTGAATTATTTAGTTTGGCAGCTCCAAGGTATGAATATTTTGAGCTCCATCACTGTCATTTATTTTTTATCAAGTTCAAATGGAAAAATTGAAAAATGTATTCTGACATGTCGTCCTTTATTAGATCTCGGATAAACCTTTGGCTGCAAGGCCTGCACAGTACTGTGATCCGCATAGGCACATTCCACTTTTAGTGGATCAGAGTCTAATTTTCAAAATTCTTAGCAAATAGCAGAGTCGCAGCCAAAAATTCCTCTGTTGAGATTCCTTCCGGCCCAGATGAAACTAATAGTTCCAAGCTGTGTTGCTGTCATTCATCACTAATCCAGGTATGGCTGCTCACTGTTTTTAATTTTCCCTCTCTGAACTTGAAGGCAGCGTTTGCCCTTTTCCCATGAGAAGTCAGTGCTGATGGGCCTGCGATCCCAGCCGCTGGAGATGGTGGCCTTTTCCACCCTGGCACAGCTCGGCTTTGTGTTAGGGCTGGTATAGACATGAGCTAGGTGATGGACACAGTACAGTGGAGAACAGGCACGTGGTAGGGTATTAAGGAAAAATAAGACTATATTAGGGATTTGCTCCTAAGTTTTGGAAGTTGGTGTCATAGAAAGCAGTTGTTTCCCACCACACAATATCCATTGTTGCCACTAGCTATTTTGGGGCAGAATATCAAATTAAATGGACAATATGTTTTTATGTTTGTTATAATTATCACCATAATTAATAATAGAACTTTTAGAAACATTTGAAGTGTTATCAATTATCATACTGTTTAAATCAGACTATAATGAATTCATTTTGCATTTTGAATTGTCTTAATTGATACTTAAAAAGAGTTTGATATAGCAGGTGGCAGGCAACTTGGGAGGCTGAGGTGGAAGGACCCTATGAAGCCAGGGGTTTGAGGCTGTAGTGATCTATAATTGGGCCACTGTACTGCAGCCTGGGTGACAGAGCAAGATACCACCTCTATAAAAGAGATTTTGAGCTTAGCTGAGCATGGTGGCATGTGCCTGTACTCACAGCTACTCTGGAGGCTGAGGTGGGCGGGTGGCTTGAGCCCAGGAGTTCAAGGCTGTAGTGTACTTTGTGCCTGTGAATAGCCATTGCACTCCAGCCTGGGGAACACAGCAAGACCCTGGTTCTAAAACAAACAAACCAACCCCAGTGTGGTGTAGAATACAGAATAAAGATCATGAACTTTAGAATTGGCAGTTCTGACTTTATATCTCAACTGGTTCTGTGATCTTAGTCCAGTGAAGTAATCTGAGTCTCAGTTTTTGATTTCTAAAATGGGATAATAGAATACAGGGTAGGTAGGAGGACTGATAATCTGGCAGGTATAAAGTGACTGTATCCTCAGTAAATGGCAGATTATGTGTTTATCATAAATTATCTGCCCATCTGCCTGCTTGCCTAGCTATTAATCTCTAGTTCCTTTTTTAGGCCTCCCCCCGTTTTTCTTAATCCAGCTCTACTCAGTTGAAATTTATAGCATGAAAATACTCAGCATAATGGATAAATGAATAAAAAAAGTTTTTCTGGCTATCTCCAAGGGGCTTCTAAAATAACATTAATGTAGTATGACTTTTAGTCTGGTAGTGTATTGGCATCCTGAGTCGGTATCTCTTTTGGGGAGATAATCTACCAAGGCTATGGACCAGTGTATGTATAGTACTGCCTGCTAAAAGGAATGAGTATGGGCCGAGCCTTCTACCTGGCATAGAAGTACAGCTGTGCGAGAGATTGTAATCATCAGGAGGTTTCTTGGAGAGCAAGGGAATGTGAAGACAGGGAGGTAGTCATAGAGTTCAAATAATTAGCAATATAAGTAAATATGGTAGATTGACCACATGACCCCTTCCTACTTCCCTTTGAAATCCCACTAAAATGACTGGAATAGAAAGGAAAGGTGAAAACAGTAGAAGAAAGTTGAACAAAATTTAGAAGCCGGAAAGTTAGATAGATGTACTCGTACTAACTTACTCATCAGAGGAGAGAAGATGGAATAGTAAATATTTGCAGGGTGGAAGCAAATAAAGTAATTGAAGAGCAGAGCCCTGCAAAGCCACAGATATTTGGGGTATCAGATATCTCTGCAGGTGGCTGTGTTGGTGGAGCTAAAAACAGGAGAATTGTTGGAAAATTTTATGAGGAGGAGTAAGATTCCCGGACTCCCATTTCTACTCCATGCTGCCACGTTACTGCCCTTTCCTCACTCTAGGAGAAGACTAGAGGTGTGTGTTTTGTAGAACTGTTTGGGTACAGTTAAGGACAGGGGTGAATGTCTGTTATGTGCTTAGCAGTGTTATAGGTATTGGGGCTACACTAATGATCAAAACAGATACAAAAACCTCTTTGCTCCTGGGAGGAGATAGACAACCAACAGTAGACATAATAAAGTGATTTATATAGTATATTAGAAGGTGATAAATATGGAAAAAGAAAATAGGGTAAGGGAGGTTGGGAGTACCAGGAGAAGGGGTTGTAGTTTAAAACAAGGTGGCAGAGTAGACTCATTTGTGCAGTGACTTGGAAGAAAGGGAATATGGGGGAAGAGTATTCCAGGCAGACAAGTGACTAGTGCAAAGGCCCTGAGGTAGAAGCAAGCCTGGAGAAACAAGGTTAGTGTGGTTGGAGGGGAGCAAGAGTTGAGGTCAGAGGTAATGAAGGGGCACAGAGTGGGTGATGGAGACCATGTAGGGCCCTTTGGCCACTGTAAGGACTTGACTGTTACTTAGAATGAGTTGGAATAACATAGTCTGACTTAGATTTTAATAGGATCAAATAAGAGTCTGCACACTGAGTTTTAGCACTTTTTGCCCTCTTCTTTTGGCTAACACACGGAAGGCTACTAGGCTTACCACGCTCCCTCTGCCCCCAACAAACACAGACAGGAGAATGGAAGATAACTCTCTAGGGAAAAGGAACAGCTAAAGAAAGAAGATCTATATGCAGTGACAGTGGGGTGCCCATTGGAAAAGCCAGTTTGATGTCTTATCCTGTGGTGAAATCTACTAGTCAGTGAGTTCTACCCCTCTCTACACAGCTGCCGCTCATTTTTTAGTCTCACTTGTAACTTGAACAAGCATGTTAGAGGAAAGTCTGTAACAAAAACTAAAATGGGGGGGCAGGGGGGGACGGGGAGGGGGGCGGGAAATGAATGTAAAAGGAACAGAAACAATGTAGAAGCAAGAGACGTTTCAAAACCTGTAATGAAAATCCTCAGAGATAAGGGTTACTAATTTAGTTGAAGGGTTGGGAAATAAAATTGCAACTATCTTCCAAAAAGTAGATTTAAAAAGGCAAGGAGATGGAAAATAAAATGGTGGTAGGAGACAAAAGAAAATGCAATTAGAGGAAAACTAGGCTGTCTAACATTTGACTAATAGGAGATGTTCCAGTTAGAGTTTAGGAATTAACGTTCTCTCAGTTGGTTATATAATCTAGACCCTAAATTCTGTGAGGTTGGGGAATATGTTGTTGGCCTTGTTCACTAAGTATTGAGTGTTTGTCACAGTTTGTGCACATAGTAGATCCTTGGACATTTCAACTGAAATTATCCTCATATCTTGTTAAGAAGATACATAGAACACTAAGCAAATTTTTAGAAAGAGGCAGCTAGTTAGGAGGAAACTTTTTTTTCAAGAAAGGAAATTCAGTCATCATTCTTTAAGTGATCCAGTTGGAAATAATATTTGGATAGTCATAATACAAAACACCAAATATTGATTTAGCCAACAGTTGTGATGTGACTATATTAAGAAAGCGGGTAGCTGCATACCAGGTACCAGGAAAAAGAAAAGAAAAGGGAAAAGGGGGAAGGGGAATGCTGTAAGAGAGCTAAATCCGTGTCATCTGTGGTAGGAAATAGGTATGTAATGCTTGAGATACTAAATTTTAAAAAGCAGTTACGGGCGTGTTATCTAGAGGGACTGAAGTAGTTAAAAGCGATTGCTGGAGAAAGGTAGAGCAGGGCACCACTTTTTTCCCCTCCATCATAGGCCTTGTGGAACTATTTTTAAAACTATGTAAAATGAATTGTTTTTGATAAAAATAAAAATTTAAGATATTTAATGGCACTAGCTATATTGTTCTCTATATTAAGGCCATACTTGTCACCAAAACATGACCATCCTTGGGCCAGGGCACCTCCTCTTTGGGATGGTCCTGTTTTTCCGTCTGCTCCCCTTGCTGACTCACCTGTCCTCTGAACTGATGCATTCTTTAGACACATTAGTATAGTTAGTCAAATCATAGCCATGATTCAGCCTCTGCGTTCTCTGATCTGTTTTGCAGTGGCTTCACATTTTAACTCGAGGGTCTTTTTCTATGAGACTTTTTAGTCACTGGTGGTTACAGTTACTTTTTTGTAACCTCCAAGTCTGTGCCAATAATACATTTCACTATAATGAAGGCTACTCAGGCTTAGTGTTGCCTCAGTCAGTTGTTAGTGTATATTCTGGGCTCTAACTCTGTTGACTTAGGGATTGCTGGTTTTGTTTACTATTCAGTGGCTAATCCCACTATGTACACATAGTAGATGGCCAGATATTTAATTGAAATTGTCCTCATATCTCACTGAGAAGGAGATGGGGTATCTTGAAATATACAAAACACACTGTTCTCTGGTCACCATGCTGTGTAATGGAACACCAAAACCTTCTTGTCTAACTGTAACTTTGTACCTGTGGACCAACCTCTCCCGTCCATGTCCCCCACCCCCAACACCTTCCTAGTTTCTGATAACAACTGTGCTGCTTTCTGCTACATGTTTATTGCAGTGCTAGTCATGATAGCCAAGATACGGAATCAAGCTCAATACCCATCTAATGATGAGCAGTTAAAGAAAGTGTGTGTCTATATATTCAATGGAATACTCTGCAGCGTGAAACAGAACGACAGCCTGTCGTTTGTGGCACACGGGTGAACCTGGAGGACGCCATGTTAAGTGAAAGGGGCCAGGCACAGGAGACAAACACTGCGTGATCTCACGCGTGTGGAACCTCTACTTTATTTTTGAGTGATGTCACTACCGTTTTGCTTGGCTTTTCAAATACCCAATATGGTTGTAAAATGAGAATTTTTCCTATTTGTAAGGATTCAACAAGTGTTAAAGACTCTTGAGTATATTTCTTCAGTTCTTTTTAGTCTCTGTGCTCATCTCTTTCCTGGGTGTTGTCACTCTGTTTCCAGTTAACACCCAAAGGCCTTGCCCTTCACAGATGATTTCACCTTTTCGTTGTGATTTCTGATCATCACCATCTTACTGTTCTTTCACGTCACCATAGAAAATTATTAATTTAGCATTTAAAAATCATATTTGGCATTAATAAAGCAAGTCATACTTTTTCCCCTGAATTCTCTATTAAGTTACTACACTATAGATTATATTACAACCAACATTTTTTTTTTAAAGTCAAAGTTCGGTGTCTCAGGAGATAGACCCGTTTACTTTTAGGAATGTTTGTTTATAACTTCTGGTACAGTGGGAAAAATGTTTATGTTCTTCACAATACATTTTCCTCATGAAATAGTTTGGCTGAATCAAAAGAGAGTAGTGACAAGATAATTTTGCAACTTGTTTTTCTGAAAGGCATCCTCTTAAGACTAGGATATCCTCCAAGGTAGAAATCTATGTTCTCCGCATCTCTCTGTCCATCGTCTGACATATAGTAAGATCTTAACTGTTGACCAAATGGTTACGTGCATGAGTGAATTGATCATAGTGTTGTTTTGTTCTTTTATAACTTCTTACTTTAATATAGTTTAAAAATTACAGAAGAGTTATAAGATCAGTACAAGGAAATCCCATATGTCATATGCCCAGATTTACCAATTGTTTATTAAGTTTTAAATTTTTTATATACATATGATGTTTTTCTGAGCCAGCTGAAAATAAGTTGTACCCTTTTACCCATAAATACCTTAGTGTGTAGTTCCTAAGAACAAGAATAATCTCTTATAATAAAACATAGTACACTTATCAAAATTTGGAAATTTAATGTTGATATGCTATTTTCTAATCCATAATTTGTATTCAAATTTGTTCATTGTCTCAATAGTATCTTTTATAGCTATATTTTTTCGCAGTCCAGTATCCAATCCAGGATCACACATTCTGTTTAATTTTCTTTTCACGTTAGTCTTCTTTAATGTGGAACAATTCTTTAGTCTTTCTTTTTCTTTCTTGACCTTAACATTTTTTGAAGAGTTTAAATCAATTATTTTGAAGAATATCCGTTACTTTGTGTAATGTGTCCTCTTGATTAGATTGAGCTTTTGCAGTTTGGCCAGAAAACCGCAGAGGGCTGCTGTTCTGTTCTCAGTGTGTCATGTTAGTAGGGACATGATTCCAGTTGGTACAAATATGAGAGATTTATCACTTGGTTAAGTTGTATCCACCAGGTTTTTCCACTGTAAATTTACCGTTATTCCCTTTGTAATTACTGCATAATTTGTGGTGAGATACTTTGACACTGTAAATATCTTGTGTTCCTCATCAAACATTCACCCAGTAGTTATAGCATCCAACATTCCATTCTTCCATATTTATTAGTTGGCGTTCTACTACAGGGAAGCACTTCTCTCTCTTCTTTATTTTTTATTGATACTAGTTTGAACTTATAGATTCTTATTTTATTCAATGAGTTATAATCCATTATTGTCATTAATTATTTTGTTACTTAAATTACTTCAGATTTGGCCAGTGGGAGTCCCTGCAAACTGCTCCTTTGTCCTTTTGGTTTGTTTTCATCATTCTTTGAGAATTTGGTGTAACAAAATGTTCTAGGTTCTTCTTATACTTTCCTTGCCCCGTCCCTGGACTCAGCCTTTTTTCTGAGGTGCTCTGGTTTCTTGTAGTGGAGAATGGTCTTTTAAAAATAAGATCTGAGTGCTTGGTGTGCTTATTACTATTAATATCATTGGTTCTAGACCCTCCCAAGTCTCAGATCTCTCAGGGACCAGGCTAGGGAATATGTTTATGTATGTATATATCTATATCTTTGTCTAAATTAAAGATCTGCATCTAAACTAAGTCATATTGATTATTCCAGTTCAAATCCTACACTCAAGGATTCATTCCAGTCTCTCTCCTTGTTGGCAACTCCTGTCTCCAACAGTGGGAAACTTGGCTAAATGATACTGTTTTGTATCCCTCTTATCTTTTAAGGCCTTTGCATTGAGTGATTAATACGTGTTTTAAGCATTTGAATGAATGAATGAGTGAATAGGAAGTTGTGGCCTTATCTCTGGATGTGTTTTCACTGCTGTTGACCAGTGCTTGGCACGAGGTAGATGCTGAATGAAACTTTGCTGAACAAATGGTTCTCGTCTATCCAGTAAATGTACTTTTTACTTTTGAACCATATGAAATAATGGCTCTGCATGAGTACTGTTTTTTACCATTTAAATTACGAGTCCATATAAATTATTCAATTAATATGAATAGTCAGTTTTTTTCAGTATCAAAAGCCCATAACAAAAACCCAATAACAAAAACCCATAAATACAAATACTACTAAAATTGCTGTTTAAGAAAAATAGTTCCTTTGTTTTTGTTTAAAAAAAACTCGGATCTGGGCAGCACCATTGAACAGATTTCAGCATTTCTAATCATAAGAATTGCAGCTTGCAGAGTTTGTCTGGCAGATTTTTCACATTTGCCAGCTCTAGCAATGTGAAATATGTTCTTCATTTGAATTCTTTCCCTATACCCCCTGCCGTCAGGCAAAAAGAATTTCCACTTCACTGCTGCTTGCTATTAAGCTGCTATAAACAAGAATACTTCAAGGTACCTTATGAGCAAATGACTAGAAATTTCTGATAACCTTAAGACTCATTCCCAAATTATATTATTAACTCTTTGAGTAATCTAGGGAAAAATGGTCGGGTTTCACTCACCTACACCCTCAAAGGTCATAGATTTACAATTTAGGACAGGCATTAATGACAATACCTCTTGAAATAGATATTTTTCCCTTATCCCTCAGGAAATGTGGTCTATTTTTCTCTCTGATGTAATTAAAAGTAACAACTCCTTGCTCATAAACCCTTATTCCTTGCTTAAAAATAACTCTATTTTTTATTTTTGGTTTTTCTATTCACTTACGGTATGTTAAATGTAGCATATACATTGTCACTTACAATATAGAATTCATATTGTATAATATCTCATGAGTTATACTACCAGAAAAGCAGAAAAAGTTGGAAAGAGGGTTAGTTTTATATTCAGTAAGACTCTTCCACAAAATTGGCTGGGAATTGATTATTGTTTTATAGAAATTTTTTTTTTTTTTTTTTTTTTTTTTTTTTTTTTGAGACAGAGTCTTGCTCTGTTGCCCGGGCTAGAGTGAGTGCCGTGGTGTCAGCTTAGCTCACAGCAAACTCAAACTCCTGGGCTTAAGCGATCCTACTGCCTCAGCCTCCCGAGTAGCTGGGACTACAGGCATGTGCCACCATGCCCGGCTAATGTTTTCTATATATATATATTTTTAGTTGGCCAGATAATTTCTTTCTATTTTTAGTAGAGACGGGGTCTCGCTCTTGCTCAGGCTGATCTCGAACTCCTGACCTTGAGTGATCCACCCGCCTCGACCTCCCAGAGAGCTAGGATTACAGGCGTGAGCCACCACGCCCGGCCTGTTTTATAGAAATTTTTCTCTAACATAGAGAAATAACCCTGTATAGAAACATTTATTTTAAGTAACACTCCCCTCATGCTTATAAAGAGGAATGGGTCTTTTTGAAATGAATGGAAACATCAAAAGATTTAAAGCTCTTGTCTTAAAAGCCTTTTCTGTTTCAAAAAACTGAAATGAAAGTTTATAAAGTCTTCTTTTCCTAGATTAAATTTTTGAAAGCAAAGTCTATATGTTCCTGTTGCCCCGGGTAGAGTGCTGTGGCATCATCATAGCTCACTGCAACCTCAACCTCCTGGGCTCAAGCGATCCTCCTGCCTCAGCCTCTTGGGTAGCTGGGACTACAGGCACATGCCACCATGCCCGGCTAATTTTTCTATTTTTTGTAGAGATGAGTCTCACTCTTGTTCAGGCTGGTCTTGAACTCCTGAGTTCAAGCAGTCCTCCAGCCTCAGCCTCCCAGAGTGCTAGGATTACAGGTGTGAACCACCGTGCTTGGCCTATTTCTTTTAAGTGTAGACATTTAAGGCTAAAATCCCAAAATTGTTGCTTAAAAAATATTTTGTGGGGCAAGGTATTGCATATCATAGATTCCCTGTTCCCTATTTTGGTTTATCTGTATAACTAGAAATTGTTCCAACGTAAGCCTGGTATTACTGATTTTTATATACACACACAGTGTTAACTATGAGAGGCAGGTATACTTGACATATTTCCCGAAATGTCTTTGTGCTTTTAGCCACGGTTAGGTTTTTGGTTTCTCCTTGAATTTTCATTTAGGGGCCTTCTGTTGGGCTTTGTGATAATGCAGCAGCTTCTTCAGCGAGTACAGACACCCCAGGAATATAACCTAGATGACAACTGGTAAAAGTTACTAAGGGAAAGGAAACTTCGGCCATGCCAGGTCACTGAGGTTCAGTGTGAGCTCAAAGCGCCGACGTCTGGCTCTCCCTGCTTACCCTTTCCCCCTTTAAAAAAAGATTGATAGGGAGGGGGTAAGCAGAGGAGACTGCCAGGTACTCTTTTTCCAGTTATTCTTTTGGCTACAGCAAATACCATTTTCTCTCCTTCACTCATTTTAGCCTTACCCTTAGCCTTATTCTGTGGCTTCTTTTATTTTTACTCCTTTCTTTTACACGAGAATCGGGCCTCAGAAATACGATCAGTATGTGGTATTCTTGGGATAGTTTTATATTTCCCTTTTCTCTGCATGTTTTAAGGTGAAGATTAGGCAAAGTAAAATCTAGGTGTATTTTAATATTGCTTATGACCTAAAGGTGGTTACATATTAAATAACTCATTGCCATTCCTTTTCTATAAATTCATAGTTTGGCAAGTTTCTGTGCCGGTTAAAATGAAAACTAATGTTCTTTTTAGTCTTTAAGAATGCAGCAGAATATTTGTAAAGAATGATGTATGAGTCTTTTAAAAGACACATAGTAAAATTTAACTAAATTCAGTCTAATTAGGAGGAGGGCCAGTTTGAATTAGAAAATAGTATCAGGTGCAGAACCATAGAATTATGCCATGTTAGCAATGGGAATAGCCTAGGGCGGTCATGTTTCTTTGTCGCAATTGTACCCCTAGTATAAAACATGGCGCCTGCCCGGCACATTGTAGATGTTCGCTAGAGATCTGGTGAATGAATCAATGGATCTTAGAAGCTTTTGGTTTACTTCTCAGTTTTACAGATGAAGAAAATCTGGAAATAACATTCACTGGAAATCAAGGGTGAGTTTGGAGGATGGGTAAATTCACACCTAATGGGCACAGTGCGCACTATCTGGTGATGGGCACACTTATAACTTTGCCTCGAACGGTACAAAAGCAAGTTATGGGCACACTTATAAATTTGACTCAAATGGTACAATAGCAATTTATGTAACCAAAACATTTGTACCCCCCTGTAATATTCTGAAATAAAAAAAAAATTGAAAAAACTATAAAAAAGCAAGTTAACCAAAATGTTTGTACCCCCGTAATACTCTGAAATAAAAAGAAAAAAAATCTAGAGACTGGCTAAGGCAGAAGGCGAGCCCAACCTACTTGATGGTCATTCAACACTTACTACATTTTGCAAAGAAATAATTTTTATTATTTTCAAGATATGTAATAATCATAACTGAGCCAAACATATATAATAGATTTTTAGACATACTGCTTCAATGAGTTGACCATTATAGTTGTGATTAGCATATTCTTTGTCTGTAAATAGGTAATTATAATGTTCTTGTGGAGGTACTTAAATAGTTTGCATTCTTGAGTTGTTAAAATATTTTTTCTTTTTTTTTTCTTTTGAAACAGAGTCTCACTCTGTTGCCCAGGCTAGAGTGAGTGCTGTGGTGTCAGCCTAGCTCCCAGCAACCTCAAACTCCTGGGCTCAAGCGATCCTCCTGCCTCAGCCTCCCAAGTAGCTGGGACTACAGGCATGTGCCACCATGCCCAGCTAATTTTTTTTTTTTGTATATGTCTTAGTTGTTTTGGCTAATTTCTTTCTATTTTTAGTAGAGACGGGGTCTCACTCTTGCTCAGGCTGGTCTCGAACTCCTGAGCTCGAACAATCCACCCGCCTCAGCCTCCCAGAGTGCTAGGATTACAGGCATGAGCCACCGTGCCCGGCTTATTTTTTTCTTTTAATATTGTTCGTACAGTTAATCTGTTAGTAAACCCTTTGTGCAAGTTACACAAAGGTTCTTTTAGTAAACTCCCCTCTCTGGGCTCTCATAAAGTCTGCTTGTTAAGCAATATGGTGCCATTGACTGCAGTGTAAAGGGACTTTAGAAATTGTTGGCTCAGGCAACTCATTATTTAGAGTAGGAAATGGGCTCCCAGTTAAGGGACTGGTCAGTGTCACATCAGTAGTTAGTGGCAAAGCGAGAAATGGAGGCTGCGGTTTGTGGTTCTCTGTCAGTTGTATCTTTGTTATAAATAATTGACTTCTAACTGCTATATGAGAAGTTGGGGTCTTGGTGCAAATTTGTCTAGGCAATGATAAATATAAAATTGGTTAAAATAAGCTTTTTTCTCCTCTGTAGTGCTCAGGCCTGTGTGCCTATGCAGGGGGAGCTAGTGAGAGGGTGTCTAAAGGGAAAGGGGAGCCAGACAGTGTCAGACTTGAAGCAAACACTTGGAAAGAGTCTGCACCTCTCTCAAGAGAAGGGAGCGTGATTATGAGGAGGCTAAATTATGTTACGTCCCTACTGTGTAACCCAGGTGAGCCGGAATGGCAGCTGCCTGTGGTCCCAGCTATTGGGAGGCTGAGGAAGAAGGATTTCTAGAGCCCAGGGGTTCAAGTCCAGCCTGGGCAACATAGGGAGACCTGTCTCAAAAGAAATATATCTAGGTTAGCTCTGTATTTACTGACTGAAGGGCAGAGCCATGATAGAAGTAAAACAGGCAAGTTGCAGAGTAATATGTTAACCCATTAAAAATAAAACCCTACGTACATATGTGTGCATATGTATGTTTATATATGTATATGTTTATAGATGTGATGTTGGTATATATTTGAATTTGAATGAGTCTGGAGGAATAACCATACTAGTAACATTAATTATCTCATGAAGTATGATTTGGGAGAGGAATTATTAACTTTTTCTTCATTTATTGTTATTTAATTTGTCACAAGAAGAATCTATTACTTTTGTTATTAAAGAGATCTAATAAATAAAAATTAAAATCCATATATAGCTTTTTGTATTGATGATTTTTTTTTTAAGAGACAGGATCTCCCTCTGTCACCCAGGCTGGAGTGCAGTGGCCTGATCGTAGCTCACTGTCACCTCAAATTCCTGGGCTCAAGCAATCTTCCTGTCTAGCCTCCTGTGTAGCTGGGACTACAGGCATACACCACCGAGACTGGCCAATTTTTTTTTTTTTTTTTTTTAGAGATGGGGTCCACTATGTTGCCCAGGCTGCTCTTGAACTCCTGGGCTCAAGCAGTCCTCCCACCTCGGCCCCCCATATTGCAAGGATTATAGGCATGAGCCACTGCACCTGGCCTGATTTGTTTTTTTAAATGAATTTGTAACAGTGATGTCAGTTAATAGAATTTCCCATAGAAGAAAACTACAGAGACCTGGCTACTGATTGACTCTACTCCAGTAATTTCTATTACACTGAAATTCTTCAGTAATGACATATATACAGGAAGGAGCATATTGAAGCTAATTTTTAGATGTGCTTGTTCTAAGATCACGGTTTTTCAATTGCCCATATTCTTGAGTCACATAATGTTAAACATTTTTCATCTTATTTCAGAAATCATTTTTAAAGATTCATGTCATTTTTTGTAAATATGTTGCATTTAGCAGTAAGCTAATTAATGTTAATATATTCACCAATGAAAGATGAATATTATTTCTATGAAAAAACAAAATTAATAAATTCTCTTAGTGCCCTGGATTTATTTAAGACTTGAACCTTCCTTTTGCCAAGAAATGAATTGCTTAAGTGTAATTACAGTTTTTATTTAAAAAGAGAAAAAAATAAACTTTTTGCTTTGATGAATTTTCTGAAGTTCTGAGGCTCTTGAGCCTTCAAGTCCAAAGAAGTGTAAATGCTGTTGTAATTTTCCAACATTAGGGATGCCTGTGGTCCTAAGAGGTTGTTTGTTTGTTTTAAGTCACAGGTACTAATAAAAGAAAAATATTTTTAGATGTAAATATTTGCTGGGAGCCCGTTAGTCATAGGTTACTCTTAGCACTAACAAAGCTGTTCTTCATATAAAACTTAAAAACTAGTCAATATAAAAATAGTGAGAAAAATACCAGTAACAATTTGAGTGCATTTGAAATGGAGAACAAAATACTAAGCCTTTTCTTGGTGAAGGGTGTGTGTTATAATCAGCTGATGTGGTTATAAGCTTTTATGTTTTCATAACAGTGCCACCAAATTCATGTCTTTAGTTTGTAACCAAGACCTGATTCAAGCGCTACATTTTATCAAGGGAATTTTTTCACTCTGAGGACCCAGTAAAGCTTTCAGAAACCATGAGCATCTGATCTAAAAGCTCATGATAATTTTAAGGATTAGTTGATTCAGGCTACAAAAGAACAAAATAAATTATAGATGATGAAGCAATTATAAAGAAAAATAGAGGGATTTTATTTTTTTAATCTTTTCTAGCTTTCTAAATGAGACTGTTAAAGTTAACCCTTCTTGAAGAGTTCTGACCATGTCTTATACCTACTATTACTGTAACTCTTAAGTGAAAATAAGATAATTATGAGGTCAAAGGAAACCATTAGTTTACTAATTTTGTGGAGAGGAGATAAGTAGAACGTAGACAATCAGAGAGAATTCAGGGCTTATAGTGGGGGTGGGGCAGGTGGGTCATTTAGCTTGGGCTTTAAATTTAGAATTTTTAATATTATCCCCAATTCAATTTTTATACACTGTTGTGTATTTTCTGTATGTGTGTTAAAGACATTGAACTATAAAATATTCTATAAATTATTTTAACTCTATTTTGGCTTTTTTCTCTCTCTCTCATATACAGGGAACCAGGACCTCTCTTGATCTCTGAGAGGGGAAAGAGTATTATAGGTAGAAAATAGCATCAGAAAACGTTTATTAGATGCCTGTTATGAATTAACATTAAAAGAGTTTTTGACTCTTGCTGTTGTATTTTAAGATATGTATGTGATTCTAAAGTTTTCCTAGAAGAAAAAAACTGTATGAAAACAGCCAGGAAAATTCTGAAAAGGAGAATTATGAAGGCAAACTTAATCTATCAGATGTCAAAATGGGGTGTTAATGTATCTACTATGGTTGTCAGGAGGATGAAAAGATATTATTATTATTATTATTTATTTATTTATTTTTGAGACAGAGTCTCGCTCTGTTGCCCGGGCTAGAGTGAGTGCCGTGGCGTCAGCCTAGCTCACAGCAACCTCAAACTCCTGGGCTCAAGCGATCCTCCTGCCTCAGCCTCCCGAGTAGCTGGGACTACAGGCATGCGCCACCATGCCTGGCTAATTTTTTCTATATATGTTTTAGTTGTCCAGATAATTTCTTTCTATTTTTAGTAGAGACGGGGGTCTCGCTCTTGCTCAGGCTGGTCTCAAACTCCTGACCTCGAGTGATCCACCCGCCTCGGCCTCCCAGAGTGCTAGGATTACAGGCGTGAGCCACCGGGCCCGGCCTAAAACATATTATTTATTTAAAATTCTTAGGATAGTGTCTGACACAGAGTAGATGTTTAATAAATTTTTAAACTGCTATTCTTATTTTGCTGATTTGGATATTCATTTTATTTCATAAACATCAACAGTGCATGGAGAGAGATGGCTGCAGTCAGTCATGGTGATGGAAGAGGACGGTAAGATTCAGCTTCTGCAGTAGATACTGTGATATATTTTTAACCTTCAACAAAGATACATGGAGGGCTGGCGTGGTGGCTCACTGCCTGTAATTCTAACACTTTGGGAGGCCAGGGTAGGAGGATCATTTAAGGCCAGGAGTTCAAGACTAGCCTGAACACCATAGCGAGACCCCATCTCCACAAAAAGTGCTTAGTATATTAATGTTTTAAGTGTTTTTCATACATTAATGAATTAAACAAATACTTGTTAAGGGTTTCCTATGCCCAAGACCCCATGCTCTGCTATATGGCAAGTGATGAATACATTTCTATTGACAGTTGGAGTGTGTTGGTGTGGTGTTTTATACTCAGCAAGATCCCTCTCCTCCCTTCCCCTCCCTCCCCTACTCCTCCCCCCCCCCTCCTGCTGTGGGGCTGTTCCCCTTGGTTTCTGAGGCATTTCGCATGACTCTTCCAGAAATAAAGGGACAACCAGAGGTTGGATGAGAGGAGAGAGGATATGGGCTGGGCTTGGAAAATAAATTAAAAAAAGAAAAAAGTCATCCCTCATGGGTCATAGTTAGAGGGTGCTAAGGAACCAACTGATTATTCTGAAAACTGGTAAATAAAGGGAAAAAATCAGGAACTTAAAGTATAGTTAAAAAATAGAGAAGTACAAAGACAAATATTTTTAATGGCTACATAAAGTTCTATTGTATGAATGGACCTTAATTTATTTTGCTAATTCCCTGTTGATACTTTGCTTCTGTTTTCTCCTTTTTTCCCCCCTCCTCTTCCTCCTTTTTCTTTTTTGCTAAGTAAAGAATGCTGCAACAGATATTCCTGTATATACTACTTTGATGAACTTTTTTAGGTTTAGTCATAGGGTAAATGGTGGCAATGGGATTTCTGGATTAAAGGATTTTTAAAAAAAAAATATTAATAGCTGTTACTGCGTTGCTCTCTAGAAAAGTTGCACCGGTTGACACTGTCTCCCACAGCTGTAGCTGTACATTTCCCCGCATCTTTGCCAGTATGAAGTATCAGTTAACTTAAATTTAGCCTATTGATAAAGTTCCATCTCAGTGCTTTTATTTGAATGTAATTTAGGTGTGATTACGTTAACTTGAATTTATTATTATCTTTTTTCTTTTGGTAAATTGTTTGCATTTTTTGGCCAGTGCTTTTTATTCATTTCTAACCAGGAGTCCTTTGGTTTATGCTTAGATTGGCTTCATGGTGCTCAGAGGCTTCCATCATGTTCAAACGTTTGACTTCAGAAACTCTGCTCTGGGATTAGTTTTAAGATGACTCATACAAAGTTCTCAGCACAAGTGCCTCTGTGAAAGATAGGGATTATAACGATCAACTGCAATCTTTATGGATAAAGCATTTTTGTAGACCTAAAGTGTTGTGGAAATGTAACATATGTTGTGTAAGTTTACGTACTTTTGAGAGCAAAAGCTTCAAGTGTTCTTTTTAAAATTTGAAAAGATCTTTAAGGGAACTTCTGTAATCTTAAAAATTATTTTCAGGAAATCTGAGGTCTACCCTGTAGGATTAATAACTTGATTTTATGTATAAGGAGATTACGTGTAAATACTTGCTTTGGGGGGTATAAATAAAGGGAGCACTTTCATTAATGTATGTTTATTTGGTAGCTTGGTTTTTGTTGGTTTGTGTTTTCTTCTCTGCTTTTGAGCAGATAAAGTGTCTGGCCTGTAATAGATGGGGGCTCTGACAGTTTTACTTTATACTGAAACTGGGCCTCTCAGGGAAGGACTTTTCATGACTATTAGTTTTAAAATTGTGCTTGTTAGTATAACATGTTTTAAAAACAGAGTTATTTAATATCTTAAGTGACAGTTCATTCTCTGGCAATAAGACACCTGGTTTAGCTGTTTAAGGCCTCAGTGAAATATTTTTACTTCTCCATTTCTTTGCCACATAAAATATGTAAAGGTTCTTTAAACCCAAATAAGCAATCTGGTGTCTATTGATCACAGTCGAGTGTGTTTAGCATGGGCTGTTCAAGAGTGAGGAGTACTGTGGTTTGAAGGAGGTGGTAATGATGAAATGAAGGAAATATGTACCGTTGGTTTTTTTAGTAACCTCACGTAATGTCATGAAGATTGGTAAAGAAATTTTGGAAACTATATAAAGACTATCCATATATCATAGAATTTTCAATTTCAATAAAATATAATTGTGTGTGTATATATATCTGTAGATTAAGAAGAATATATCTTAAAGTCATTTTTAAGACATAAAACTTATAAACAAAAGATGAAAAGGAGATTAGTAATAATGTAGTTGCTTCAAAAATGACAAGATTAATATATATAAAATATAAATTGTTAAAAATACAGATTGATATTAATAGGAAAAAGACCAAAGTCTTAAGAGACAAAGCCATTCACAGAAGGCACACACACATTACTAGGGAAATTAAATCCTTTTTTATATATACTAGTAATGAAAGAGATGTCGTTTTAAAATAAGATACTGTTGTTAAGATTAACAATATATATTTTAACACTATATTATTGAAGATTTGTTGAACATTCATACATTGCTTGTAGAATATAGGTGAGCATAACATTAAAGAAAATAACTTTATAATATGTATCAAGCCTCTACTTATAGGAATTGTAAGTAAATAATAAATATGCAAAAAAAAGGAGTCATACATAAAGGTATTACCATTCCTACTAATTCATGATTGAGGTACTTTTATAAAGTAACAAAAATCAGAAGCAATCTAAATGTTCAATCATAGAGGGAATGTTTGAATAAATTATGAGGTACTGTGTATCTGTAAATAGAATATTATACAACCATTACAATTTATATTTATGAAGTTTAAATTAACTTGAGAAAGTCATTGTTATGATATTAAGTGGGGAAAAGGCAGAATGCATAATCTTAAGTTAGATTTTAAAAAGAGAAACAGACATAGGCATATTAAAAAGACTGGAAATATATATACCAAGATATTGAGAGGATATTTGGACATTAGGATTACCGGTGATTGTTATTTGCATTGTTTGTGCTTTGACATGTGGTCCAATTTTTCTTCAGTATGAATGTACTATTTTTGTAAACAAAAAGTAAGTGAACCTTACTTATTTAAAATCACTTCTGCAATGACCTTTCCATGCTAGGGAACGTGGTCTGCTCAGACCTTTGTAGCAGAGTCTGTTTGCTACAGAAGGCTGTTTGTCACAGGGAAGAACTTAGGTTTTTTAAAGAGGAGGCAACGTTTTCCATTAGATTGCACTACCCAAGTGTAAAGATGGTTCTGTGGAAAGTGTGGCTTTTGTGTGGAGGGAGAAGACTACAGGTAACTTGGTAGATAGTCATCTTAAAATACAGTGTCTGGAAGGGTTTTTGAAAAATGTCATGTATAGGAAAATTAGTTTTAACTTGTTTGACTTTGGGAAAACTGACAGACCTGCTGTATACCACTAAAGCAGAACTTGTCAATATCCTTTAGAGTTATCAATAAAGTAGCATTTCAGTTGCTGACAGTAATGGATATTAATAAAGGAACAAGATGTTCACGCAGGTGTTTTTATTTTTTTGTCCTTCCTTCAGGTCTGTTTGCATTCTTGAAATAAGAGCCGAGCTTGCAGCTTCGTAATGGATCTATTGGCAAAGGCCTAGTTGGCATTAGGCATATTTTGAGATTGTAAAAGTAATAACATAGTATTTTTAGCTGTTACAGTTTCTCGAAGGTTTTTACAGGTCATTTATACCTTTAGTTTTGGCTTAAAGGAAAAATACTGGTTTGACAATCTTAATTTTGGATTTTGGAAGGGACATAAAAGATATTCCTATATTCAAAAGAATGGACTGAAAATACTGGGTCCCTTCGTATATATTTATGTGTATGTCTGTGTTTGTGTATCCAACATGTACATGTAACTGAAGACTATGATATTGAACTGAAACATTTAAAAAGGCAGTTAACAAGACTAGACCAACAAAAGGGAAATTTTGAGGTGGGCAGGGGTATGGACTTTAACAAATAACATTGAGAAAAATAGGTATTTTCTTTTCTATGGAATTGGAATTTTGACAAATCTTTAAAGAAATACTCCATGAATATACAAGGAATTGCTGATTTCTATCTGAAATGGACATACATAGAGACATTTTAGGCTTAAAATTTTTTTTTCATTATGTTCTATTTACCATATATATTTATATTGTGAGGTAATCAAGAATAAAATAATTGTACTTTGGAAAGAATAATTATTTTTCAGTGATTTGGTCTCTTCTTTTTAAGATTCAGCCTCTCAATGTAATTCCTCCTTGAAGGCGTGAGAATTTTTCTTTGCCACTAGAGAACTTTCCAATCATCTGCACTACAAAAGAGCGGTTCCTCATTCTATTTTAGCAATCTGGGAATGGCAAATATTTAGAAGGACTCCAATACAATGACAGAAGGAGAAGGAAATTAAAGTTTGGTTGCTTTTTCTCTTGTCTGTATTAGATTTAAAAGTATCTTTGTCTAGGGAGGGAAGGAGAAATATTGCAAATTTGCAGGTTAATTTAAAGGGATTAAATGTTTCTCTTGTAACTTTGTGAATGAATAGAGAAGAATATTTTCTGTATGTTTCCTTTTTTCCAGTTTTAAAACTTCCTATATTATATGCTTTACTTTAGGCCATTTCCCATATCTCTGGCTTGGTTTTCTGTGGCACTGGACAGAACAAAGAAAGCAGTTTTTTTACGGCATTATATAAATTATCTTCTTATGATAGGCTAAACCTACTGGAAATAGTGATGATGACAATTAAGAATATATTAAACTTCAGCGGAGTGTATCTGTATAAATGCTTAGAAATTAAATACAGTGAAAAAATAAAAAATTATTAGAGAAGCTAAAAGAAATTTTTGCAAAAGAAAATTTTCAGAGAAATTGTTAAGATCCGTCACATGGAAAGACTTTAGTGAATTATGTAAGATTATGATTAAACCAGTCTTTAGAATATGTATAATTTCTATACAGCAAAAAAATTTATGGGATAGTACTAGTAATTAAAGAAATGCCACTTAAAATAAGGTAGGGGAATACTTTCATGTTTATTTTTTTTTTTAACATTTTTGTTTTTTAAAGATGAAAAGACCCGGTATTCGTCTAGTTGTGGAGGGTAATGTGATAATGCAATTTAAGCACAATAAAAATGTTCCTCCCCTATGACCCAGTAATTCCAAGCATAAAAATTTGTCCTAAGAAAATATTTAAAAGAAGAAGAACCACCACTACTATCACCACCACCACCACCAAGATTGTATGTATGTATAGAATTTTTATAGAAACATTACTTTTTTCAGTTTCTGCATTTTTTAACATAAAGATCATGCATTGTTTAGAGACAAGACCATAAAAGAATTATAAGAAATATTTGCACAGTCATAAGTATACACAGATTTGTTAATTACACACTTACGGTTATAAGTGTACTTGCAAAAAGGTTTGTTTGAAACATATACAAGACTCTGGAAAGGTACACTGTGTACTGTTACAATTCTATACTTAAGGAAAATTGACAGTACACTACATTTGCTTACCAGTAGACAAACACAAAATGCACTTGTGCAAAAACAGAAGGCATTCCATTCACACTTTATAAGGTGAGAGGAGCTCTGATTGGAAGGAAAGCTACCACACTGACAGCTCCCTTGTTCATCTCGGTAGCCTCAGAGAGCACCTGTGCTGTGGTTGGCTCTCAGTAGGTAATTACTGTTTCCATCGTTTATTCTCTTCTCTGAACTCTGGTGCTGATTAGGGTTCTCAAACCCCTGCCAGGTGACCCCACTTGAATTACTTGAGTTGTTTAAAAATACAAATTTCTAGGTCTCTCACCCCTGGAATTCATTTACCTGGGCCCAAGGACTCTTTGTTTGTTTGTTTGTTTTAACTTTTTATTTTGAAACAGTTCCCATGGACCTTTCACCCAGTCTTCTTCATGTTAACATCTTACACGACTGTAACACAATTATTAAAGCAAGGACACTAACATTGTCATAATACTATTGATTTATAAACCTTACTTAAATTTTGCCAGTTTTACCACTTAAATCCTTTCTCCGGCCCAGGATCCCACATGTGGTAAATTCTCATTTCTCCTTAGTCTCTTCCAATCCGTGATAGTTCTCCAATCTTTCTTTATCTTTCATGACCCTGGCAGTTTTGAAGAGCATTTGTCAGATTGTTTTGGTAACATGTCCCTTGGTTTGGGTATAGCTGATAGTGTCTCATGAATTGATTAAGGCTGTGCATCCTACAGAAGAGATGATGCACACTTATCAATGCCTCATATCAGGGGCTACGTGATGTCAATGTGTCTTACTGGTGATGTTAACTTTGAACACTCGATTAAGGTATCTGCCCAGTTTTTACTCTGTAACGTTAGTATTTTTCCCTTTGTGGTTAGTGACTGTCTTGTGGAGAGGTACTCTGAGACTATGCAAATATCCTATTTCTCATCAAACTTTTGCTCACTGATTTTAGCATCGTTGATGGTTCTTGCCTGTGGTAATTACTATGGAATTTGCTTAATGGTGATTTTTTTTGTTTGTTTCTACCATTCCTTCTACATTCCATAATTGGAAAGCTTCTGGATCCTTGAGTGCAGCCTTTTGACTGAATCTAACTTTTATAGAACAAATCCTTTTAGTAAAGAGATTTGTTCCGTGAAGTTTGGATTTGGTCGAGGGGCCACGATTAGGGATGTGGAGGGCCACATGTGGCCTTAAGGCCATAGGTCCCCCACCCCTGGATGGCCTCCAGAAGGATCAGTTTACTTTTCTACAGAGGCTTGGCAGGGGCATAATTAGGGGCTACTTTTGGGGTGAAGCTATCCCCTCTCTTTTATTCTTCCTGATTATGTCATAGCTGTGACTCTCAAATTAAGCTTCTGTGGCACGCTGGTATCCCACAAGTGGCCTAGGTTGTGTCTCTTATTAATCCCAGTAAATGTGGTCTTTTCCAAGTTGACTGAAAAATGATAAGCTACATGGATAGAATTTGCTCAGTTTTTATTTTTTCTTGTATAAGTTCACATCTATCATTACTTTCTGTTAGTAAACACTGATAGTGAGACAAGTAAATAATTATATTATTAGTGGAAGATCTTGAAATGATCATATAAAATCTTTTTTTATTGTGATACACAGGCCCTTGGCTGAGTTTTATTTAAAATATATATATATGCACACACACACAGGGTAATTTTCTCTTAACAAAGTTGTTCCTAATTTGTATGACAGACTTAAATATATCCTGTTTCATGTTGTATCACAAAGAGCCATCATGGTATTTAATAAAGAGCACCAGGATTTTCCGGTGCTTTGCTGTATGAGTAAGTTTGAAAACTCCTGTGTAGGGCAACTTGGGAGGAGATGTAGAGGCATGAACAGATGTGTATAACACAGCATGAGGGGTTCCTCCATCTCAGCCGTGGGGAGACCAGGAGGATGAAGGAAAAGACCTTTCAGTGACACTTCTCCAACTCAGTGGAACTGATACACAAATTCCTTTTATGTTTCTCTGTGTTTTTCTGATGCTGATGGCAAAGAGAGCTAGGCTGTGGGAAGTCTGCATAGTGAGTGCTAGTTTCAGATTCAGGCATATATATATTGAAGAAATGTTTATTGAGCACCTACTACATGCTTTAAAATCACAATGAAAAAGTCAGCAAAACTCCAAAACTTATTTCCAGATAAAGCTCCACTGACTGTATGAAGATACAGTTTAGATCTCCCCGGTAAATAATACCTGCATTTCCTTCTCAAGGAAGATTAACTTAGTATAGAAGGCAACCGCACACAAACGTGGCTGGCTAGGTGCCAGCTCTTTGAAGTTCCTTAACTTGCGTAGACTAACTCCGTCAATTCCAAAGGTATAGGAAGCTGGAGTGCCCTTTGATGTCAGAACTGTTTGGAGAGACCATCTTATGTTGTATTTTCTTTGAAGAAGAGCGATTCGGGCCATCTTTGCTTACATAGGGCCAGTCATTTGACCTAGAAAGCCTAGAGAGAAAAATCCTTTGCCAAGAGAGTTGAAAGTAGCTACAAGTGACTTGAAACATCATGTTTACTTAAAGAGTTTCAAGAAAGATCATTTGGAGTTAATCTGGTTTACTTAGAGACAGAGGATTAGTTGTTCAAAATGATTCCTTATGGGAATTTATAGTTCAATGTAATGCATCTCTCAGAATTCTCTGGGCACCAGCATGTTGAACTGCAGACATTTCTGGGAAGGGTCGGCTTATAGATAAATGCACAACTTTATACAAACATGAAATGTGTGGTTGAGACATTTTTAAAAACCAGCTAAAAAGGATTTTGAGTGGAGAAAAATAATCACAGAAGCTGAAGGTTCAGTTTCAAAGATACCAAGTTATTGGGTTTCTTTTCTGATGTCAGATTAATGGGAAATTGGAAACTGAAAGCTGGTGTGTGTTATTCTCTTACACCTTAAAATGTTGCCTGTTAATACAGGCACATTTTTGAAATACTTGTTTGAATACCTGAAGTGTAAGCCCTCATTTTCCTGCCTGCTTGTCATTCTTCTGATTGGCTGTTCTGATTGTAGCCAGAACATCTGTACATTTTTTAGGCAGTTGAGATTAAAAGAAACTTGTCAAAGTATTTTCTTCTCCATTACTCTTAGTTCAAAATACTTATGTTAATTTCATAATAATAGTTTCCTGAAATAAGTAATTTGTAAATATCACATTGTTTTTGTTTTTAATGTTTTTCGTGTTCAAAATATTGATATCTGTGAGAAATAGTAACAGATCTTTTGTCCTAATTTGGCAAGTCGGAACAAGGTTTGGAGATCATAATAGCAGAGAGGTGACTCTGCTGAACCACTATGTGGTAGTTTCAGTCACTAATACAGAATTTGGGATCAGATTAGGAGTCCCCTGCATCCTTGGCTACACATTCCTGAAATATTGACTATAGAAGTTTCAGGAGTTCAAAGTTTTAGGTGGATTTACAAAATGGATCTACCTGACTGTTAGAAGCAAGTTGGCATTTCTTACCAGTTGTTGCATTTAAGACCATTTCTAGAATATGGTTTGGCTTTATAGAATTATCTGAAATACCACAATATGGCCTGACTCGAGTTTCCCCCATTCACTTCTAAGTGACAGGTGTGTAATGGAGAGAAAGGCCCACTAGTAATTTTTAATTTTAGATAGACTACAATCATAATGAGCATCACACATGAAATATAAGCTGGCTACTTACTATAGTTGACCCTTGGACAACACACATCTGAACTGCTGGGGTCCACTTACATGCAGATAGTTTTCAGTAATTACAGTCAGCCTTCTGTATGTCTGGGTTCAGCATCTATAGCCAAATGCAGATTGAAAATACAGGATTTGTGGGATGCGAAATCTGCACATACAGAGGCTGACTTGTCATATCCAAGGGTTCTGCAGAGACTGCAGGACTTGAGTGTTAGCAGATTTTAGTGTCTGAGGACAGTCTTGAAACCAGTCCCCCGCAGACACTGAGGGGTGACTGCACATGGATGTGAATGAGACAGAACAAATGTCTACATACATTATATATATTCAACACACTATTGTGTAAAAATTTAAAAATTTCAAGTTATTACATATGTTGAACAAACCAATCTTAAGGAGGAAAAGATTTCTTAAAGTAAAATTTTCTGTGATATTTTTATTGGCTGACTAGGGTAAAAAGTTTTACTTACAATAAATTCTTCTGGAGCAAGGAAATGCTAAGGGTGGAGTAGCATAAAAATGATGAAATTAGAATGTCTAGAGTAATGGGAGAGGCTATTTTAAATTTTGAGTTTTTCAGTGTTTTTTTTCAGAATATATTCTGATAACAAAATAAATTCTGGTGCACACTGAATATAACAGACAAACCAGAAAATATTTAGAAAATCCTTATTTTCTCCCACAAACTGAGAGAGAGTAACTAAATCTTCCTAAACATCAACAATATTAACTTTTATCAGACTATGAAAATTTTAAGATTTCTTTATTTTAGTAACAACCTTATCTTGAGTAAGTAACTGGTTATGTCCAGTTTTTTGTGTGTGGGTTTTTTTGTTTCCTGTTTGAAAGGCTTTTAAGAGATTTCTTAGTGAGTTTATTTCATTGTTTACTTGTTTTTAACCTTGAAACATTTAAGATAAATGCTTTTTTTCCTGAGAGTCCAACTCTTTGAAAATATATTTTATAATTTGGGTGGTATGTGTTTTGTATTTCTGATTACGGTATGATGGTATATTTTGGGAAAAGGTGTTGGGCTCCTTTTGAGGTCAAGAAGTTTTAAACTAAGAATGAGGGACGAAAAAATCCTCAAACTCTAAGCAGGCTAGTATTAAATAAATTGGTGTTTAATCGTTTCAAGGCCTGGGTTTTGTTTGATATCCAGTTAGCTTGTATACATTGTTCAACTGACTGATGATAGGTGAATCTGCTTCTCCCCAATAAGTGCTTTTCTGCAGTTCCTTAAGACTTGTGTTTAAAGGGAATTCTTTCAAGAGATTTTCTGCTTAAAGGTGACAGAGTGCAAACAGTAGCGCTTGCGATGGCAGCATTCAGCTTTTGTGATACTGCTTTTCTTCCAAACGTAGTAAGTTTTCCTTGGTTTATCATTTTCCCTGTGTGATTCTTTCCCCACAGACATAACCACATTCTGTTACAACTACATGAACTATTTATGCAGTCGTGAGGGAAAGCTGACAAGAAACGCAGGAAAAGGAAATGCCTGTTATGTTAGAGACATGGGATAAGGGGTGAAAATAATTTTAAACATTTTTTTAACGTTACTAGCATCACTTCAGCCATATGTATCATTCACATGAAAACCTTTTTTCATTTCATGATCTTGAAAAAAACTTCTTTTCAGCCTTTTGCTGTTTCAGAGCAAAAACCTTAACCAAGGAAGTAATGAAAAGTTTTTATGTTTATTCCATGAATTTAAATCATTTTGAGATCAGTCACAGATGAGAGCCGTGCGTTTCAAGCTGTTTTGTGGCATATGTTCCTAAATATTAAATACTGGAAAGTAGAAGTAAACCGATGAATAACATTATTACTAAAAAAGGTTTTCTTTGGTATATGGAAGGTTACAGTCTCCAAACTTTTAATATTTTAATGTGATTTTTTTTAAAGTGATAAGGTTTCTTATAATGAAATACCTGCCATTATCAAATTAAGCTCATTCATTTATTTATTCAACATACATGTAATTACTGATTGCTTTCTCTATGGCCAGCTTTTGTGTGTTTAGCACTGGATATAATCAATAGTGAACAGAACAGTCATGGGTTCTTTTCTTGGAGTTTATCTATGCATTAGTTCATTTCATAGATAATTATTGAACACCAATTATGCACCAGACACTGTTCTATAACCTAGAGTTGTGCTCTGTGGAGGAAGAAACCAGTAATAAATATAGTAAGTACTTAAATGATTAAGATCATTTCAGATAGGGATCAGTACTTCAAAGACTACAGGGAAAACTAATCAAGTACCTGGGCTGATCTACCTCACAGACTAGTAAAGGAAATAAATATTAGTATAATTAATTAATTATACTATACTATTGTAGTTATACTATAGTATGCAATTAGCATAATATTAATAGTATGCTAGTAATTATAATATTAGTATAATTAATATGATAAATGACATAAAGAAAAGCAGAGTGTTATGACAGTATATAAACGAGGGAAGTGAGGACTAGTTCATTTTGGGGAGAATCAGGGAGGACTTCTTGGAAGAAATGACATTTGAGCTAAGATCTGAGCTACTATTAGGTATAGTAGCTTGTTAGGGCTACAGTAACAAGTATGACAAACTGAGTGGCTTATACAGCAGAAATTTATTGTTTCTGGAGGCTAGAAGTCCAAGATCAAGGTGTCTTTTGGAAATTGTGGAAAAATTATTCACTACATATAATAATTACTCTCTCATTATTACTTGAAAACATATAAATAAACCTATGAAAAATATAGGACAATTTGAGATGTTGAGAATTGCTGGGGGTTCCAATTTCTTTCCTAAATATTCAGAAACACTACCCAAGAGACTGATTTGACCCAAAGGCTAGGATTAAGGACACAGGTAGAAAAATAAGCATCTGATTAGGGATACCTTTTCTTCTTTCCCTTTTTCCTAGGAAGGATCTAAGGAGGGGTGGAAATAGAGATGAATTTCACAATCTAGAGGGCGGTCTCAGTTTTCCCTCTAAGGGAGGAGTAAACTCCTACCTCTTAATGGAGATGGGCGCAGGCCGGGCTGGGACACAGCACTAAGCTGCTGTGGTTTGGGGCAGCTCCCCAGGGAGGAGCCTCGGGAGGGATGTGCAGTTCAGGGCTCAGCTGAAGCTTATCAGGAAGTTCTGAAAGGCTTGTCGAGGACCATGTGTAGAGCTGACCTCTTGGTGCTTTTTGCTACTGTGCTCATTCCAAGTAGTTAACTGAGTAACAGTCAACTTAGGTCATTAATTCAACATGTTACCTTGGCTTATATTTACTGTTTGAAGAATAACTGATCATTTTTAAAGGATAACTAAATATAAACTTCTTCCATTTTTCTCAGTCTATGAGTTATTATTCCTTTTGTGAAGGGATGCTAGGAATACATCAGCAATTGCCTAGTTCTGACTTCTTATACCAAGATAGAAGAAATAACGTACATTTGACCTATTTAAAAGGACATGACTGAACAGAACAGAGAGCCTAGGAAGACCTCCACATACACAGCCAGTTGAGTTTTCAGCAAAGGTGCGAAGGCAATTCAGTGGAGAAAGATCAGTCTTTTCAGCGTGATGGTTCATTGGATCTCTTGTGGGGATGGGAGGAAACCTTGATCTCTATCTTAGAGCAAGTATAGCCATTATCTAAAAATAGATCATAGACTAAATGTTATAAATTAAACCTAAAACTATAAAACTTTTAGAAGAAAGCACAGAGAATCTTTGTCACTCTAGGGTAGGCAAAGATTTCTTAGGATTAAAAAACAAAGCATTACTCATAAGAGTAAAGAAGTTTTGAATAATTGGACTTCATCGTGATTACACATTTCTGCTCTTCAAAACATATCATTTTAAAATTGAAAAAGCAGGGCATAAAGTAGGAGAAAATATTTATGACACAATGTCTGTAAATATTTGTAACACAACACAAAGGCTTGTGTCTAGAATATCTAAAGAACTCTTACAATATAAGACAAATAACTAAAAAAAAATAGGCAAAGACTTGAAAAGGCTTCATCATAGAAGACACACAAATGGCCGATGAGCACATGAAAAGATGATCCTCATCGTTAGTCATCAGGGAATTCATTTAAAACCCACAATGAGCTACCATTTGTAACCACCACAATGGCTACAATTAAAAGACTGAGAGTACTAAGTATTGGAGAGAATGCAGAACAAATGTAACATGGCATAACCACTTGGAAAGCAGTTTGGGAGTTTCTTAGTAAACATGCACACACCTTATGACCCAGTAATTCCATACCTACATATTTACACAAGAGAAATGAAAACATATGCTTAGAAAAAGGCTTATATAGGAATGTCCATATCAATTTTATTCATAATAGCTCAAAGCTGGAAACAACCTAAATATCCGTCTGTAGGGGATTGGATAAACTAATTGTGATATAGTCATTCAATGCAATACTTCTCAGCAATAAAAATGAATGAAAGATTGATACACGTAACAGTGTGGATGAATCTCATAGACATATGTTGAATGAAAGACTGGGCACAAAAGAGAACATATTATGTGGTTCCCTTTATGAAGTTCTAGAACAGGCAGAACTAATCTATGATATAAATTAGATCAGAGTTTGCCTGATCAGAGGGATGGGATACAGAGGGGAGATTAGCTACAAAGAAATATGAGAAAACTTTCTGTGGTGATAGAAATATTCTATAACTTCATTGGGCCCAACATAGTGGCTCATGCCTGTAATCTTAGCACTTTGGGAGGCTGAGGTGGGAAGATCTCCTGAGGCCAGAGTTCGAAACCAGCCTGAGCAACATAGTGACACCCTGTCTATACAAGAAATTTTTTAAAAAATTTAGCCAGGTGTGGTGGCACACACCTGTAGTTTCAGCTACTCGGGAGGCTGAGGAAGGAAAATCACTTGAGCCCAGGAGTTTGAGGCTGCAGTGAGCTGTGATGATGTCACTACACTCCAGCCTGGGTGACAGAGTGAGACCCTATCTCAGAAAAAAAAAAAGAAAGAAAAAGGAAAAAAGAATCATAACTTCATTGGGGTTGTGGTTACATGGATGTATCTGTTCATTTGTCAAAACTCATTGAGCTGTATGTTTAAAATGTGTACATTTCATTGTACGTATGCTGTACCTCAGAGTTTAAAAATAGGAACATGATGAAATTGTTTTAAAAATAATTTAAAATAATGCTATCTAGTTTTGTATATATTTTAAAATATACATTGTTAAATATATGAGTTCTGTATTTCTAGGATGCTTTATTAAACCTTCTAGGAGGCAATTTATTAAACCTGTCATGCATAATTTCATTTTGCACCTAATAGTCCTGGTTAAATCCAGAAATAATGAGGTAGGCCCCATTCCCTCAGGGAAACATTTCTTAACATCTGTAGCTTTTGCTTTCATTTGAATTTTTATATTTTTTAAAATACATACCAGTTTTATTATATTTACTTTTCTGTATTTACAGAGGCTAAAGTACTTGGTGTTTTAGTTAAACATACACATACCGTAAAAACACGTGCATGTCCATTTTGGATTTACTTTCAAAAAGATATTCCTTATTTAATCTAAATCATAGGAATATATCTTCTTCCATCTAAGTCTTAAATCTTTATAGTAAGTGGTGCATTTTTACTGTCATTTTTTTCCTGCTTTGTGTCTTGATGTCCTGTAGATGAACTGTTGACATCTGATACTCACTAGCCATGTTCACTGAGGAAAATCGTAAACTTTCTTATTAAATCCTCTTATTTGTAAAGTTTTGGTCAGTTTCTCAGGGATTATAGCTTATAGTATATGGAAGAAATTTAATTGCAGGGATAAAAACATTGTTTTGAATGGAAAAAGTCTGCACTAGCAGATGTATTATAAAAGTTTAAGCCAGTATCAAAATGTCTTTTTCAGAGGTGGTAAAGAGAATTATTTTTTTAAAGACTGAGGTCAGACAGCAGACTGTCGGGGGAGGGAACACAATTATTGAAGTATCAACTTTGGTTTTATGTGGCATAGAGTGTTCTGTAAAGAGTAAAAGTGATTCTGTTGAAAAACAAATGGAAAATTCTTAGATAATTTATAACTCTTGAAACCCTTCCTGCCAAGTTTTTAGTTTAATAATAACAAGAATTTGTTTTTCAAACAAAAGATGCCTCATGGTTTAAAACATTTTCAAATGTGTCACCTCACACGACCTATGCAGCAGTTGACTGCACCCAGCAGGGACGGTGGTGTTTCCGTGTCCTATAGACAATGTGTGGGGTTGGGTTCAGGGTCTGTTACAATATTACCTTACTTCCATTCCCTTACATCTCCTATATACCTGAGCTCAACTTCTTGACTAGCTTAAATTACCTATTTGATGTACTGGGGCCCCGATCTGGTTTACCTAAGCACACACCTAACATTGAGTTATTTTAACTTTGCAACATTGAATCTTTACTGTTTCTAGAGAAAATAATTAAATATCTTTTCAGAAAATAAATTATAAATATCTTTTTAAGCAGCTTCTGTTTGAAATAACACTTTATATGAATGTAAGACTATATAGTATATTTTTTTATAAGCATAGTGTGTATGAATCCAGTCCTTTGCTGCTTCATCTGATTCCTACAAGGCCATGAGAAAACTAAGCCTCACAGAAATCGTACAGTCTTTCCATGTCATTATGCTGCCCCCCCCCCCCAAATTTCAAACTGTTGATTTTAGGCAAGAGGAACAATCAATAAAACAGAGTCTCAGATTCTATTGTAGGATGTTTAAAACAGTTTTAAAGTTATTTGCTTTCAGTATCACCTGAGAAGGAATTAGAATATGTCTTCTTAGTTGATGAATTATCATGGGTGATTTCTAAGTTGGTGAAATGGTTGAGAGTAATTAAAGACATGGTTGAGAGTAACTGTGGGCATTAAATCCCAACTTTATGTGCCTCAAGTAGTCAAAATAAAAATCTCCACTTTAATTATTTCCTCGTTGCAGAGGATAAGGGCCTCGTCGACATGGTCTGGCCTATAGGAATGAGATTGCATCACTAGAGCAGGAGGAAATGCAATGCTAAGTGTGTGTAGAGCTGTTTCTTGCCTTCATGAATTTTTCTTAAAAAATTGCAAGAGGGGGGCGGTGGTTAATACTCCCACAAGGTTTCTAACTTCAAGAGTTCAAATAATTTTACTACAAAGTTTAATAAAAGGTATAAGATATGCTGTGTAATTAGGTAAATTAGTAAGATTAATGGAAACAAGTAAAATACAGATAGTTTTTAGCATCATAGTGTACGCTTCCTTATTAACATTAATCTTTAGAATTGTGATTAAGTATAGGATAGTGTCTCTGGATTCAGACTGTCTAGGTTTGAGTGTCAGTTCTGTCACTTTCTGATTGTACGGCTAGGAGCAACTTTGGTAAGCCTTCGTTTCCTCGTTGATTAAACGAGGTCAGTCATAGTCGTTGCCTCTTCAGGCAAGAATGAGGATTAAATGAGATACTATGTGCGAAGCATTTGTGTCTTACATCCACACCCACATGACACAGTTAATTTGGGTGGTCTGTATCGGCAGATGAGATACACAAAAAGAAAATCTAGTTGGTGAGTGGCTTTGACTTCACTGCAAGCTTACTTTGTTGACTGTCAGTGCTTCTGTTTTCCTTCTGTTTGGGGACTCTATTGAGGAATGAATTAATTATGATATGGAAAAGCAGTGACCCTCAAAAAAATTTATAACTAGATGACATATACTTGGGTAGTCTGAAAGACAGAAACTTAGCTGTACTGGTGCTTTAAATTAAAACAGTAACCAAAATAGCCCAGAACATACTTTTAAGGCAGATAATAGCCCACCTGAAAAATTCCAGATAGGAGATGAAGATGAAGGTAGTGAAGGTAATGATGATTTCAGTTGATTGCAATATGATCCCCAGTAACTACGATGTTAACTTACGGAACGGAATGAGGAGTGGGAGCTAAAGTTAGGTACTGTGTGGGGAAATCTGGGCAGTATTTCTGGGGAGCTGTAGGGTCAGGAAAGGTGTTTTTTGGCAGGTGGCATTGTCAAAAAAAAAAAGAAGAAGGTGTTTTGCTTTTTTTGTTATTTTTAAAATGGGAAAAATAAAATCATATTTATAAGCTGATGGGAATGATCCAGTGGAGAGGGAGAAGAGAAAGATGAGAACCGTTTGATGGTCTTCTCGAGCAGGTGAGAGCGAATGGAATCTGTCACACAGGTGGAAGGGTTAGCCTTAGACTGAGGACGGTTTATCTCTAGGAATAGGCAGGAGTACAGAAAACTAACCTGCGTATAGATGCTGGTAGGTGAATAGCTCTGATGGAAGTTCTCTTCTGATTGCTTGTGTATTCTTAGTGAAGTAGGTCATTAGCCAAATGTGAGAAGGATTTGTGAGAGGCCTGAGGAGCCAGGAAAAGGTGTGAAATAGTCACCTAAACAAAAAAGAGAAAGTATTAACAGTGTCCAGGGACAAAAGGCAGGTTTTCTACCAAGAGTGAAAATCAAGACTGACAGCAGACTTCTAATAGATGCCAGAAGGCAGTGGAATAATATCTTCAAAGTACTGAAGAAAATCATTTAAGAGTGAAAAAAAAAAGACATTTTGGGACCTGCAGAGACTGAGGGTGTATGCTACTCACAGATTTTTGCTGGAAGAGCCACAAAAGCATATATTTCCATTAGAAGGTAATTGAACCCAGACGGAAAATGTGAGATATAAGAATCAAAATGAGCAAAATAAATGGGTATTTTGGCATGTACAAATAAGTGTTAATTATAAAAAGTAACTGTTAAAGTTTAAAGTGATGTATTTAAGTATATTTACTAAGATATTGGAGAATTTGGAACGTGTATTTTAATATAACAAATTGCTTCAGTTATTGTTTCTTTCTCTTTGTGATGAGTGGGAAAACAAAAAGCCCTGCAGGCTGTTTTTAAAGCGCTCATGTTGTCTAAGCTGGCTCTGCGATTATTGTTTAGAAACCTGAAATGAGTATGACCTTAATCCACATTATGTAAAATTAGAAGGTACCAGAGATATTTGACATTGCCTTCCAAGTATACTAAAGATGAATACTCTAAATCTGTGAGGTATCAGATCCCTAAGCCATTCCTAGGCTCTGAGATATTTGCTCAGAGGCTAGGGAAGAGATCTACTTACTCCAGTAAAGGATAATTTATCTTTAGTGTATTCAGAGATTTGTGTTTTGACTCATAAGGTGATTTCTAGTCATTTGATTATCTTATTGGAATATTTCACTTTTTAAAAGTATACTTTGTTCCCAGACAAGGATAAAATCTACTCATGCTGCAAGTACAAGTTTATTTCAAGACTGATCTTACCGACTTTTTAGATGAGGATTCATTATTGTTAATAATATATCTAAAATGAAAAAGAATGAATTAGCTACCATAAACCCTTTTAAGAACAAGTTGGAGCATAAAAACATTAAAAAATAAAATGGATTATGACATATTACGTGTTCTGTTGGGTTAACGTATTATTTTACAAATAGTTAAATAATTTAAGAAATATTTCTTTCCTTAAATGTGACTTCTAAATCAGACCAGTCTGAGATGCGTATTAGTAATGCTCAGAGTGGAAAACGTACACCTGTGGTAGAAGGCTATGTCATGGTAAATATGTTTGTACAGCTGTGTGGTAATGTTAGTTATTACCGAGTACATTTACAGAATCATGTAATGAGCCTCATTTCAAACATCCATTAACTTTGGCTTAGAAATGGCTAATTAAAGAATAACTTCATTTTTCAAATGCAAACTGTACAAACAATATATAGCATCACTGTAGCTGTCTTCTTACCTGAATGCATAAATTTGATCATAAGTATATGTTGGCTAATTTCTGAGGAAATTCAGACTTCTTGTAAGACTATTTCTTATTTATAATTTATGCTTTCATTGCACATAGTGCCTCTTTTGGTCCCAGACTTAGTTTCCATTAAACTTTATTACACTTACATGGACTCTTCTGTCATACTTTAATAAAATTATAAAATTGACTTAATTGGGTCTGTATGAAAGCTTCCTTTATCATTAATAAATTTCATTTATTCCATGGGGTTATTAGTTTTGGATAACTTGCACGACTTCATTCAAACTTGTCCTAGAATTGAATAAATATTTAAAAATTAAGCATGAGGAAAAGCACATTTTAAAATGTACTCAGAGGACTTTGAGGATGTAAAAAATATTTGATTCAAAAGAGTAAAACATTACCATTAACTGTATGTTTCCATAATGTTATCTGTAAAAATATTTTATCTGAAAAATTTAACAAGCAGTGGGTGATTTCATTCTTTTGTCTAATTTTTGAGCACCTGCTGTGTAAACCCCAGAAATACCAAGAAGGAAGGCTTATTTCCTGCCCTCACATATTTTAGTTTCCATCTACCTGGAGAGAATACCAAGCATCAACTTGTAATTATCAGCAATTTCTTTTTTTTAAACCTACTGCTTTAGGTTGAGAAAAAGATGCTGCAAATCTATAATATAAACAGTGTCATCTTTATCAGACCCTTAACTCTTTTTAGAACTCTCTAAAGTAGATACTAAGTTACAAGAAGAGCAGAAAAGAAAATAAGAAAGTTCACTACGTACACATTTGCACCCCTGTTCAACGGAGTCAGGCTCAAAGGAAGGGTGGCTGCTAGTGCCTTTTTCTTTATCTTTTACAGATGGAGGAGATGATTTTAATGAGGGAGGACGGGTCGTGGGTGCCAACTCAAAGAGTAGCAAGGAATGGGTCCATGGTGGCAGCAGCCAGCACTCCTGTGACCTTTATCTGTGGGCTGGAGGAACCTGACTCTTATCTCTGGAGTTCCCAGCATCCTCTGTTTCTCATAAGCTCTTACTAATGTGCTTTAACCAGGTTCTGGTGTGTCCAGAATTATAATGAATGTTTTAGGGTCATAGGGAAAAAAGTTGGAACTTCTAGAAGAACCACAGTGTGCAAGAGGGCTCCACTATATCTTTGCCATCAATCCATAGGTACATGTAATATTGCAATTTTCTCTATTTCTGTTTTTTCCTAAATTGTTTTAGAAGCCAGATTACTACTCTGTTATATTACAGCATAAAGCACCTACTTTTTCTTCTGACCTGCCTATTTTCAATGTTGTATTATATTTTGTCTTCTCTCCTCAGTTTGCTATGTTTCCCTCAGATTGCCTGACTTTCTGCTTTGCTTCCTTTCTTTCCCATTATTTGATGTGCATGTCGTACATATGTCACCTTGATACCACTTATGGCTGTTTTCCATTTCCCATATTTCATTTACCATTTGCCTTCTGTTACTTCCTTTCCTCATTATTCTGTCCTCCTCTATTCCTGTTTGCCTTAGTTTCCTCATATGTTGAACTCTTAAACGGGTTTATTAAAGGTTAATTATAGGGGGTTGATTCATGGATTAATCAAAGTGTTCCTTTTTAACTTTAGTTTATTGTCAGGACTTATTAGACAGCAGAATAATAAAAACTAATCACAGTATATACTTACACGTCCATAAACTTTTGTTGAACTTATTTGGTTATGTGAGGTTTCACTAAAGAATGTGAGTTAGAAAAATAGCAGAGTGATAGGGACATGCTTTCGTGTCTGAGTATCGACCGTGATGTAGAGGAGCGAGAGTGCAGCACAGGGCCGTGTGCAGCGACCTGGTCTTGGACTGTGAGACAGTTTGCCTGACTCTCCACCTGCGTGACTAGGTATTCACAGCAGCAATGCCAAGACAAAAACAAAACCAAAGAACCTGTACTTAAAAAAACTTCTAATTGTATTTAAAGTTTTGGAATCTAGTAAAAAAAAAAGTGACTGGAATTTAGTTCATGAAAAAGATTTATTTTGATGTGAAAAGTATGGCCCCCACCCACCTCTCTGGTACTATTCACTGGTATCCTCAGAGATTTATCTATGAAATGGTTAGAAATGAAATATAATTAAGACTGAATTATTTTATAGAATATTAAAGAATGGAGAATTAATATAAATTAATATAAATTAATGAACTAAGTTTTATTTTTCATAGATAAAATCATTAGTTTTTATATATTGAAATATTAGCTTGTATGTATCATACAGAGTGGTGATGTTACTATTAGACCCAAATTATCCACAATTTGAACTTCCAAGTTTAGTTTATTTAAAAAAAGTTGAGTCATAAAATATTAAAATTACTTAAACTATATACCCCTTGTAATAATTCTTTTATTTGCATAGCAATAAGATGTTATCCATGATGGGCTTCTTTTTTCTTTCTTTCCCTCTGCTTTTATTAAACTTTTTGTCTTAAAAAAGTTACAGGGTATTAGCACTAAACATTCAGTAAAGGAGTGGATGAAAAATGAAACAGGAATCTTTAATTAGCATTTATCTTTGGGATAACTTTTATAAAATCTGAGATTCAAACATTCCTTGTTTCTATAGAAATTTGAGGTTCAAACTCTTTATTTGATACATTCTAAATCCAAGTGAGGATAATTGGTTCTATTCTCAAATTTGTACTTGAGAGTGGGAATAGCTTATTTTTTTCACATACCTTCTAAACAAAAATATGGGTAAGGTCTGCTTATATAACTAGTACCATTATCTGTTTGTTTTTTTAACCTAATCTTATGTAGGTTTTTCTCTGATGCCAGGTGATCCAAAAGAAATCATTAAAATCTTTGGTTGTGTGAAATCCCTCACTCCTCTATTTAAAGTTAGTCTTGATCAAAGGGGCCAGGATATAAGTGATACAAGTTTTTTAAAGAAACTTTTTAAAAATAAAACTCCTTTAGGGAGACTTGTGCAAATGCTCAGTTGAACTTTTCAGATATAGTACCCAAATCTAGAAATAAATGTGTATTACTATGTACAAATTTAATTGCCTTCCAAAATATATTACACCAAAGGGATATTCATTTTATGCTTTGAAGCTGCAATCAGAAAAAGATTTTTTTGTGTGTGACCTGGTGAGGTCTGTACATTAATACTAATTTGGATTGCTGGTTTTCTTTGGAACAGTTCAAGCAAGGGGCTTTGCCTTCAAAAACAAGATGATATGGGTACCAGGATCTCACTGCCTTTTTCATTCTTCTTACCTGTCTTCCCCCAGCCCCGACTTACCCCTCTTGAAAAGGATACAGTCATTTATCACTGTGAGAATCAGCACTGCAGATACTGTTGTTAATCATGAGTGTCAGACCATCTCCCACCCCTAGAAATACGGTAATAGATCCTGTAAAATTTAGCCTTTGTCAGTGTCAAAAGATGGGAATAAGTTAAGATCTTACTAACAAAGGTAATGTCTCTTTCATGTGCTCCTGGCTCTCTCAATTCCGAATTCAGCTGTAGTTGTCCTGGACACTGTCTCTGTGTGCCTGTTGTCAGTGTGTGAGTGTAAACAGTAACCATCACTGCAAGTCTGCTCAGAGAGTGAGAAAAGCGATTGTTTCCAAAAGTCATGCTTCTTTGATCTAAGTAAAAGGGATATTTTAGCTTTATGTAAGATTAGGGATTATTTTAGAGATTTGTGACAGATCTACTTGTTCCAATATAGGGGACCTGAGCTTAATCCACGATGCTGGATTTAACTGACTCCTTGCAAGGCCAGGAGGATG
The DNA here is from genome assembly GCA_028533085.1 of Varecia variegata. Lineage (NCBI taxonomy): Eukaryota > Metazoa > Chordata > Mammalia > Primates > Lemuridae > Varecia > Varecia variegata. Next base: position 10,605,411 of record CM052455.1, read on the forward strand.
TGGGTGTGTATCACCAAGGCGTTGCACTTGGCAGAGGAGGGAATGAGTACTGCATTGCCTAATGTCCCGTAGGGATGGGAAGGGGGGATGCACGATGTTCCCTCACTGTGATGGAGGGCAGTGTGGGTCATGCATGAGGGAGTGTGGCTGCAGGGTATTAAGTAGAGCACATACTTAGGTTATTAGAATTCTTGGTTGTTGACCAAGATATCCAGGAAAGCAAGTACTGTTGGGTGACTAACCAAGCCAGATGCCTTAACTTAGGAACCAAACAAAGAATTTATTCATTTCTATTTCTCCAGCTTCTAAACTTTTTTGTCATCTTTTTCATTCTCTTGTAGTATAAGACACTATCAGTGACAGACAGACCTTTGCAAAGTTTAATTGCTGAATATTACTAATAGCATTGTAATAAATATCTGTTTCTTTTTAAACCAAAGTTCGTCTTATTCATATCTTGTTGCTAATACAATTGAGAACTGATACAATGGCCTGCCTAGTAAATAAAGTACTTTCCTGCTACAAGTAATTGTGTAAGCTTATTTTTGGTGGTGGTTGCTTTGTAACCAAAGCATCAGAATGCCCATCTTCTCTGGTGTTTCTTTGCAAATTCAGTGCCTGAACCAATGCTTGTTGCCACTTATCATGGAAATTTTCATTATAAGATTAGGTCATGAGTTTTGTTATAAAGGAATAGAAATGTTTAAACTCACTTTAAGTGTTTTCCTCCTACATTTTTGTCAGAAGTGTTGCAATTGCGGGTGGAATGCCTGGAACGAGTTAACAGAGAAACCTGTGGATCTTTCTTCTCTACAGATGTGTAAAGTTAAAGATGCGTCACGTGGCTGCTGCAGGTTTTCACGTAGCCCGAGTCACGGCATTCTGAGTCTTCTGGGGCTGCCACGACATGGTAGCACACTTCTTGGCACACACATGGTTGCTTGCTGTGAGCACGGGGACAGCTGCCTTGTGTTCATACCTCACAGCGCTGGAGCTGGCAGATCTATGGATCTGTACCAGGAGGTCCATTCCGGCCGACTGCCAGCAGAGTCTGCCAGTCGGGAACAGTCATGGCCGACCAGGCCTTCGTCGGGCTCTCAGTGTGGGGTGCACGATAGATGTACCAAAGATGCCTTGGTCTTGAAGAGCCCTCGCATCTGTTAGGATGTCCTTTTATCCTCTGCAACTTAACCAGAGTCTGTAACGTATCTGTTTGCAAATGCGTTCTTTCAGCGAGGTCTACATTGTGAGCTTAACAACACATCTGTGTTGGGGTATTTTTCAACTGATTTTAAGAAGTAAAATATTCTAGCATATTTCTCATATTCTTAAATTCAGATATAAATATCCTTACTCCTTCCCATTTGTTATTACCTTCTTTCTTATCTTTGTACAGCCATGTCACAAAATTTTATTTCATAGAAACAAATTTCTGAAGCCAGACGTAGCATGATGTTCATAATTTTGAACTGTTTGAACTTTTGAATAACTAATGCGTGTGTTTCAACATATAAAACAACTCCCTCTACATTTGTGAAATACCTAACCCTAATGTTTTCTGTCTTACAGTTTGGGTAGTTTAAGGTCCTTTCCTTGCCAAAAATAATATTATCACATATTACAAAAAGTATAAGTACATAAAATGGGATTTGAATTTTCATTTACTTTTTTCCATACAACTTCATTTTATATCAAAGGATGTGATGTGTCACAGTGTTACTTAATCTAAGTCTTTAGCAATGATGACAGGTGACACATTTATTTTCCTATAAAATCTAACTTTTGGAAAATTAACTTGCATGTGTCTTTATTTCATGACATAAAGTAAATCTAACTTTGTCTATAAATATTTGAAGTCTCACAGAAAATTTCAGTTTATTAGTCATAACCCCTCTTAATAATATATGCATACCACATTCATTTAGATTCATTTAGAGTTTGGTAACAAAATACAAGTGAAACTGTTAAAGGAATGTTCTAGTTAGATTAAAGTCAAGACATAGTGGTCTTCATTCTAGGAGTAGATCTGCTGCCAAGAACTCCTATTGTTAAAGTAAAATATTAGATTTTGAAATCCTCTATTGCAGACCAAAAATATTTTGGAAACTCTCCAGAGCCCATGAATTTATTATACTTCACATTTAAATCATCGTGCATCACAAGATTATATTAATATTTTTTAGATGATCTCCAGTCTAGTTATTTCATTATGGCTGAAGTAATTCAGCTTGTTTTTGACCTAAAACTATCAAATCTGAGCTTTCTCTCCTCCTCTAAAACATAACACTGTGCTTTGTGTGGGAGAAAGGCTCTTGTTAAAGACAAAATGTTCACCTGCATTCCAATGTGAAACTATTGATATAATAAACTGACCTGCTTGTGTTGGTTTTCACATTTAAAAAGTTTTTTTTTTAGTAGTAATTTTTGGTTTGAGTTAAGGAGGGCTGGAATTTTTGCCTGTTTTTTAGCATTGTATAGTCAGATATTTTTTCTCACAGAAATATAAGACTACCTTTTCTCTGAAATCTACTAATCTCTATGCTTTCTGCTTTAAAATTTGTATCCCAGTTTCTGACCCCTGTTCAAAATTTTCCTAGTACATACATTAATATTAAGTAAATTTCATTGTGGATGACCAAGATATTTCCTATAATTATTGATAAAATGCATATGGTTTCCTAGTTTATAATCAAATCAAGCAAAGGATATAATGAATAAGAACTAATATTTCCCAGATTCACTTGTTCCCAAGAAACTCTATCCTTGAAATCATATTTGCTACAATAAGGTTATCTGTAGACTATGACATTTGATGGCTCACTATGGGGGAAAACTTTATTTATTTTCATTGTTTAAAAATATTTCTGCTAATGACAAGGAAAATCCTACCCTAGGAACAGAACAAAATGAAATTTTAAAAACTGCCCAAGAATATGTTAGTTTTCAGAGTAATGTGTACTAGTTTGGAGAAAAGGATAAAAAGCCAATTATTGTCATTCTTTATTATTCAGTAGCAGTTTGGTATTCAGGATTTAAAAACAGAAAATAGTGTGACATACTGTAGTCAGACTTAAAATATATTGAATCTTAGCTGTTGTTTCTTTCCTATAACCATAGCGAGAGTGGTCCCTGGGGCCCATATAAACCAGCAGGAAAATAGGATTTTGTACAGTGAATTTTATTTTGCAGACTGCATTTCAATCTATATTTATTCTGCTTAATAGAGGGTATATGTAATAGTAACAAATAATCAAATGTCATATATCTAAAACACATTTGTCAAGTATAAATATTTGACCCAGTACATGGTACAGTGTACTTTATACCTCTTTCTAAGGGGTATAAAGATGATAATAGAGTCTGTGCCTTTAAATGTAGATTAATAGGGTAAAAAGGTATACAAATGACCATGATAAAAACACAAAAATGTGCTAAATGCCAAAAGAGAGATCTCAGGGTCATATAACTTAGAGCAGTATGAGTTAGTTTCTAGTTTAGGTAATCAGGTAAGGCTTCGTGGAAGCCAGTTATTTGCTGTTTGTTACAAACAATGGCTGAGATTATGGCAGCTGGAAAGGTGAACACAGGTGATCACTGGTAGAAGGAACAGCATGAGCCCTGAGGGGGTGTGTGCAAGCCTGTCTGGAGTGAAGCTAATGCTGTTTGGCAAAGGCACTGAATAGGAAGGGGAGGCCCAGGTAATGGAGGGTCTTGCGTGCCAGCTAAGATGTTTAAACTTTGCTGGGTAGGGATGGGGGGAGCCATTAGTGTTTTCTAGACTGGAGAGCAGCTTGATCAAATCTCTTATGATGATGAATCTAGAAGCTCTATGTTGTCTACATTGGAAAGGTAGGAAACCATAAATCGAGCCACATCTGTCAGGCTTTTGCAGTTATTCATAAAGTTAAACTAAGAAGGTGGCAGAGGGAATGGAAAGGATGGGCATCTCTGGTAATGGCTAGGACTTGGGAATGAATGAACAAGGTAACGGTGTAAAGTTCAGAGGTGACTCCCAGCCTAGCTCAGCATACCTCACAGATCAGGTGTTCACTAAGTGAATATGTAAGTGAAAATTTTGGGCTTCAATGACTGAGTGGCTAGAAATAGGAAAATCAAGAAGTTGTTTTAAGATACAATAATTTATATTTTAGATTATTGATTTTGAGCTGCTGACAGGAATATTGAAATGTCCTTAGGAGGTAGAAGCTGCAGAAATGGAACTCAGAATAGAAGTTGAATGTGACAATATAGGCAGAAAACGTAGAGCAGAAAGTTCAAAGGGTAAGACCATTGAATACTGCTCAAGATTTAGAATAACAGAATTAAGGGGCTCTGCCAAGAAAATGGAATAGAGGTTGCAGAGGTCGAGAAGGTTAGAATAATGGAAACTGAGTAAAGAGGAGATTATTGCCAGCAGGGTTGGTAAGTGAAGAAATGTAAAGAAAATGAGTATTGAGAAAGCACCACAGAATTTCATTTTTGCAGGAACAGTTTTATTAGATGGTGGATAAGATTGTAGGAAGGGAAGGCATGAGATGGGGTGAGGCAAGGAAAGGAAAGGAAAAGAGAGGTGAGTAGGAAGGGAAGGACATTTTTTAGGCTGGGAGAAAACGGAACTTTTTTGTAAGTAAGTAAAGAAGGAGTAGACAAAGGGGAAGATGAAGATGGACTTGGGAGGGGAGAGAGAGGCAGTAGAGAAACATGCAGTCAAGATGTGGAGCAGAACTGTCTGTGCTGATGGAAATGTCTACCTGCACGGTTCAGTTCGGCAGCCGGGAGCCTCATAGGACTGTTGAGCAGCTGAAATGTGTTGCCTAGGGCAACTGGAGCACTGAAATTTTAATTTCATTTAATGTGAATTACTTTAAAATTAAGCAGCCACATGTGGCTTGTGGCTACCTCATTGGGTAGCAAAGATCTAGTGTGTAAGTACAGTCATTAATAAACAAGAAAGAGGGTCGGACACTGTGAGAGCTAAGGAACAAGTTCCAGAAAAAGTTTGCGGTAGAGATGAGAGTGTCTGAAGGAACTCACAGTCAGATAGTTTCATTCTCTTCCATAAAATAGGCCGCATCATCTGCGGAGAGGGTTAGGGTAGGGAGCAGGGGGAAGGTTTTCAGCAATTCCCGTGGGGACTTCCATGGAAGAATCTACGATAGATGAGGTGAATCTCAGCAGCATTGCGAGCCCTCCTGAGTGAGACGTGCGTTTGTTTTGTTATACGTCTCCTCTGCCTCGTCTGGTGACTATTTTCAGTAGCATTTCCAAACCGAGAGAGGAAACAACGGGTGGAGGTTGGGGGAGGCTGGGAGGTCGAGTCCTCTGAACGGCTAGAACAAGGTGGTGGAGTGAGTGACACTGAGATCTGTGTGAGATGAGCACAAGACAAGTGAAAGCAGGAAGGGACGTGGATAGAGACTCCAAAGCTGGAGTCATGATAAGGCTGAAGAGCAGATCCCTTAGATGTCGGACTGCGGAAGATAAGCGAGGTCATGAAATTTCCATTTGTAAGAACCGTGGATTTTGGAGGTAGAGTTTTCAACATGGGATAAGAAAGAAGCCTCAAGATTAAGAAATGTCAGTTGTGAGAGGACTATGTAAGACTGATGCACATGATTTCCAAATTCATAGAAAGGGATTTCAGCATCCCGTGAGTATTCTGTTTTTGTTCCAGTTTGTTTGCAATATGATCTTTGCTGCAAATTCACTAGCTCAACTTTGAGTGTGTAGTCGTTTCTTAAATGATCCAAACTTGAATACTAAAACTGGGATTTATCTTATCTATTTGCAGTGACATCCAAATGTATAAAAGCTGAATTGAGAGCCAGCAAGGGACCTGTGAGATCGTGTTATATAATGTTTGGCTCTTGTAGCTAGGAGACTGTAATCTCTGGTTCAAGGTGACATAGCCAGTGAGTGGTAGACCTGAGACTGATTTCAGATCTTCACTGATTCCCTGTCCTTGGGCTGGGACTTGAGCAGCACAGTGTTCTGGTCTGAAATCTTCAGTGGTTATCTAACAATTTATACTCCAGAAACATTAAAATACAATATGGAATATTATCTGTAGAACTTTCCTACAATTAGTTTTTCTGAACTTGTACTTCCAAATTACTGTTGACCACACTGAAAGAAAAATCTTGCTGAAGCAGTATTCTCTTGTCTACCTTAGACCAGAGTTTACTCATTCGTAACTGTTTTGACATTTAACACTAAGAAAAAAGATAAATAGACAGGACTTCTAAATGTTAATAAATGTAACAATCTGGAATTACATTTTGGACTAGGTTCAGCTGGGAAAGAGTTTGTTAATCAGCAGCTGTTTTTTCACTTTTTAAGAAGTACCAAGTGTTGTGCCTCTCCTGCCAGCTCTAGTCTCTCACTGCCTCCCCCGTACCCTTCTCCCTTCCTGCTAAGGAAAAAAGGTATCTAAATAATACGATCTAAGAAAGAAAGGACATCTTTTCAAAGAATATCAGAACTTTGTAAGGTCACTAGCACTTCCCTCTTCACTCAAAATGATATATTGAGAAACCTACTGAAGCAATTGGGAATAATCCTGATTATTATTTATAAAATAGTGTGTTCTATGTGACAATACCAGAAGCGTACTTTAAATTGTCTATTTTTATGTAGATCCAACATTTTTAAATAAAGTGATTAGACATACAAATCAGTAACTTTGCTAAAAAATGTAAATAAGACTTTATAAATTTATGAGTTGGAATGTTCAGGTCTTTGGTTTTTGTGACACCTTATTTAATTGAAGGGATTTCTTTGTGGGATCAACAATTCTAGAACCTTTGTTTGCATTTCTTGCAAGGACAAGCACAGTGAAATGGGATTAGCTGCTTTAATAAACTGAACCAAAGTACTGTTCAAATGATCAAAGAATGTTAAAATACCTTCAATTTCATTTTCATTCTTTAATTCCTTTTTGTCATGGGGATGTTCAGGTATTATAGCATTTGGCATACATATGACAGGAAATCAGCATACCCTAAGATTTCAGGGACTGACTCCTTTAATATATTTACTTAAATAAATATTTGTCCTTTCACTCCTTCCCTCTCCCCCTTTTGTTTTTCCTCCCCAGGAGGGACCCTGTTTTAAGTAAATTTAAGAGATAACAGAGATGAAAGGTACCTTTCCTACCCTCTAGAAGCTCAGACATTGGTTCTCAAAATATGGGTCTCAGACCAGCACTATCAGCATCATCTGAGGACTTACTAGAAAAGCAAATTCTCAAGCCCCCACCTCTAGACCTTGAGACTCAGAATTCTTGGGGACGGGACTCAGTAATGTGCGTTTTCACAAGCCCTCCAGGGAATTCTGACTCACACTCACGTTGAGAACCACGAGTCTAGTGGCTAGAACTTTGCACCTTCCTTTTTAAAAAATTTAATATAACTCATATCAAAATATCCACCATTTTAAAGGGCACAATTCAGTGGTTTTTCGTGTCTTTACAAGGTTACGCAACCTCACAAGCGTCTAATTCTAGAACATTTTCACTGTCCATAAAGAAACTCTGTACATATTAGCAGTCCCTTCCGATCCCCCGTCTTTACTCCCAGCCCCTCGCAGTCGCTAATCCACCTTCTGTCTCTGTGGATTTGTGTGTTCTGGATAATTTAGATAAATGGAATCATAAAATATATGGCCCTTCATTTCTGGTTTGCACTTACCAGAGTTTGAGAGTTCATCTGTGCTGTACCATGTATCAGTGCTTCGTGGTTTTTATGGCAGAATAATATTCCCTTGCATAGATATACACATTTTGTTCATTCATCAGTTAACGGTTGTTTTACTTTTGGGCTGTTATGAATAATGCTGCTACAGGCATTCAGGTACAAGTTTTTCTATGAACATATATTTTCAAACCTCTTAGGTAGATATAGCCAGTTCTCATGATTTGTGGTAGTTATGTCCATGAATTTGCAGCAAACACTGAATTAGTGAACACTGAATCACTGCTCCTAGGAGAAATACGGGATTAGGTTCCTGTGAACCTCTGGTCACAACATTTTCATTAATTGATCAACACATAACCTTGTTTTGTGTGTGTTTCCATTTAAAAACACTTTATCTTATATATATTGCTGATTCATTGACATTGAACCCACGTCTAACAGCGCTATAACTCATGCCTGAATGAAGCTTACCTGACAGGTGTGTTTTCCTTGTGAGGCACATCACAGCCTTCTTGCACTTAGAAGCACTAGGCAGCACTCCAGTGTGACTCTGGGGGCCATTTTAGACAGTGACGTCACCAAGAAAAACCACAAAATGTGAAAAACATGGCACCAGATAGGCCTCAAAAGGGACACCTGTTGCAGTGACAGTCCAAGCACTAGCCAAGCACTAGATTGTCATCTCGTTCAGGTGACTCAACTTTTTCACCACTCTGCGAATTTGCATGCCTGAGTGACTGTGAAAGCACCACAAGGATTATTTGGGGATTACAGATAAACTATAGTGAGTAGATGAATTCGTAAATACTGAATCCACAAATAGTGAGGACCAATGTACTAGGAGCGGAATTGCTGAATCATTTGGTAATTCTGTGTCTGATTTTTTGAGGAACTGCCAAGCTGTTTTTCACAGAGACTACAGCATTTTACATTTCCACCAGCAGTGGATAAGGGTTCTGATTTCCCCATATCCTTGACAACACTTGTTATTTTCCAATTTTTGGAGTATAGCCATCCTGTTAGATGTGAAGTGGTATCTTATTGTGGTTTTGATTTGTATTTCCCTGAATCAATAAAGATGTTGAACATCTTTTCATGTGCATATATCTCCTTTGGAGAAATGTCTATTCAAAAACTTTTCCTCTTTTAAATCAGATTATATGTCTTTATATTGTTGAGTTGTAAGAGTTTTTAAATACATGTTCTGAATATTAGACCCTTAGAAATGTGATTTGCAAATATTTTCTCCCATTCTGTGAGTTTTTTGACTTTCTTGATAATATCCTTTGATCTACAAAAGTTTTTTATTTTAATGAAGTCCAATTTTTTTCTATTTTATTCTTTTATTGCTTGTGCTTTTGAAATTTTTGAAAGTGCTATCTTTGCATAGTTAATCAGTACATCCTGCTAAAAGAATTGTTTACACATTTTTATTAGCAAAGTCATGAAGAGTTAGATTACATGGTTTCAATAAATTATCACTTATTTGCTAAGGGATGTCATTTGTAAATTTAAAGCATTTGTTTTCAGGTTTTGATGTTGTGGTTGTGGAACTTTAAATACTGGCATCACAAGAGCCATGGATTTATAAAAAGCAGTGTCAAATTTATTTAAGAAACTGCTGTTTTTGTTTAGGTAAATTGAAGAAAAACACTTAAAATTGCTTTGACTAATACTTTCCTCTTTAAAAAAGAAGACTGCCTCCTTTAAAAACTATGAACTTTCTGCCCTAAAAGTAGAGTCTCAGGAGTCATTTATGAAAGAACACAAGAATCCCCGGAACTTGGAAATAAACACGGATTGGTGTTTATTTGTGTTAGTTTAAATGTAGTAGCACTATGTGTCAGAAAACTGAATCTGTAACACTTAAGTTAGGCTAAGCAAGCAAATAATATCAGCTAACATGGCTTTAATCTACTAAGTAATTTAAAATCCAAAAGATCAAAGGAAGTTATAACTAAAAACAGTCCTTCATGCAATTTCCCCGTAGAAGCAGGAAAAGGCTAGAAATTACATGTCACCTTCATATCCTGGTTTGCTGACCTTGTGCTCAGATCAAGCCCCTCTGTATGCCAGCTGTTACCATTATTAAGACCTTGCCCTGAGGGGTTAAGTAGGAGAAAAACTCTCCTGTCCTATTGGAGAGCAGACACCGAAAGTTCCAGCCCCTAACACGCCTAATTCAAAGCAATCTGCGTGTGCTTGTCATCTGGTCTGTCCTGCCGCTCAGTGGAGCTGCTCCTGCCAACTCCTGGCTTTCTGTTGTGCTGTGTTCTGCAGTCAGTCACTGCTCCTGCCACTGCAGTCGTTTGCAGACCAAACTCAGCCAGAAAAGTTTCCTGTTTTAACATAAAGGTAATACTCTTGCTTCTCTATGTGTGAATGTGTTATTTTGGGAGAATTTATTTAAAAACTGACCTTTGTTTCTAGGATTGTATTTAAAATTCCAGCTCACTGTTTTTTTTTTTTTTTCTCTGTAAAGTTTGAACGACATCTTAATGCATTTAAATCTTGTGAAGTTTATTTGAATTATAGTCTAGCACAGTAAAGTAAGGTCAGACATTTCTTAAGTTTATTAAAATGTGCTTTCTTTATGAAGTTGGAAGGAAACCTGAGATTTAAAATAGTTTGTTGTTTCATACTTTGAGATTCTAAATCAGAAAATCTTGAAAAGATGTACTTGTCATTACCAGTTGATAGAAAAATAGATGTAGAATCATAGGAGTCATTTTAATCACTTTGTGAATTAAATATTGTAAGAAAATAGAAACTGTTAACATCTTCCATTCTGTAGAGAAGTTTGGTAAAGATAGCCACTTGGGAACTAAGCTTCAACAGCAAACTTAATTCTTATCGAAGTTCATTCCAGATACACAGCTTGATACACACCCTGAAGTTGTATTTGAGTTGATTAAATGTTTCATGCATTGTGTGCATTTTAATTGTAACAATGGTCACTATATTATGATTGGATTTACTACTTAAAGTACAAGTCAGAATATATTTACTATATTGCTTTTTGCTTAAGATGTGAATAGTTAATTTATGTGCAACTGGTAGAAAAATTCAAACTACTTTAACTTGTGAAAAATTTTTATGTCTGGTAGTAAAATGTAAACTTGAAACATTTAATGAAAACTGAGGTATTTCATGCACATGATTGACCATGAATGCCTTTCTTCAGTGATAATGCAAGAATTAGAGAAAACACTTTACAATTTGTTAGACAAACAGGTATTCCTGTTGAAAGGAAAAGAATGAAATATGTCCTTTTTACCCACAAGAGGGTTATTTTAGGTCACAATATTTATAATTAAGAAAACTCCAGTTCCTTTTGATGACTGGGAAATCACTAAACTATGTAAATAATCTCTAATGAGTATTTCAATTGTAGGCAGTGAGTTTTGTACTTCCCATGGTTTTAATGTCTGGTAACACATTTCTGCTTTTTAAAATGTTAAAATAGTCTTTTTGCATTGTTTTATTTATTTTTTAGTTTTGCAAATCCAATAGATTATCTTAGAATGCTTTCATTGCTAAAATATGGAATATTGGAATATTTTATTGGATTATACTTTATTTGGAACTTTTTATTTTAGTATACAAAAATAATAGCTTATGTCTTAGACCTAAATTTTACAATTGTGAGCATGAACTATTTGCATTGATTATGAAAAAATGTATAATGTTTAAGTGTCTGAAATGATTGACCCGCAAAGCAGTTTAGAAACTACATGTTAACCTTGCCTCAGTCTAGGAAATGATATGTATTATAAAATTGATTCATCCAATAATTAAATGTAATCCCACTTGTCTTTGTAGTTTATATTGAACCAGTCCACCCTTTTTGGAAACTCTTGGGAAATCTGCTTTTCAGTATTTGTTGTGCATCAATTCTTTACCTTCTGTTTTAACTGCTTTGAGTTCTGGGGTTGGATCTGAGAATTCTCACTGTATAATTATTCTCATAATTCAGCGTGGGTGATGGACAGCCTTACCATACAGACTACAGGAACATTTTGCATTTAAAAAAAATTGCAATTCCTGATCACATGTTAACACAGGAAATAAAACTGAGTTATTTAGGACTAAGACAAATGAGTTGCTTTGCCTGTCAGCCTTTTGGAAAAAATATGAAACAAAGCAACTCAAGTAAATTAGAAAAGCTAGATTTGGGGAAAAGGGTGGCTCTTTGTTCTCTCCATCTTAATTTCTATTTTCTTATTTTAATCACTGTTAAATGGGCTCATGTATGACAGTCTCATATATTTAGATTCCAAGAAAACTATTCACAGGGAACGTAGTAGGTGCTTATTATATGATTGCTAAATAAGGACATTTACCTATTTAACTGAAGAATATGATTTAATTACCTTTGGGAGCAAACAAGAATCCCTTATCCACAGTAAATGTAAAATGTCAGTTCATCTAATGTATACAAGAAAACAAATAGCAGAATTCACAAGCATTTATAGTGATAATTCAGGTGCGGAGTAGAAAAAGATTTTATGGAATTTTCACCCAGGCTCTTACTAAGAGTTAGTTTACTGATCCAATTCAAGTAAGATAAAAAGTCTTTATAAATTTGATGTTTTTCCAAGCTTAAAGCAAATCTCAGAGTTCTTTAAATAAAAGGCTATCTTTAATTGTGTTTTATACACAATTATATGTGTGTTTCCCAAGTGATGTTTCCCAAGTTGCTCAGTAAACTAAAAGATACCCTTGAGATATTATTTGCTGGGCTCTGCAGGGAAGAACACATTTGGGGAGCTGCTCTAGGAAATTTGATTTGCTGCTTCTCAAACTTCACAACACAGCGGGGAGTGAGGCCTGGTGTCAGATACTTCACATTTGTGGGAAAAGCTTAGATAATTCTAAGTGTAGTATTAAAAAACAACATACCACCATCTAAGTCAAACAACTTTTAAGTGCTTTATGGTGATTGATCTCCATTTTTGGCTTTATGAAAGACATTTTTAAAATTCTCTCATGTCTTTTGCCTCACAATATGTGGGAGTAGAATTTTCTCAGTTTGAGTTACCTTAATGATGGTTTTTCCTTTGAGTTGCCAAGTTTTGAGGTTTTGAGATGTGTGAAGTATTAAACATTCATGGTGTCTTGAGACATGCTTGTGATCTGTTCAGCAACGTTTGTTAAGCTCAGTAACATGATCCTGTTTCTGCTGGAGAAGAGCTATATGATACAGATAGATTGCTCAGTGTTAAAGGCGCCCATTTTGTGATTTTAGTTAAGACAACATAGTTTCAAGTGAAATCTCACGGCCTAAAGACAGACCTATCACATCTTGGGGATCCTGTTTATTAATCAATCTTGTAATTCTTATTTGGTGGGTATGTGAGGCCAGATAGCAGGCCTGGTATCTGGAGACTGTCTGACCCTAGGATTCGGAAGTTTAAGATGCTTAAAATGCCACCAGAAATCTTCCCACCACCAACACCCCCGCATGGAACTTTAGGGAATGTGCTGTTTTATTAGAGAAGCTTGAGACTTCATTTTAGAGACTGACCAGAGGTCGGGGATATGCCTTTTTTTTTTGAGTGTTAAGTAAACTCATTAGTCAAATTAGCTATTTCCTAAATTTTCTTTACAAGATCCCTATGTAACTGAGGCTGTGTGACAACTGGCTTCCCATTTCCATGGCATTGTTTCACGTGACGTCTGCACTGTTGTCTGGCTTGAGCTGGCGTCTCATTAAGACACTTGCCTTGCCATGCCCTTGCCCCACCTTGTCTACTTAAGAAGTGCTGTGGATGAAACCTCTCTTCATTGTAACCAAAAAAACCGAGTGAAGATAGTTTAAATACTACAAACCACGTCTAACATAGAGTACCAGGTCCAAATGTTTTTTAATATGTGGCCATATTCTGCATTTCAAGCCATATGTTCTGAACGTTGAATATTTTGAGTGACAGTTGATTGCTCTTATAAATTGATTGGGATTAATTATATAAAGTATAAATCAGTGGTTCTCAGCCGTGGCTGCACATTAAAATCGCTTGGGGAGCTTTAAAAATGCTAATGCCCATACTTCACTACAGTATGAATTAAATCAGAACCTCTGGGGCTGGGCCCTGTTTCTATAATTTTTTTTTATTATCAAAGCGATTCTAATGTGCACCCAGGGATGAGATGCTGTGATAGAATTGAAATTTTATGAATATTTGTTGTATTTATTGCTCTCACCTCAAGACTTGTAGCAGCATCTAGATAAATGTCCTGGCTGGTTTTGGGGCAAGATAACTACTTATAGGAAGACTTTGTAGAATTTTTTTTACTGTTTGACATTTCTGATTATAGAAAGCTTCTCTAGTTTTATTTTGTATATTCTTGGTTGTACAAATTAGCACAATTTTCTAGACTTAGCTGAGGGTTCAAAAGAAATTAATGCAGTTTAATGGAATTTAAACTCATCTGAAATGGGAACTCAGAGGTATAAGAAAACACTCTCTCATATTGATACTTACGGATACAATATTTATAAAATGAGTGAATACTATGTGGAATGATAATTTTTGTGTATGAACTTGGAAAAGAGATCTCTGAAAACTACGTTGGTAATTGCAACACTGTAATCATGCTCTTGAAGTATGTATTTAGGAAGTAAGTGTTTATGCTAAACAGAGGATGTTATTGGTATCATTTATCCCATACTGTAAAAGGTAAACTTCATTTTATACCCACATTTCTCTTCCCACATAGACCTATTACCAAAGGTACATTGGACATTAAACAAACTGAGAAAAATTAAATTGATATTTCTTCAGCACTGAAATTCCTATCACTCACCCCTACACGTATAAATCTCTGCTTTGACAACCTCATTTCTGGCAATAACACTGCTTTCCATATTTAAGACTTTCAGATTTGCTCTGGCAGATATACTGTAATATCTTCCTAAGATTATTTTACTTTTATAATTTTTGCTGTAAATCTAAGGGGAACCTTTATCTGACAATTTTACTTTTTCTTCTATATCATTAATCTGTAAATACTGTGAGTAGTTTTTATAAAAGATGAAACATAAAACATTTGCAGTTTATCCTTATCGGTTCTTTTATCAATATGTATCATGTGTATAATCATATTAAAAGAGTTTATATATAAATCTTATATTTCATTTTCAAAGATGCATTTATTATCATAAGTTGAAACTGCGTACTTGATAGTACAAATTTAGTAGTAAAACCAGTAAGTTTTGATTGTAAAAGAATAGTAATACTGCACTTTCAGATCTCCTGGAACTCAGATTGCTTTTTCCTGGTGTGGCAGAAAGCATACTAATACCTAGTAGGCTTCTATGAATGTATGTTTAGAGCTATAGATCTTCAAATGTATAATTTTTTTTTAGGAAAATGGCTTCCAACTTACTGCTGTTTATGCTTCAGGAGAATAATAGCAGTAATACCTTATATTTGTTTAGTTCTTTGCAACATATAAAATGTTTATAAGTGATTAGGTGAAGCTATTTATAAGTGTTCTTATTGAAGGAGAGTTTAATGATAGAAAGTTCATGAGCTCAAAGAAAAATGAGAAACTTTCATTTGTCTCAGAAGGGAAGAAGATTATATTTCTTTATTTAAGATCATCCATTTTAATTCTGTAAAAGTGCCTGATTGTTTGATTAAAGATACAAATTTTGCTGTGAGGTCACAATGACGTTATTTTGAAATAGTCTGAAACAAAGATCAATCCATTGCCTGGCTTTTTCAAGTTTGCATAGTGTGATATATGGATGTATAACACCTCTCCTTAATTTAGTGAAATATGTCTCTGACACTCTTGAACACTGAATCTTACCTTTTAAAATTATCTTGGGAGATATTGAATCCAGAGCCTATTTTTCATGTGGACCCTAAGACAGAACTTTATATCAGTTGCCTGTAGTGGTCTTATAAAAGCTGGTTGAACTTGGCATTGCCCTAGAGGCATCTTGAGGTAGTGGAAAAGCCTTATCTTTAGAGTCCTACTGGTTTGGGATGGAATCCCAGTCATGTGATTTGGATAAGTTACTTTAATAATTTTGACCCTCAGTTTTCTCGGTAATAGGGTTAATAATATCTTCATAGGAGTGTGTGGTGGAAGTGCTTGACGTAGTGAGATGTGTAGGGCAGAAGTATTCCTAGAGACAAAGCCTGGCTGATGTTCTTCTACTGTCCGGCTGTAATAGCCCCACTGCAGAAATGCCTGAAGTACAGTTCCTTGTAAATTTCTCTTGGCATTTAGAGAAGCTATTTATTTCTCTGGCCATAGCACTAAATACTGATAGGCCAACTTGGTACCAGTGATCAGAAATGAGTCCATTATTTTAGGATAAGCATCAAGCAATTTTAAAGGAACCCTTTTATATTAAAACAGGTTTGGGAAATAATGGATATGGGTGTCCCCAGACTGCCTTTGCTCCTTATGTGAAAAAGACTTGAGGTCTCTTTCTATACCGATCTTCTTGTATCTAGTACCACTTGAGAGGGGAGAAAAAAAATGTCTCACCCGGTTAACTGGGCAGAGTGCTTCCATATGTATGGGTCCATATTTATGAGTTGCACTAAAAAGATTAAAATCCTATCAGCTGTTATTTTCATGCCCAAAATAATTTGGGAGTCATGAGATAAGTAATAATTGAACTTGACAGCCTGGGCATCATCATGAAACCCTGTCTGTACAGAAAATTTAAAAATTAGCCAGCTCTGGTGGCGCATGCCTGTAGTCCTAGCTACTCAGGAGGCTGAGGCAAGAGGATCACTTATGCCCAGGAGTCAGAGGCTGCAGTAAGCTGTGATGGAGCCACCGCACTCCATCCTGGGTGACAGAGTGAGACCCTGTCTCTGAAAACAAAACAAAACAAAAAAATAAACTTGATTATCAGTTAGAACCTCTATTGTTAAATTACTTTTCTCTGCCTTGATTAGAAAAATGGGCCTTTATTTGTCTGTCAACTGTTATTGTTTCTTTACTTTTTTTTTTTTGGTCCATTCTGCTTTAATTGTGCATTATCTTGCCATGACTTAGGCGTAGTTCTGTTGTGGCCTCCCCACCTAGTCCATGGTTCTGCCTTGCTGCAGGAAGAGTGTTCAGGGACCAGCAGCATGGGCACGTGTCGGTGTGCCGTGTTGAATCTGCAGCTGCACTGGAAGCCCAGGCGGTCCTTAGGTTTGGAAGTGTCGGTTTAGTGTTTTGTATTCTATCCAGTGCGAGTGTGTTCCAGGGAGCATCACTCTTCTGAAAAAGGTGGTTGGCTACAGCGTGTGGTCTTGGTGATCCAGTCTTCCCATTCATTTATTCTTAGGTTTGGTGTTATGAATCTGGCAAATCAAAGAGTTATTCTAAAATACATCATCGAAGCTTATGGAATGTAGTTTAACAGAAAGCTCTCAAAACCCTGGCACCAGGCTGCCTGGCATCGCCATTTGTCATCAGCATGCGTCTTGGAGCACCTTCCTCAGGCTGTCTGTGTCAAGTTTTCTTTTGCAAAATAGAAGGGCCATGCCTGCCACACCTGTTTTTCCGAGGGCTATTAGGAGGATCAACTCAAGTGAGATCATGTGTGAGGAAGAGCTTTGGCAATACCCTGAGGTGCACTGCTGTAACTGTGGGTGGGAATGAAGCCGACGTTCCCTCAGGCTGTGTGAGCCCCGTGTTTGGTAAGGATCCTGATGGCTTTGCTGTTGCTGTGGCAACTGGAACAGGTCTGTGTATTCGCTACAACAGGAGAGATGTAGGTTTTACCTTGGAAGCTTTCTGGCCACACTAGCGGTTCCAACCGCCAATTCCAGGTAGCTGCCAGGAAGTTTTCTTAACACTCTTTAAATGTGTTTGTCTTCTAGGAGCCACCTGAATGGTTTGATTGCATCCTTTGGCTACATTATGTGTCATTAACATATTTTGATAGATAATACAGTCACGCACCACACTGACATTTTGGTCAATGACAGATCACATGTACCGTGGTGGACCCATAAGATTATAAAAAATTCTTGTCATAACGTAGTAGTGTCAAACATTATCTTTTCTGTGTTCAGAATGTGTAGGACAAATATTTACCGTTGTGTTAGTGTTGCCTATAATATTCAGTACAATAACATTCTTGACAAGTTTGCAGCCTAGGAGTAATATGTTATATAGCCAAGGTGTGTGGTAGGCCAGACCATCCAGGTTTGTGTAAGTTCATTCTACGGTGTCCCCACAATGATGAAATTGCCTCATGGCCCATTTCTCAGAACTCGTCATTAAGCAACACATGACTGTATGTTGACAAATAAAATTTTCGTAATTCAAACAGATCCTTCTATGATTATAGGATAGAATTTTCAGTGAGATGCTACTTTTTTCTCTGAAGCATGATGATTTCCATGTATTTTAGAGATGTAAACTCTGAGTTCCAAACAAGAGTAGTAGGATGTAATTATTTTAAACCTAATCACATGAGCTCTGATGACTTTTTTCTCTACATTTCAACATGATTGAAATGTCTCTGTATTTCTTCTCTATAATGTCTGTTTTAATGATTACAGGATTAACATGGTACTTTGGCTTATAGATAGCTTTGGCCAATAAATAATCATTTGTGTTTCCAAAAATTTGGAAACTATGAGATAAAATATTGGAAACCCTTTGTCTGAATAGTTTGTATTCATCTATTCTACCTCCTTAGCTCCCTTTTATTTCCTGCTTTATCCAATTATTTGTGTAGAGTGTCGTTGTAGAAGAGCAGTTCTGTATCAAAAAATAAATAATATAAAATGTCTCCAGTGAATGTTTAGTTATTCTTTAAGGTAAAATAATTTTGTTTTTCTTTTTGCATTTTAGTAATAATTACCTTTTTTTCATTGTCAGTCACTGTGCTAAGGACTTTCTATGTTGCTTTAGTAATATTTTATTACTATAAAAAGAAACATTTAGAGTAAAATCTGCGAGCAGTACAGACAGTAAAATGTGAAAGTGTTCTCCACTCTTCCAAGTGGCCGAGTCCAGCCTTCCAGGAGAAAACAGTGTTAGCATTTTCTTCTGTCCTTCTAGAAATTATCTGTGTATACCTAACTATACATATGTGTGCATACACACCCTTTTTTTTAACCAAATGGTTCATACTATATAGATTGTTCTACAGTTAAGTTTTATTTGCACATAATAATGTTCTTTGGACTTATGTCCATAGCGACAGATATAACTCATTCTTTTTTGTTGTGCAGAATACTCAAGTGTGGGTATAACAGAATATAAGTTCCCTATTGATAATAATTTAAATTGTTTTCAGTTTTCACTGTTAAAAACAGTGCAGGAGTCAACATCCTAATGAATACATATATCTTTACACGTTGTTCAAGTATATCCAAAGGATACATTCCTAGTAGAATTGCGGGTCAAAGGATAGAGGTATTTTAAATTTTGACAAGTTGTGCCCTTGTTGCTCTTAGAAGGTTGCACCAATTTGCATTTCATTTCAAACAAATTTAAGAAGAAACTAAGAAGAAACTAAGACTTAGAGACAGTGAGAGTTAAGTAACTTGACCCAGGTTCTCAAAGTTACTGACCAGTAGAGTCAACTTTCAAACTCAGACCTACCAATGCTATTTCTTCTAAGCTACACATGCCTTGGTCGCATAATTTTGCCTTAAAACTAAGAAGCATCATTTCATATCTTTTTATATTTTTATCACTCAAGCAATAATGCTAACTCTTCATTTATAATTATATAGTCCTTTATGGTTTTCAAAACATTTTTACATTCTTGTAGTAATCGCATGAGATATATATTATTTATTACCCCAAGTTATATATGTGAAGAACTGAAGCTCAAAGAAAAAAAACTATAAATTTTAAAATGTAATCAAAAGATGGTGCTTGGCCAATGACCCTGTATCCTCAAAACTGCTAACTGTCTCAGGACATAAAAATGCTAGCTGAAAAGGTGCTTAGAGGGTATGAGATTAGTGGCTTTGAATGTATTGATATTGGCATGTTATAGTCACGAACAGCAGGAGATACACTAAAATATCTGGCGGTGCCTCGAGATAGTGTTTTGTGTCAATATCTGTGTGTTATGGTGATTTCAACATAGCTGTCTTTTAAGGTTACTCATTATATAATATTTCAGCCAAAACTTATTTTAATTTTCCACAATGAATTTTGCCATCTCTGCATTTATAATCACATGCCGTTACATTTATCACAGTAGTCTGGCACAAGCAAAGGGCATTAACTCTCTTTCAGGAACTACATATTTCATTCCTTTTGTTAAATTTATTCCTCTTCTATCTTGTCTTCTTTCCTGTTAGTTCCCTTCGTCCTAAGATCAGACTGAATTTTTTTCATTTGTCTCAGTTCTGAAGAAAAGTGATCTTTCTTTGTATGGTCCTTCTGGTCAACTTTTGACTTCAGGTTGAAACTCTGCTATTCTCCTAGTTACCTGAACCCCTGCACAAATATATTCACTGAACTTAAATAATCCGTAGACATTTCTTAATGTTTTTGTTTTTGCTTTTTATTAGTTTTTACTACTTACTAATTAGTTTTTTGCTTATTTATAAAGTCAAATTGATTGTTCCCGTTGTATGATTAAAGAAACTGAATATTCATGGAGAAAGCTCAGGTGACTTGCTTCCAATGCAAGCCAAAATCTGAGTTCAAATTATTCTTTACTAGTTCCTACTTCATTACAAGAAGTCTCCAAGTTACAAAACAGGTTGTTTTCCAAAAATTCATTTGTGAGTCAGTTAAGTCAGTTCTTTGGCACTTGAACTGCATTTTACCGCAGTGGAAAAAAAATGTTATAAATGATGATTAGGTCCCTAGCTGGCCTACAAGAATCTATTTAACTCTTGTGCAACTACAAAATAATCCATTTGCAATTTTTAAAAAAGGGAATTATAGTTGTGATTTTGGTTACAAAGAAAAATAAAAATTACTTCTCCTGAGAAAAAGCAGGTTTAATGAGAAGATAGGGAGACCTGACAACTGTGGAGAGTCAGGAGGGACTGCAGGTCATTTGCAGGGTATCAGAGGTTGATACGTTCTGTCCTAAACCCAGTTTCACCTCAAAGCTTTGAAGATATTTGTTGTTAGATGCTGCTCACTAGCTTGACTCACCTGACAGCTATGATTAGAGTCAGTAGGATTGATTGAATTAAATACTTAGGAAGAAATAGACTGAGACGATAAAAACAAGCCAACAGATCAGAGCTGTTTCTTCCTTCTATCCTGATGGGAAGAGAAGGAGTCGTTGATTTTGCCCTTCAGCCCGGCCTAGTAGGTCCCATCAGCTAGGATAGCTTGGCTGAGGTCTGGAGAGAAGGCTTTTGAATATCCATTGCAGGTGGAGGTCGGAGAGCATCCATCGCAGGTGTGCCTTCAGTGATTTCTGTGAATGGAGTGTTTGTACAATGTGCTTTTTTAATTCCGGGAAATAATTGCATTGATCTCATCTAGCAATTGCTTCCTATGTTATCTAGTACGCAAACATCTTTCATTTCAATTAACTTTTTAACACATTGACTGCCACACTAGAAAAAAAATTTCTTTTCCCTGGGGCCACAGTGTTTTATTATGAAAATAGAATAAAAACTTTGAAAACAAAGTGATCCTTTCTAATTTAATGATAAATTTGTTATTTTTTATTGTTTTCTGTGCATGAGTTATATGCAACTTAAAAAATAGTTCGCGGGACTCCCAAGGTAAAGAGATGTGTGAGTTACCCATGCTTCACAAGGCCCTGGGCTCAAAACTAGCGTGAGTTAAATACAACTCAGATGGCAGCTAATGTGTTAAAAAGTCAAGGGCTTCTCTGAATGTCCTTTGATTTATGTTATATTGTTTTCAGAGTATTTGCAGACAGCCTGTTCTTTTGTTAACAACAAAAGGGAGGATATATTCTTGAGTAAACAGAAGCTTAAGTGAGAAGATCTTGCTGAGATGGCACATTGAGAAAGTGGTGGAAAAAGGATTAGAGTTTATACCTCCTGGGTCAGAATAGTGCTCTTGCCAGTCAGCACACCTGCCCTACCTTCCTGCTAGTTAGAGAATGCATCTAGCTACTGTTGCTTCCTGTTGGATATATTATTCGAATGTTTTATACAAGGTGTTTATACCCAAGAGTGGTTTAATGAAGGAGAGAGCAACTGTGTTCACTGCGATTCAGAACCCCTCTCAGTGGTCACTATAAAAGGACTTGGGATTGGCAGGCCACTTGCAAAGTGTTGATAAGACTGATTAGAGAAGTAACTTGAATTTATTCATAGTTTGATGTTTTTAACTGCTTTGTCTTTCCACTAACACAATTTATAACAAAATTCTTATCGTGTGATGTTTATTTAACTGAATTTGTGTGTGTGTGTGTTGAAGAGTTTTATCTGAAAAGGAAACAAACAGTGCTGAGTTTGCATCCTGGTATGGGCATGTGCTGCTCAGAAATGCCCCTGTTGAATAGTTTATTTATTGGGTTAAAATGGACAGAGGAACCTTCGTCATGGGTGATCCAGGTTTGTCAGTGAGATTACCGTGTACTCAGACTGAAAAGAGATTTCTTTTGGTTACCTGTATGTCTGCCAGAGGTGGGAGAGACTGGAGAGAGATTTCTCCAGAAGCTATTTTGTTTACTTAGAAGAATGACATGCCGGAAGGGTTAATGAGTCAAATTATGGTTTCTTTTTTTCTTATTGGCTTTCATGTATACATTAAATAGACCAATGGCATTTGATGACCGTTTTTCTTATAAATTACCAGATTTCATGTGTCTGTTGCTCAGAGGGTGGAGGGGTGGGCAAGGGGATAGGGGAGAGGTTGTCTGTTTTTGCTTGTATTTGTGGACTATACGTATCTGCTACTGGTAATTTGAACAGGTAAGGATTTTCCTTTATATGGAAGGCCTGGACCCACTGATGGAAGGAAAAAAGTCTCATTTGAAGCGAATCTCATCCATGGTATTATTTTTCCCATGCGAAAGCAATGTTACCTATAGTATGTGTATAACATAGAAGACAAATGAGTAATTCATGGACAGCTTATGTGTTATATTAATTACTTTAGCCATTGCATTCGTTGATTTAGAGGATAAAACTTGTGCATCTGATATTTTGATTACTAGAATTCTTAGCTGACTAGTTTTTATTTTGTTTATTCTTATTCTGGGACTTGAGTGACATAGAGGAAAAGTCATATGTTCTTGAGACTTTTCTAAGACATAAAACTTTCTTAGGATCACTCAAATCATTTTAACCTACACAACTAATTGCCCTGAGAGTGGTCCTTCCTTTTACCTATCATTCCTAGATCAGAACACCCAACTTTGATATTGCTGAAAACCTGAAGGATGGTATTTATATCCTCTCCCTTCCCATCCCCAAAAGGTTCTAGTTCTCAACTGATTGATCACATGCACATCCTGGATGGGGCGAGAAGGAAGGCGCTGAGAGGAGAGGTCGGTGGGGGTGGGAGATGTCCCTAAGGTGCATGAAGTAGCTGGAGGAACCAGGAGGAGTGCCAGTGTGTCGGCCAGTTCTGTTGCAGATGCTGCTGGGTTTCCACCACTCTCTCAGAACTGCTTCAGGAACCTTCATTTTCAAACAGCAGTTTCTAATTATTTTACCTGTCTTTGCTACGTATTTGCCTGCCTGACTGTAACTGGGTGATTTTGTATCATTTACTTTCTTAGGATCGAGAAATCGGAGCATGGCTATGAGCAATGGAAACAGTGACTGTGTGGTTCTGAGCAATGGCAGCATTGCAACCAGTGCCACCAACCCAAGTGTCCTTGGCCCCTGTGATGGAGACCTTGCAGCCCCGCAGCTCACACCCAAAGAAGCAACAAGAACAAAAGTGAGTCCAAATGGATGCCTGCAACTTAATGGCACAGTCAAATCATCCTTTCTGCCTTCAGACAACCAAAGAACGCCTCTGCTGTTACCCCAGTGCTGCCACCCTTGCCCATACCATCACCCTCTGACCAGCCCTAGTAGCCCCCAAGAGTGCCACCCCGAGGCTGGCCCTGCAGCACCCTCTGCTTTGGCCTCGTGTTGCATGCAGCCGCACTCCGAGTATTCTGCATCCCTCTGTCCACATCACTCACCCGTGTACCAGACCGCGTGCTGTCTCCAGCCCTCTCCATCCTTCTGCCTGCATCATCCGTGGCCTGACCATTCTCAGCACCAGCCTGTGCCCCAGCACGTAGCCAACACAAGGTGAGTGCTCTGACGGCCCCCCGGCCTTTGGCATTCAGCTAGTGGGGTGTGGATGCGACTGCTCGTGTTTGTTTCTCCAAAAGGAGAAGAGAAAAATACGTCAGGGAAAGAGAACTTAGGAAAGTGCATAGTTTGGGGATTGTGTGAAGCCAACTACAATGCAAATGAAATAATATAGTATTTCTATTTTATCCGTTGATTTCTTAGTCAAATCCTCCCTGTTTAGGTAGATGAGACTACCTAAACAGGAGTCCTGTATTTGCTGTTACTCATAGTGATCACCTTTATGAAAAAGAAGTACAAGACCACTCGCTTCCTTATGCTTTCTATAGCTGTGCTCACAATTTCCGTTCGTACGGTTCGGGTGACTCTGCTGAGGTCAGGTGAAAGCAAAAGTGCCTTTTACAGCAGACGAAACCTGTAAATCTGTAGCACAGGACTCTCAGAAATATTGTTTGTAAAGCATGTTTAGATCTGGTAGATTGAAAAGTACTAGGAAATCTACATAATTGCCAGTCCTTATCCCCACCGTAGCCCATGATTTCTCTGGGATTCAGCTATTTTTCCCATGGGTAAGTTAAGTCTCACTCGATGCAGGTGAGCAATGGTAATATATTTTATAAAATACTAAGCGCTTTGTAGAGACCAAGTATTATTTTACATTTTTAGGTAATAAAAAATTTTAAATTAGCCAGAAAGAGAGCATTCTCTTTTTAGAATTAGGGTACAATTTATGCACAGAGAAATACACAGATCTTAACTGTTCAGTTTGATCAGTGTTGACAAATGTACACGTCAGTGTAACCTATACCTTGGTCTGATGCAGAAATTTTGTATCACCCCAGAAATTTCCTCATGCTCCTTCTCGGTTATTTCCACTCTCTTTACCAGAAGCAATCACTATTTTGAATTCTATTACCAAAGATTTGTTTTGCCTGCTCCTAAAACTTCATATAAATGGAATCATACAATATGTACTCTTTTGTGTTTGGCAACTCAGCATAACGTTTTTGAGACTTATCTAATTACTGCATGTATTAGTTTATCTTTGTATTGGTGAATGGTAATCCACTGCATGCATGTAACAAATTCACTGTGCATGAAAGAGTCAGACGTAAATAGGGATTAAGTGACAAATACTTTACACTTTTATCAGGTTTTGAGCATTAGAGATTATCTGGTTTCACTCTTTTAAAGAGAGGAGGAGAAAAGTGGGAGAAAAAGGGAGAGAGGGTGGGGAGGGGGAGAGAGAGGGTGGAGGGGGAGAGAGAGGAGAGCCCTTGCAGCGTGTTTCTACAGTTTTGAAGGCATTTTCCATGTTGCATTTAAGTGTCTTTTAATTGAGAAATTCACCACATTCACCAGAGCCATTTCTTAGAAGATTTATTCTGACAGCATTGTGCTACATGGCCAGTTACAGACTCTTTCCATTTTGAATCAAACTGTGTAAATAGTTGATTTTAAAATTATATAATCATCCATATTGGTGTTTTTGACTCATAAGTTATGTGGTTGTAGAGTGTGAGATGAGATAGATAGTTCTACATTTTGATTGATTCCTCCTTTAAAAAATGTCGTCACAGATTAAAGCTACAGGCAAATATAACCACTTCTTTCAATGTGGCAGAATGTGCCAAGATCTTCAGGATTTTGGCTTAGCGTTTGTCAATGGCCTAATTCAAAAGAAATGAGAGCCTTATGTGCACTTTCAATAGAACGGCCTCAAAAACAGACGGAGGGGTGGTTGGATGAGCTTGTCACTGCCCTTGGGTGTGGGGTCATTGCTGGCACCGAGGCTGCGGCAGTCGCACCTGATTGCTGGGTTCCTACCCCTGTGGGATCTGCCTTGGATGCCAGAGAGAAGGAAGGATAAGAAGCTGACTGCCTTCCGGAACAAGAGTGTGTTATTGAAAAGGGAATTGAGACCCAACAAAGAAGTTACCTGGAAGTGAAAGCTGTGTCTGAATCGCTGATTGCTCACGTTTTAAATGTCAGGAGAGACAGAAAAACACTTCCATTATTCAGTTTGAAAAAAAAAAAAACCAAAACCCTGATTCTAAAAATGCCATATTTGTCTATCAAGAAAAATTGTAGAATAGTATGAAAGAATACCAAAGTAGAACAGTATGGAGGAAATTTTTCATGTTCAGAATTTTATCTCAAGAATTTGAGCCTTTTGTTTCACTATTTGTAACAGACATAGAATATTTTAAAGATACCTTCAAGGAATAGTATGCATCTAGTTGTCTTTATTGTGCTTCAATAATTATATTACTTCCCTATTTTCTACATTTATTTATATAATCTACAATATTTACCAAATAGTTATATGTGCCAAACACGAGGATGTAATACTCAACAAGTTAAGACTTCAGTTTTGCCTTTACAGAGCCATAAGCTAGTAGGATGGGAGACAGCAAAGCAAACAGGCCGGTGCAGTATTGTGACGAGGATGACAAAGAAGGAACACGAAGGGCTGAAGATGAGCAGAAGTCACAAATGGAGAGAGACCAGAGCGGCTGCTTTGCAGATAGTGGGGGCAGTTTGTGCAGAGACTGACAAGGTAGTGTGAGCTCAGTTCCCGCATAGTTCAACATGGCTGAGCCCTGACGGACGAGAGGAGTAGCAGGAGGAGAGGAATGTCCTGGGGCCAAACCCTGGGGGCGTTTTAACCACAGCAGGAGACGTATCCTACCTCCCTAGACGTGTCCTGACAAGGAGGAGCCGCTATCCAGTCCCATTTCTCTCCCTCTCCTCGTTAATGCAGTAGGTTCTCTTTACCCCCTCTCGATTCTTTATGTTCTAACGAATCTTTCCAAAAGACTCACTGTATCAGTCATCTGGTGTACTTTTTTGTTTATAAAATTCTCTTTTAATCTTTTGATTGATAGAATTAAGATCATTGCAAGGATCATATTTAATATGTCCTGTTTTAATCACTTAACTGCCAAATATTAAGTATAACAGCTTAAATAGATTTCATTTGAAAGCTTCAGGCTTTTCTATTTGTAAATTCCTATCCTCATGCATGTTGCTCAGCCATTAATTAATCTGGCTAATTGGAAACTCTAAGGAATTAAAAAGGGCAGAAAGTAGTGCCTTCTTTCCATGAGGCAAGGCCTATACCAGCGAGTCCTACACCTAGCTGATCATCAGAATCACTTAGGGAGTTAAGACAGGAAGTATCATAATAATACGACATTTCTTTTGCAGTAGAAACAGTAAAGAACTCTAACAATTGAGAGGTGGGAAGGATCCCTGTGTGTTATTGACGTTAGAGACAGTCTGGCTGAGAAGGATAGAATATGGGTGGCCCTTGAAGGATGACTAGGAATTGAGAAGGAGGCTGGAGGAGGCAGGATGTGGAAGGTGGGGGAAGGCTGTAAGGGGAAGCCTTGCAAAAATAAAGGCATACTTCAGAAAGGGTAGCGAGAACAGGATTGCTGGAGTGCAGGGTCATTAGGGGGGGCATGAGAGATAGCCTTTCCTAATTCTACATCCTGAACACAGTGCAGTTGTTTAAAAGCCTACATGGTGATGATCGACTCTTTTTCCTCCAGAGAGCTGGAAAACGCCTCTCAGGAGCCAGCCGAATTCCATGTGTGCTGGTAGAAACAAGTTTTGGATTGTTCATTTGGGATCTTCTTATTGCCATGTTAAAGTGAAATGGTAATGGTGTTACTGCACAATTAATAAGGAGTTCTGCCCCCAAAAATAGCATACAAGAGTTCTAATCTAAACTGTACTTACCTTTTAATTTGGTGTTGCAAAGAAATGTTCTTGATTGTAACAGAGGACTTCATAATTGATACTTGGCCATGCCACAGACTCATTCTCATGATAAGGAACTTGTGACATTTTTGGGTGCCTGCCAAATACATTTTTATTTCTCTATAGGTGATTTCATAGACAGATGGTCACTTTGAATGTTTCCTGCGGCACACGAGAGGAATTAGAGTTAAGAATGCTTGTCAGAGAGGGGACTGTAGAACCCTAGCGCTAGCGTAGCTCCTTAAATGTTAAGTAAACACTGTCCTTGCTGTACCATACGTTAGGACCGTATAATTTTTGTAACCTACATTCCTTTTCTCCTTTAGTTCTTTATTCATTTTCTAATTTCTGACTCCCTTTTCTCAGAGGTTTTATTTTTATTTCCCCTTAGCATATTAGTTATTTACTGTGAAGGGACCTCTTTTTATTAAAGTGTAAGACGTGAGAATTCTTGTGTTACATTAAAAGAGATAGAATCTACCACTTGAACTCTTGTTCTATTGTTTATGTTGTATCGTAATATCTAGGGGTAAAATTACAGTTCTGAGCATTGTGTCCCAAAGTGCCTCACTTCACAGCACCTGGCCTACGTGATACACCCTTTCCCCTTTTCTTAGCCCTGGTGATTGTTATTTTGTTTAGCCAGGAAATTTGAAGCAAAAATATCAGTGTGAACACCTCATCGACATTGTGGCACAAACCTGGGTGTTGACACAGCTCTCAGAGTCTCACATCACCCAGAGTCAATTTAAATGTTTCTCTAAGATGTTGGAGCAGTGACCGGAGCAATTCAAGGTTAGTAATCCGCTTATTTAGCAAGCACTTAATAAGCATTTAGTAAGTATTAGGAGCCTGCTCCCCAGCTTCAAAGACGGGAGGTGATGTGGACGAGGTGAGACGCTTGGATTTCAGCGTAGGCTGACCACAGGTTGCTTGTCGTCGTTGACCAGTAAGTGTTTACTGAATAGCCGTGGTATTCTCTGGGGCACAGAAGTTAAATAGCAGTGCTTTTGCAGAGGCATCAGCCAGTTTTATATACTAACATAAAAGAGAACCAGACTGTACAATTTTACAAATTCATATTCCCTTCTTTTCATCCCTTACCATTGAAAGATTGCTGATAGGAAAATAATCATTTGCCTTTATTTCTTGATATAAATTATTACTGTTCCAGGACTGCTGGACAGGTGTCTTTTGCAAGAAGAAATAAACTGCATTCTTTAGAACTTTGCTGTTCTGTAGACACCAATAAAATTCAAAATTCAGTGTTTTGTCCACATTTCAGGTTCTCAATAGCAACATGCATCTAGTGGTACCACATTGGCCAGCACAGATGTAGGCCATTTCCATCATTGCAGAAAGTCTTACTGGACAGAGTTACTTTCTTGGCTCTGTTAAAGCAACTGAGATCCTTTTTCAATGTCCATGGCACCAAATGGAACTCCCATGATGTAGAGTAACAGCAATATTTGATAGCGAATACCCTTTTTGTCAACATAATTCTAGTTAAATGGGGTTTGATTGCTTGTATTTTGTTTACTACATAACAAAGAAATGCCAAAAGATAAAATCTCTTTTATTCAAAAAGTTGAAGGACTGAAAGCTTTAGAGTAGGAAAAAAAAAATATGTAGCAGGTAGGTAGTATCCTTCAAAATCTTCTAGAGGCCACAGTTACATTCCACAAAATCTACTGCACCTCATTATTTGGATCAATCCCAAGGCAACAGTATCATCTTATTGGTTTATAGTTGCCTGGGCTTTTTGTATCTAAAATACAAATGAGAAAACATAGTTTTTCTCAAGTGTAGGTAAGTACAGCTAGCTGAGCTCTAGAAGCAGTCACTAGTGCTACATTGTAACTCTCATCTGTCTTTTCTCCCTCCCCTTTCTCTTTTCCTCACTGCACTGCTTGAGGTAGTAAAAGCATACACTGCATTTGAGTCCTGGTGCTGCCATTTGCTAGCTTTGTGGTCTTAGGTAAATATTTAATCTCTCTGAGCCTTAGTTTCCATCTCTGTAAAAATGGGAGTAACAGTAGCTATTTTGCACTTAGCACAGTGCCTGACACCAAGTATTAGTCTCCCTTCTCTTCTCCATTCTTGTTCCGTTCATTTTCTTCTCATAAGTTTTTTTGTTGTTGTTTTTTGTTGCCTGTGCTTAATCCTGTTGGTATTGCTTCAGAAATAAAGCTATTACTGAGTCCTGGTTTAAATAAATACGTGATGTATTCCTTTTCATTCTTATTTATAAATTACACACTCCACACTGTCAACCTCCAGAAGGAACAAGGGGAGAGATGGTCACTAACTTGCTTTGTAGAGAAGGAAAAGAGGCTGTTGGGAATAAATGGGCCCCTCCAGCCCCAAAGACTCAGAACCTTAATTCTTTATAGTAGTTATATAATCTGATTACTGTACTTGATTTTAGAAGAAATCTGGTAAGATTTAATTTTGATTTCACTGAAACTAAGGTTTATTTTTACATTCCTTAAAGTAGTCAAATTAACTTTTTAAAAAGCGATAATGTTTATAAAATTTGAAATGTTCCAAGCTTGCCTGCCAAAGTAAGTCAGTTTGGCAGTCAGATTGAGGGAAGGCCTATTTTATTAGTAGGACTTCTTTAGAGAGTTCTCCTTTATATTATAAACGAACAGATTTTAGAGTGTGCTATGCCTCATGGAATGCATTGCGCAGTGTTTAATACATTTCAGAATGTGAGTCTTGGTCATCTTGTACCTTAATAATAAACGTCAGGAAACAATACCCTCTTTATTTCATAAAATTAATTAATGTAACATTTTGGAATGAAGCAAATATATTCTTTAATTTCCCGCTTTCCATATTCCTGCTAGTTGTTTAGCAGATACTGGAGAATGAAGAAAAAGAAGAGTTCAAGTTTTCTCTTTTTCTTTTGGTTAAAAAAAAGTTGTAAAAGGTTGTGAAGTATTTGGCAAACAGTGAGACTTAAAAAAAAAAAAAGACACTGTTATGGATCAGTTACATCTCTAATTCCAGGAAAAAGGCAATTGTTACCTACTGCATCTTCTTGCCAAACTTAAGTGGATTGTTAGGTGTAATTTAGAAGAATTTATAGAACTTAGCATTTAAAGGATAATTTTGATTGCTGTAATATTTTGTGTTCTTTTTAGCAAAATAGACTCTACAAAACTACTTTTTTTTTTTTTTTTTTAAACACAAACCAGATAGTCAACTGATTGCTTGGTATTTTGGAGTCTGAAATATAGCCTAGTGCCTGGGGCCTATTCAGAGCTCAATAAATACTTGTTGAATAAATGAATGATTACAAAAAATATTTCTCAAGACTTTTTTGTGAAATAGTCACAAAACTTAAATAAAAACCTCATGAAGTTAGATTGGTCACCGCCATCAAACAGCTTGTAGCCCAGTAGGAGAGGGATGATTTTTGGCAAAAGTAACTCACTTTCTGAGTACCAAAATCAGGGCGTTAGGGGTTAGCTGAGTCCTAAAGAGGGAGATGGAGTGGTAGGAGAGACGAGGGAAGGTGTCCCGGGAGATGGGGGGCGCTTTTCAAAAATAGATGAGAGTTCAGCTGCCCGGAATACAGACGCAGGAGGCCGGAGGGACCGGGAGCGGAGGTGAGAGTCGGGGGGCAAGGCCAGCAATCTCCTGTGTCTGGAGAAGCCGGGCGAGGCATCACAGTGTGCTGCAGTGAGTCCGAGAAGGCTTCCCCGAAGCAGTGGGTCCTGAGTGCTGTGCAGTCTTCATAGAGCATTTGCTAAGTACAGACGGTCCCCAGCTTACAGCGGGTGGACTGAACAGCGTTTCAGCTTCACAATGGTACAAAAGCAGTACGCATTCAGTGGAGAGCCACCCTTCGGATTTCGAATTTTGAGCTTTTCCCGGGCTAAGAGACATCGACAACCTGTCGCTGTGGCGTCCCCATCACCCGACAGGTAGTTTTAGTTCAGTGCTCCGACGTTGTCCAGGCCCAGGGTGCCCTCCCCTGTGTGAGTTCATGGAGAGTACCTCCACGGCCATGCTGTTTTCCACTTTCATACAATACTCAATAAATTACATGAGACCTTCAGCACTTTAGTATCAAGTAGGCTTTGTGCTAAATGGTTTTGCCCACCTGTAGGCTGTTGTAAGTGTTCTGAGGATGTTTATGGTGGGCGAGGCTAAGCTGTGGTGTTCTGTAGGTTGGGTGTGTTAAATGCATTTTGGACTTAACGATATTTTCAACTTACGATGGGTTTATTGGGACGTGGCCCCATTGTAAGTTGAGGATCATCTGCATCCGACTACCTTATGTGCAGTAATTATATAGTTCTGATACCTTTGATTCACAGATACTGCCCTAAGTTTGTGAAACTATTTTTTTTTTTTTATATCGCTATGTATCTCCAGGGCCTAGCAAGGCGCCTGGCATTTGATAGACTCTCTGAAATTAATTATTCAATGAACTGAATAGATAATGGAGTGTTAACTGAATGTCAATCAAGTCCTTCTTATGCAGAGCTTGATTTTATGATGTGATAACTTGATCACGAAAATCAGGCACCACGGGTCTAACATAGGTATTTCCCAGACAGTGGGAGAAGGTTTAAAAGGCTTTGTTTCCTTAAAAGTACTGTTTTTTTATCGTTGTTTGAGTCTATCTTTGGGGATACCTCCTCCTCCTGCGATTCAAATCTCCTTCCTCAAATACATTGGTTTCTGACTTTTAAAAAATTGACAGCCTCCTTGGTGTAGAGAAAGAGAATAAACATAGATGTGCAGTCTACTACTGCACAGCTCTTGAGCTGCTTTCATATTTGATTTCTGGAGCCCCTTTGAGGAGAAAGACAGGAGGGGTGAGAAGACTCCGTACCCTAGGGAGAGCCAGCCTGGGCATAAGCTTTGTGTTTGCTCAGCTCCACACCCTGCCCAACCCCCCACCCCCAAAATATTTGCAAATCTAGCGTAAGTGACTTACAAGCAATCAGTAGATTATAAAACTGGTGGATGAACCCTGGATTCCTGAATAAGAATTTGGACTTTTCTTTGTTCTTACGTATTTTTTTTTTTAATTTAGAAAGCAGAATAAAATGAGAGAGTCTAAGACCAAGTCTGATGCCTTATTCTATGTGAATTTGCTGAGTTGGTTGGTTTAGTTAAATCAGTTTCTTCTTCCCATTTGAATGGTACAGGGCTCTGATAGCAAATAGTTTAAGATTCAGGCGCGATGCTTCCGACAGGAATGTAAGCAATTTATTGTTTCTAAGCACTACTTTGCTGTGTCTCGTAAGAAACAAGGGTGGACAGTTAGCGTATTCATTCCTGTGGACCGTGTGCGTACGCCCCGGTCACTTGTGCCTGCCCACCTCCCCCTTCCTAAAACACTGGTTTCATTATGTCACTGCTCTGCTCAGAACTCTTCCACAGTTTCCTCAAATTCCTTGACCTGGCACTGAAAGTTTCCCTTAAGGGATGGAGTGTGTTTTGTGGGGGAGGGAAGGAGTCTTGTAGCCCTGGACGGGAGTGAGGTGACAGATCTCAGTGTGTGTTACTGTAACGGATTTTTCCCCTGCACTTTAGAAGTTTAAACAGAATCTGATTAATGATGCTGTTTCTTTGTTTCCACTTACATGTAACAGGGAGCTATAATGGGGTGATAATTTTTTGGTCCCAGCCAATGCTAAATATTCTGGGTCTTTGTTTTTTAAATATTAGTCTGGAACTTTTTTTTTTTTTTTTTTTGCTGCTATCGGTGGCCTACCATATAGGCTACCAGAAACTAAAACTGCTTCATTATAAAGCAACCCCTAGTAAGTATTTATTTAAGTGTGTTATTTGATTGTTAAAATGTTTCCCTTTAATGCATAAACTCTACCCTGAGCTCCAAATTGCATGGATTTTTTTCCCCCACTTCTTTACCCCTGACCTCCTCCCAAAGCTTAAAATTCTCCGTGAGCAACAGCAATGTCTGCTGAGTGTTTTGGCTTGACTGTAGACTTCATTCCAGTATTCCATGCTCTTAAGTTAGTTAAGTTTAACAAGATTTTTCTGGCCTTCTTATGGGCTTTTCTTGGATCTCTTATTAGTGATTATTATTCACATCTTATTAAGAAAACGATATATTATACTCTCATTAAGCATGTTTTGTACAGGGCTCACAGCAACAATCTGCCACGGAAAGGCTTGAGCTTAAGGGTAAGTACTTTATAATTTAGTGTAACTTTAAAATGTAACACATGGGGCTGTTTGCTTTATAACCTCCAACTAAACCATGCAAGTTTAACTTCATGGGCCGAGGAAGAATATTTCCTTTTAACCAAAGCTACTTTCCAACCATTTAAAAATATTTTTAATTAACCGATTGTCCGTTTCAGAATTCTCATTGCTTTACACTATTTTCTTTACTGTTGGGGGAAAAAAAAAACCATTCTTAGATTCCTCTTTCGAGGTGCGCATTGTACAGGACCAAAGCCATGTGGTATTTTGACCTTTAGTACTGGCCCTCCTGTCTCCCTGGTAAGTGGCAGAGACAAAGTGTGTTTGAAAATGAATTTCCCATGCCCTCCTTCCCTCACCTTTCAACAAACAGCAGAATAGCCGCCCTTTAACTAGTGATCTGCTCGGCCTTGGCACGCGCCTTAAGGAGAAATAATTAATTAATAAGAGGAAATGACACCCCGAGACCTCTCCCCTATTCCCCCTCAGTTTTGTATAGCACAAATCCTTTCTTGTTCGCTGGATTAACGAATAGCATCATTCTTGCTTGCTACTTGGGACCAGACTGTACTAAGAGAAAAGTTCCTTTTTAACCTAAATTGGAACTGAAGCTGTTACATGGAAGTCTGATTTGTTCCAGTTTATGGGATTTTGAATTTGTGTGCTTGGATGGGACAGGCAGAGACCAAGTACATTGTGCACAAAACATATATATTTTTTTTGGGGGGGGGGCATCACATAGAAATGCCTTCATGGATTACCAGGCTCGGTTACTAATTGAGATAACTACTGAGCAGATCCAGTGAGTGTTAGGTTTTTCTCTGTAGCATTTCCATCAGAGAGATGTGCTTAAGGGTCAGGGTTTTTTTTTTTTTTTTTGCCAGAAAATTTTGATTGAGTCGGTGTGGGGATTTAAAATTTATACACACTGCACATTTCTATCATTGTTCCCTGCAGTCTTTTGTCACTTCTTCTCAGCAGTATTCTTAATATCTCCAGGGGAAAATTTGCAAATTATTTAATAGCTAAATTGGAGGTAAGTTTTTTTTTAGCTAATAGCCATTGAATGCTTACGTGGGCTTTAAAATAGAAGTAAAAGACAGAGAAGGAAATTCAGCAGTGGGATTGCCCATAATCCACAGACACTTCAGCAGCCACTTTCGTCATTGTGAAACACGTGCTTCATTTTCTCCCTTAGACGGACATATTCCTGTCACTTATAAGAGAATATACATTTGTATGTTTTAAGTGTAGATATTCATTATTGAAGGTTGGAACATTGTAATCAGGGGTCTAGATATATCTTAAGAGAGGTAAATTCAGCATGGTTTTAAATAGATTTTTGTATTGCATAGTTTAGAAATTAAATAATTTATTTTTCCTTAGTTAAAATAACTAACCTAATACACTCTGTTTAAAAATCATGATTTAAAAGGAAAGCAGTTCTTCATCATTGTGAATTAAGTCTACAAAATTTAAGTTATAGAATATACTTAATCAGAATATTGTACATGTTCCATTAAGGTTTCAAAATGGAAAGAGATGAACATTTTTAAGTGGCATATCTCTTCTTCTTTCACTTACAGATATATAGGCTTTTTATGGAAATATAATCAGCTATAAATGGCTTCCATGTTAATGATATACTTCACTATGTATGGTCCTGTAAGCAATTGACAATATTTAGTTTTCCATCAAAATTGTAATTTAGGTAATATTGAATTATATTTTATTCTAGCATATGAGTATCTCCTTTACATAATTTGTAATTTTTATAACAAAATTACCGTGCTAAGAATTTTGATAATAAATGTTATCATTACTAAGAATAGTTCTAAAATATTCCACAATTATGAATAATGGTCTCTCAGTATAAAGAATTTTTTAAAATTTTGACAGGGAACATGGTCATGTACTATATTTGTATTGTTGGTAAACAAAATTGACTTTAATGGCATAAAATTGCAATTAAAATTTATAATAACAGTATTAATGATTTTATTGCACCCTTATTATATGCCAGGTTTTGTGCTATATTTTACCTGCATTCTCTGATTTAATCCTGTAAACAGCCCAAGGAATTCAGTACCATTATTGTCATCTCCATTTTATAGATGAAGACACTAAGGTTTAAAACATTTTTTAAAAGATGAATTAGTTAATAGTAAGTGGCAGAACCTGGAATTGAGTCCAGGTCTGTCTGATTTTGAAGCCTTTCCCTTAATCAACCTCTCTATGCTGCTCAAACATAAAAGAATGAATTTTTTTTGCTATGATTTTTTTTTTTTTTCAGTTCCAGCAGTAGGTCAAGAAACAGTTATTGAGTGCTTACTACGTATTAGGCACTGTGCAGGTTCATTCTTGAGGTCCTCGAACTGAAATCACACAGATCACAGGTCACACAAATAATCATGAGGTCACAGACGATGTGTCTTAGGCTGCCCCTCATCATTTGTAGATCATAAAAACAGCCTGTTCACAGGGCCGCCTGGCACAGACCCTGAAGAAGAATTCTGCCTGGTTTCTCCAACCTGTCTATATCAATCACATGGATACTGTGCTTAAACACCTCACCTGGTGCAGGGTACACAGTGAGTTCCTGGAAACGCCAGTAGCAATTGGAGGAATTGTTTAAACCAAATTCTCTAGTTTAAATGTTAATACTCTGTGTTGTCATCTTTAGGATTTTTGATGCCTTTGCTCCAGCTCCCAGGTTACCAAATGCTGCTTGCTTTAAGATGGAAATTGTGCAGACCTTACTCATTCTGATTTCCTGCATCTGGCGTAACTCAGTCCTCACTAACTCCGCAGGACTCATCCCTCAATAGCTTTTTTCACATACTTCTCTATCTCTAGTTGACTCAAACCATGGTTTACCCTCTCAGCCATACGTGGGCAGCATCATCTACTACATTATGAAAAAAACTGAAGCTTTTGCTACAGTACAGCATGGTGGTTAAGAGCACAGGCTCCAGAGGAGGCTGCCTGGGTTTGAATCCTGCCTCTTTAGCTGTGTGAGTTTGGGTGACTTACTTAACCTCTCTGTGCCTCAGTTCCTCATCTATAAAATCTATACCCGCTTCATAGGGTTGTTTTAAGAATTTTAAAATGTTTTAATGTACATCAAGCGCTCAGGGCAGTGTTTGGCACATGGTAAAGTCTGCAGATGTTGAGTATTATTATTTTTGATATCTTACTGTCCTTAACACCTTTACTTTGCACGGTCTCTTTTCTTTTTAGTGCCCCACCCTACCATTGCTACTCTACTACCACGTCTACTTCCCTGGTAAAGCCAGTTCAGTGACCTCTTTGACAAACTCACCTATTTCATCTCTTCTTTAGTCCTATAACATGTAACACCTGTTTACGACCCCTTCTTAAACTATTTTCTTTTTTGCATTCTGTGACCTTAACGCTTTTCTGCTTATCCCACTCACCGGGACCATCTCTGCCACCTTTCAGTTGACGGAGCTTTCTCTTCCACACCTTCACGCGACCCTCATTTCCATACGACCTCACTCACTGGTTTTCTCGTCCCCTGTCAACTTTTAAAAATTTCGGGTCTCCATTTCCTGCCTATATTTCTCACTGTTACGGTTATGTCTATATTCACCATAGCCTGTAGATCATCTTCATTTAAATATTCTGTTAAAGTATCGGAGTAAAAATTATACTTTAATCTTTAAAATGAAGCGCATCTCTGTTAATTACGTTGAAGTAAGCATAGCCACTTATTGCAACTAGATATTGTGGACTCGGGCAAGATCTCGAACTTGGGAAGAAACCAAGACGTAGGGAAGCAGAATAGTGTGGATTTTTAAAAAGTAATCTATTCAAAAGTGACATAATGACATATGTTAATAACAGCACCTGAAGTAGTTCTGTTACAGATCAGTGAAGCTTTCTTGCTCATCAGAGGCCTTCTGTAGAAAACCTAAGAGCTATACCTTCGAAGTCACTCGAACAGATATTTCTAAAACTTCAAGAGGAAAGATCAATTAAATCTCATTTAGGAGTCACTTATTGAAAACATTACTTGGACTTCATTTTTATGTATTTTCCTGAACTTGAAGTACCTCAATTTTAACTATCTACAGTTCTGCTTAAACTTTTATCTTTGACTGTCCTAAAAAAGGTGATCCTGGCCGGACATGGTGGCTCATGCCTGTAATTCCAGCACTTTGAGAGGCCAAGGTGGGAGGATCACCCAAGGCCAGGAGTTTGAGACTAGCCTGAGCAATATAGCAAGACCCCATCTCTACAAAGTATTTTAAAAATTAGCCAGGGCTGGTGGCACATGCCTGTAGTCCCAGCTACTCAGGAAGCTGAGGCAGGAGGATTACTTGAGCCCAGGAGTTTGAGGCTGCAGTGAACTATGATGGTGCCACTGCACTCCAGCCTGGGCAATAGAGAAAGATCTTGTCTCCAAAAAAAAAAAAAAAAAAAAAGAGGGTGATCCTAATCCATGGTGTTAGAAGCCTGAATTCTGATTGTCTCTGGAGGCAAGATATGATTATTGATTGGAAAGGAGCACGAGCGAGCCTTTGGGGACTAGGACATGTCTGTCTTGATCTGAGTGGTGGTTACGTGGATGTGTACATATGTATAAATCCATCCAACTGCACCTCAGCTTTATGCCTTTGATTGAAGAGTTGGATGAAATTGCAATGTTTAAAAGGATAAGCATCCGCCCCCCCCCCCCCCCAAAAAAAAAATCTTAAAACTTCCGTTCACCTTCTTGGTCAGTGTCTTCACTCGGAAGGCAGGGAAAATGCTCTGTTATAAATTTTCGTATTCCTGCTATGGAGTGGAGCAAGGGCAGAGGCGGGGGAGGGAGAGGAAGATGACCTCCCTGCAGGGCCGTCATACCCACAACCTCATAGTAGAGGTTTTTATTGTTGTTGATTTTATTTTATTTTTTGAGACCAAGTTGCCACCTTGCTGTTTATATATATTATACATATATATTTCCCCCTTGATTTGAAGATGGCAAAGTTAAGCTGCATTTTTATTTCAGAATCTAAAAAGCGGAGCATTTTGTGATATCATCACATTCTTGCACGTATCTTGCCTTATTTGCCTCCCCACTCGCATCTCTGTCAGCCTTTCATCTTCCTATCTTGGCACGTAAGAGTAGACATTGTATCTTTTATTTTTTACTGCTCAGCAAGTGCTTACCGAATAGGAATTTTTAGGGTGGAGAAGAAATGACAAAAGGAATGATTTAATAATGCTGAGAGAATAAAGGGCTATCCTCAGGCAACAATTCTTAGGGAAAGTAGTAACACATCTTTTCCATCTCTCTGTCAAAGATGATATAATAGAAGTAAGCCAAGATTTTAGAAAGATTTAAGTTTTCCATGTGGAAGAAGCAGATTTAAGGCCAGGAAGAAGGAATAGAACGGGTGATTTGAACATTTACGACAAGAGAGAGCCCTTCATTCTACATATGTAGACCTTTTCCCTCCGCAATACCTCAGCTTATGACATACCTCAGGTTCTGGGAAAACTTAGTACGCTCAGTGGACTTGGAA
Source organism: Varecia variegata (assembly GCA_028533085.1). Lineage (NCBI taxonomy): Eukaryota > Metazoa > Chordata > Mammalia > Primates > Lemuridae > Varecia > Varecia variegata. The sequence goes on from CM052455.1 coordinate 10,644,795, forward strand.
TGGCATGTGAGTTTACTTTGCAAGAAATCTCTGTGTACAAGGAAAGCATATGCGATTCTTGCTGTAATGCTGCCCTTGGGGTTCATGCAGTTGACCCATTATGAATTTGTTCTGAATGAGCTGAAAGGCTTTTGCAGGTCCCTGTAGGATCTTTGTTCTAGATTATAATTTAGCATGTATACCATGGAGAATTAAAGTTCTTACATTTGGTCTGGGGCCCATTTAATAATCTCCTCCAGGCTCTCCCTGGCTGGAGTGGTTTTCAAGTTACAGATGCAAGAATAACATTGTAAACCCATTAGTTCTCTAAAGGGATTTAGGATTTCCTAAATGTATTCTGACCTGGGACTCGTCTATTTTGAAGCCAAAATAAAATAATGTGATTCTGTGAAAAGAATTGTTAGGTACCTCAGTCCTACACTAGGACAAATGAAACAGACCAGTCCTGTCGTGTGTCTAAAACTTTAATAAAGTAAAACCCCGTGATAACTCAGTGGGCTCCTGACTTCCACCCAGCTCCCATTCTCAAGCAGGGACAGACTAAAGTTCTTTTCTTCTGACAAGCCAGGAAATGAGGAGCCGCACAGGAAATGAGGAGACAGAAAATAGGTCCCCATATTCCCAGTATTCTCTTAGCCGTTTCCCAAAATCTGGCTAACCAAATGGGTACCAAGTACCGGAGAGACTTCTGTTACCACCACTGTAGTCAGTCTCAGAGTCTGCGTTCACCCCACTGATCAGTAAACACAAGTGAGCAACTGTTGCTAGATGGCAGGAAACTGTAGCTGGTACCAAGACAGATTGGGACAGTGTTCCCAGACCCTGGAAGTTCAGTCCCCGAGCTGCACAAGTGTGCCTTGATTAGCTTGTTACTCTCACAATAGTAGGTGCCATGTATTTTGTGAAAATGAATTTTTGGATTCTACTTTCTCCCTCAAAACAGGGCTTTTCCAAAGGTGATGATTGAAGCATCACAAAGCAATAGGACTGACCTAGCTTATTCAGTAAGTGGAACTGGCAAAAACTAACATTTGGATCAAAGATGACTCTTTCACTATGAAAGTAGTCATGGAAATTACAAAGGAAAGTTACAACTATTGAAAATTTTAAAATACACGTCCAAAAAGTCATGTTAAAAACATACCATAAACTAGGGAAAACATTTGCCACAATTGTGATGTTTCATAGCTTTAATACAGGACTCTTGTAAATAAATAGGAGAAATATAAGTTAAGAGACACAGAGTAATGTACTATGATAACAATTGTGTGATATATAAATAATGGCAAATTAATGGAACATACAGCTACTAACCATATTTTCAGGATATTTTAATTACATGTAAAAAGCTCATAATCCAAACTAGTAATACTTCATGCATCTAGTATGATCCAGATTGTATGCATATTTAATGTGTATATTTAGATACAAAGGAAAAATACTAAAGAGAAATAGATCAAAGAGTTAGGAGGTTTTTATCTGTGTAGTTAGAGTGCGGGTATTTTTTTTCCTTTGTAATTTTCTGCATTTTTCAGACTTTAAGAAAATGAATGTGTTAGTTTTATAATCAGAAAACAAAACCAATGTTAAAACAGAAATTGTATCTCCTCAAGAAAGCTTTGTTCCTCCTTTGAAAATTAAAGTTCGTAGTTTAGAATGGACAAAACATTAAATGAAAAAGCCTATCAAAGGCACATTTTTAGAATAAAAAGATGGACATGGGAGACTCACGCAAAGTGCTTTTGGAAATTTTTAAATAGCGCTTTTAGCTTGAGCACCATTTCATGCTTGCCCTTCTGGTAAAACTCATTGGTTTGGTGAACTAGCTGATTCCCGAGCACTTCTCACGACGGGCACCTTTACTACCCTGGCGTTATTTCCTGTAGCCTGTCCCCTCCTTGGCACACACCAGCACAGATGTGTCGCTGACGTCACCAGCCGATCAGTCGCCACGTCCGTCTGAAGTCAACAGATGGGGAGCTCTGCCCTGTCCTCCTTCCAGGCCTTTTCAAGCCCTTTTTCATTAAACCATTTATCTAGCAACTTAAAAGTTCTGTCTCTCCAGCTGTTGCCAGAAAGAGCCAACATTATTTTTCAAAGCATTTTAAAACACTAGTTCTTACCTACCTTATGGGGGGATCATTTTTACTGCCTATTCACACGAAGTATATTTCAACGCAGAATTTTGATTAGAGAAACCTGGTTCACCAGGTTTTGCCATGCCAGAGTGTTGAAAATACTTCCCAGGAGGCTAGAATACGTGGTGATTTGAATTATCTAAAATTCCACTGGAAAATATAATAGAATTTCACAGCTGGAAAGGACCTTAGAAATCATTTAATCTAACTCTATTTTACAGATGAGGAAATTGAAGTCAGAGAGGTTAAAACCCAAGATTAACGCCCAGTTTGAAACAGGTCTTCTGATTTCTCATTGTGGTCTTTTTAATATAGTATCCTCCGAATAAGTTCTTAAACGTTGTCACACAGTATTTGGGGGACCTTGGCATATATAGTAGGTTTTGGAGTTGCAAATGGAGTCTATACCATTGTGAACCGATGACAATGAATTTAAAGTTTTAGCTTGGTTACCTAGTGCCAGAGTCTAATAAGGACGTCACTACAGCTTGAGAACATATGTGCCTGGCTCGGTGGGGCTTTTCTCATTTTTCTTCAGAAAATTCTCACTTTTGCTCAGTTTCATTCTTCTAACTTTAGTTGATGGTTTTTCTTTTGTTAATCTCAGACTTCGGGTGAGAAGAAAACCCTCTCTTTATTTTTATTATTTTTTAATTTCAAAATATTAAGGGGTGCAAATGATTGTGGTTGCATGAATTGCTTTTGTAATGTTACAAGTGCATCCATCACCCAAATAGTGTTCATGGTACCCGTTAGGTGGGTTCACGCCCATCCCCCCCCTCCCCTGGGCTTGGTTTCCACTGACGTTTACTTTCCTCTGTGCACACCTGTGCTCGCTGGTTAGTTCCAGTTTAATAGTGAGCACATGTGGTGGTGGTGATTTTATTCTTTAAATACTTCACTTAGGATAATGGTCTCTAGTTCAATTGTTGCAAAAGGCATTAATTCATCCTTTTTATGGCTGAGTAGTACTCCATGGTATACATATACCACATTTTGTTAATCCACTCATGAATTGATGGGCACTTGGGTTGTTTCCACATCTTTGCAATTGTGAATTGTACTGCAATAAACATTTGAGTGCAGGTGTCTTTTTGATAAAATGATTTCTTTTCCTTTGGGTAAATATCCAGTAGTGGGATTGCTTGATCGTACGGTAGGTCTGCTTTAATCCTCTGAGGAATCTTCCTACTGTTTTCCGTACAGGTTGTACTAATTTGCAGTCCCACCAACAGTGTATGAGCATTCCTTTCTCTCTGCATCCAGGCCAGCATCCATTGTTTTGGGACTTTTTAATAAAAGCCATTCTAATAGGTAAGGTGATACCTCACTGTGGTTTTATAATAATTTGCATTTCCCTGATGATTAGTAATGTTAAGCATTTTTTCATATGTTTATTGGCCATTTGTCTGTCTTCTTTTGAAAAGCTTCTGTTCATGTCTTTTGTCCAGTTTTTAATGGGGTTGTTTTTTTTTTTTGCTGATATGCTTGAGTTTTTTGTAGTTTCTGGTTATTAGCCCTTTACTGGATGTATAGCTTGCAAATATTTTCTCCCATTCTGTAGGTTGTCTGTTTGCTTTGTTGATTATTTCTGTAGCTGTGCAGAAGCTTTTTAATGTGATCAGGTCCCATTTATTTACTTCTGTTGTTGCTGTAATTCCCACTGGGGTCTTAGTCATAAATTCTTTGGCTAGGCTGATATCTAGAAGAGTTTTTCCTACATTTTCTTCTAGAATTCTTATGGTGTCGTGCCTTACATTTAAGATTTTTTATCCATCTTCAGTTAACTTTTATGAGTGGTGAGAGACGTGGATCTTGTTTAATTCTTCTGCATGTGGCTGTCCAATTTTCCCAGCAGCACTTACTGAATAGGGCTTCTTTTCCCCAGCATATGTTGTTGTCTGCTGTGTCAAAGATCACTTGGCTGTATGTGGATGGTTTTATATCTGGGTTCTCTGTTCTGTTCCATTGATCTATGTCTCTCTTTTCGTGCCAGTATCATGCTGTTTTGGTTTCTATAATCTTGTAGTGTAGTTTGAAGTCTGGTAATGTGATGCTTCCATATTTGTTCTTTTTGCTTAAGATTGCTTTGGCTATTCGGGCTCTTTTCTGGTTCCAAAGGAAGTATAAATTTATTTTTTCTAGATCTGTGAAATATGATATTGGTATTTTGATGGGGATTGTTTTCAATCTGTAATCACTTTGGGCAGTATGGACATTTTAGCAATGTTGATTCTATTGATCCGTGAGCAAGATACGTTTTTCCATTTGTTTGTGTCATCCACGATCTCCTTCCTCAGTGTTTTGTAGAGATCTTTCACCTCCTAGGTTAAGTATATTCCTAGTTATTTTATTTTCTTTGTAGCTATCGTGAGTGGTATTGAGTCTTTGATTAGGCTCTCAGCCTGACTGTTATTGATATGGAGAAATGCTACTGATTTGTGTACATTGATTTTGTAAACTGAGACTTTGCTAAATATTTTTTTCATCCCTTCACCTTGAGTCTGCATGAGTTTTTGTTGGTTAGATGTGTTTCCCGGAGACAGCAGATGCATGGATTGTATTTTTTCATCTCTTCAGCTTGCCTATGTCTCCTGAGTGGGGCATTCAAACCGTTCCCATTGATTGATAGATTGAGGTGTGGGACGCTGTTCTGTTCATCGTGTTGGATGGAACCTTACTGTCTCATTTACCTGCTTGTGCTGATCCATGTGTAATGCAGTTACGAGTATTTCCCGCAGGGCAGGTCTGGTCTTGACAGATTCCCTCGGTGTTTGCTTGTCTGGAAAAGTCTTTACTTCTCCTGCATACATGGAACTTAGTTTTGCAGAAAACCCTTTTTTATCACTATTATTTTTATTAAAATTGATGGTTAGAGTTTTGCTTCGACCTTCATGTGTTAAAGCTTTTGACAGTTATTTGAATTATAAAAATTTAATTTTAGTTAAAGGATAAACATGAGAAAGTTTAGATAAGGAAGAAAAATTAACTTAACTATGTATTATTATTCTTAAGAGCATAACTAAAGAATTTCTGTAGAAGTTTTGATGGAATAGTTTCTACTCCTGGCCTGTAAAATGAAGATATCAGAACAGCTGCAAGGTATTTGTTACACTGTTGGAATTTATTTTGATACGGTGGATTTTTATTATTTCTTTTCCCCAAAAGTTTCTTTTGATAGCAGGTGTGACTTTTAACCTTCAACCTCATATAATACTGAGTAATTTTATAGGAGTAAAATAATAAAAAAATATGTGGGGAATGAATTTTAAAAAGATTAATAAGAAGTTTCTTATAATTTTGAGCTCAAATAATAGTTCTTACGTTGAACAAAATATAGACCAAAAATTGAAAATAAGCAAATGTTGGAGGAGAAGATAATTGGCAAATTTATGAATTATGATTGTGGTTATGCTTTGATCTTTGGTCTAATTGATGAAGGCCTTGTCCTGTTGATAAATGAGTAAATTTGAGATTAGGTCCTAGACTCAAAATACATAATGTGTAGTTACGTTCAGAAATACAAATATATCTTCACTGAGGTTGTAATTAGCACACAAATTCTTATTTATGTAATTTGTATGGTTGTAGTGAAAATGCAAAAAGGGTTTTAGGTTTTTCTGAATAAGATCCATAAAATTTTGAAAGTGATAAATGTTTATGTGTTTTTCTTATCTTAATGAAAGTAATCAAATATGTTTGTTGAATTAGGCTTAAAGTAAGCCCCCAAAATGTACTTATAAAACCAGGCCCTCAACCTGCAGACTAATCTTTTGGACAGCCCGTTTGTGTTATAATCCAAATTATCACTAACTTCACTTCAGTAGGCACAGTTTACTGTTTTTATTTCATTATATAAGGCCTACATACGTTAAACATAGTTTTAGGCATTTCTAATTGTACCTAAAGTATATCGTTATATATAAATATTAAACAACATTAAATATAGAAATATAACATGCATAGGAGATATAAACCTTTATTTATCCAAAATGTCACCAGAATTTTTTTCTTGTAATATCATTGTATATTTATGACAATAGATGCTTGTGATTTTGATTCACATGTTTATAAGATTCTCAGAGGCTTTCTGAATCATTAAAGGAAGTTTAAAGTGTTTTTCATGTATTTTCCTCATCGTTCTGTACCCAGGTCACTGCTGCAGCTCACAGCCTGCTCTTGCCTTTAGCTTCTCCCCCTTGCCGGTTCATCGGGCACGTTCCCCCCAGGCCGGTCCTACCGAACAGTGTGCCCATCCTGTCCGTTCTTGCTTGGGAGCCGACAGCAGCTTCCTGTTTCTTTTACCCACTCTGGTCTCGTGCTTCTCCCCAAACAGCCCCTAATCCAACAGGCTGCCCCCCGCCTCCCGCCCTCCCCACGTAGGTCCTCGCGGACTTGCGGGTGCTGCCGTGTGACGCTGCCTGGCATGGGTGCCCGCACAGCCTCGTTTTCTTTCTCTCTCTTTCCTGCTGACCTGTCTGAAACCTGCCTGCCTTCAAGACACGGCCCAAACTCTACTTCTTACGTCAAGTTTCAGGGGCTGTTTTTCAGACTCCTTGGTCCAGTCTTATCTCCCTATTTCATTCACTGAAAGTTTGTGCCTCACCTTTAAGTTCTAATTACAGTCTTAACGTGATTCTCTGATTGTTTCTTGCCTGGTGGTCACATCTTCCTGACAAATCTCCCGAGACAGTGGCTCAAGCTCTGACTGTGTCGGCTCCGTGCTCAGATGTCCTGAGCCCGATCCTCGTGGAGGGGACTGGGAATCTATGTTTAATAAGCTACCTCTGAGCAGTGTGGTTGGTGCCACTTAACTGAACACAATTAACTAGATTTTGTATTAAATATATTTCGTTTTAAGTTCTTTGGAAATCTTTGTATAACGATACTCCTTTTCATCCAGAGAACGCTTGTCCAGGATGCCCCATTCCCCCCAAATTCTGTCTCAGTGAGAGAAATTTTCAAATAAAATATTTCAGTCACATAGACATAGAGGACTACGTATACAATTACCCTTTTAAAAATTCCTTTCACCTTTTAATTATACAACCAATTTATGAACATACTCTCATGAAGAATTAAAAAATACAAAGTAAAACTCGTGCTTGATTCTTTTCCCAATCCTTTTCCCTCCCCTGGTAAACAGGTCTGTTGATTTGCCACATTCCATTCCCTTCTGAATCTTTAAACTACATTTATATATTTAGTTTTCTTTTTTCACATAAACACTTTTTACTTTGTCTCAGACTTCTTTCCGTGTCCATGCGTGTGTCTGTGTGTTCATTCCTCACAGGGTCCCGTGGTGTGGGTCACCACCATCTACTAAGCATCCTCCTGCTGATAGGTGACGTTTAGGATGCTCTCACTTTTCCTTTTTATCATAAACCTCACCTCAGTGCACATCTTTGCATATATGCCCTCTTGTGCACTTGTACCGTTTGCTCTTCAGTACGATTTCCCCACCGTGCCCTCCTTTCTGTGTTTGGTCCACGAGCAGTACCTCGTAGCCTGCATCCGTGTTTAGCTTGTCCTGTTCAGGGTGTGGTGACAGAGCCCAGGACCCAGGAAAGAAATCTGGACTTTAGACCTGCCTCCGCTGTCGACCTGCTTTGTGATCTTGAACCTTTTCCTCCTGAGTTTCAGGAGGGTGTTAGATGGGATGACTTTTAGGATTTTTCACAGTTCTAACAATATCTTATTCGAATCAGGCTCGTGGGTGTCCGATGCGATCAGCTTATATTTTATCTTCAGCTAGTAGCAAGTATCATTTGCATCTTGTAAAGCAAATCATAAAGGTGTACAGTGCTCATGCATAAAGGGACATGATGCTTTACTCGGCACGAGTCTTCTGCGTCACTTCTTAACTCGTGCCTGAAAGCCATTTCCGCATGAAAAAGTAGTGGTAGTGCCTGTTCTCTTTTGGATAATGCTCGGGAGTTTATAGAAAACCGTTACCCAAGCCAGCTTTCTGTATTTTAAAGTATTATCCCTTTCTCACAAATTCTGAGTAATTAAAAGGACTTGCTCAAAATCATTATCTAATGAGTTTCAGGGCCTGGACTACAGCCTCACATGTTTTGATTTCTAAGTTCACTCTTCTCTTAAAGAGAAAAAATATTTTCCTCATACTCAAAATATTTACTCAACCTATGCTAAATTTCTTTTTTAACGTTTATAAAGTGCTCTTTCAATGTTAGTCCCCCACTCCCCACCCTCTTCCTCCTGCCTGCCAGTTTATTTTGTATAGTAGTTGGCGCTCGATTTGGTTATCGCAGTTCTGGGTATCAAGATGACCGACACTTGTGAGTCGACATCTCTCAAACATTCAGGAAATGCATTACGCAAGCAGTTGTGGTTATTGTTATCCTTCAAATCACTTGACACAGACCATAAACATTTAGCTCTGGTGCATGAAAAATGGGTTGGAGGCCAAGCTCCGCTTGTCTACAGGATATCTGTTTCATCTTCACACTAGAACCCAAGCGTGCCAGTGATGATTCATGGAAATACTTAATGATGAAGAATGGCTTTGTTTTTGTTGGAAATCTTTTAAAGAATGCTCATCAAAGTGTGGATTCTTTATTTTCAGATACTTTCTTCCTAACATACCAGCACCGAACTGAAGTTATTACTTGCAGAATATCCTCTTACAAAAAGACAGTATGATACAATCCAATGTGATAGTTGAGGCTAAAATGTGCTACTTTAAGCACTTTCTTGCTTAAATTTCCTTACTATTGCAAAGCTGAACGTATGTTACCTTCATAGCATGTTAATTCAGGAAGATACAAAGCTATTTTTTTTTCATATTTTCAAACTATGGTTTTCCTGAGTGCTAGGAAGAGCTAGTTGGAATTTATGAAGCTGATACTGTCCCTTTTTAAGTTCTGATATTAATTCTGTAGCTATGTCCAGAATAGAATTCTCTAGACTGATAGGAAGTTCTCATGTTTTAGTATTCTCATTTCCTTCACCCTACAATCTCCCTTTCTTTTCCCAAAAATCATTAAAAGAGAGAGAAAAGGTGAAGGAAACATAGACCATTTATAGTTTTTTCACATTTTTTTCTGCTTCTTGTTAACCTTTCCCCTCCCATACTTTTTTTCCTATTACCTTTTAAAAGAATTTCCCTGGCCTCTGTATCTACCCCAACTCCCATAGTCTTGATTACTCCCCTCTGCACCTCCCACCCTCCCTGCTCCTGAGAACTTCGCAGCATCATCAATCGTCCTCTCGACCGATGGTGTGCACATACCACAGTTCGCTGGTCACCAGAGCACTGGGGCCAGGGCTCTCCAGTGCTATGACAGTTCTCAAGTGGGAAGTGCTGGGGAAATTTATTGCTAATGATGAGTGGCTGATTTGAGCTTCGCCCTAAAATAACGTCACTGTCACCCACTTGCATACCGAAATGCTTTCTTGAGTGGGAGAGAGTGGCTGCAGCCAGCTGACTGTCTGGGAATTGTACACAACCCAAATTCGTCTGAGCCACAGCCTGTGGGAGTGGGTTATGGGACATGCAAATGTCATCTTCCCTTGGGCTTTTTCTCAGCATAAAAAAAAGGCTAAAAACCTCATCCAAGAACAGGCAAATGTTCCCACGTAAGATTCTTATTGCTTGTTTGGGGTTGTTTGTTTGGCTGGCATGTGTTTTGGCCATATGGTGTTAAAAGGTGCATGAACCCTGGCAAAAGACAGTTTCTCTCTCTAGAGGTTAGGGCTGTTTGTTTTTACTAGTTGTTTATCAGCACGAGACTCTGAAGTTAGGCTGAAAAGTCATCCTGCAGGTTTTATTAGATAGATACTAAAAGTAGCAAATCTGAAAGATTTTACAAATGCAAGAAACTACTTTTGCTGTATGAATGTATGTGGTCGCTTGCCTTGCTTTTCTCTTTCCGCAAATGTTTTCTGGTAAGAGATCGCGGAAGCAGAATTAAAGAAGGCAACACTGTCAATCGGACGGGTTTCATGTTCTGCCTGTAGTGTGGGTTGGGTGTTTCCAACATGTGTTTGTCATGTCTGTTAGTAGAGAAACTTCAGAGGTTTTCCTGGGAGATTTCTTTGTGGTGATCTCAATTTTTCTTTTTCAACATATGTTGACAGTCTCTGCTTATTGTCTCAAATTTAACATAAAATGAAATCTTTACTCAGGCAGAAAGACCATGGTGAATCTGTAGTTGTTTCTGTCTTTAGGGAGTAAACTAGTCATAGATCCATGAATTCCTCAGTTAAAAGGAAAAGTTAGTATGGGTGAGCAGGAAGAAAGAGAGTGTTTTGCCTTTGTTAAACCCAAAATGTACATAACAAAATACCATTTCTTTGCAAATACTTAGTGTGCTGTATTCCAGAATTGTAGCTGTGGGGATCGTGTTACATCTAAAGGTGGCAAAATCTCTTAACTCCTTATGCAAATTCGAGATGTACTTTTGAGGATGTGTCACTAGAAAACTGAGAGTGAAAAATTAAGGCTTTGTGTACAGATGCTTTGCTTCCTTGTTCAGTAGTGCTCGATTCTCCCTCTCTGGAAAATGAAGTTTTCTTTCATAGCTCGTTAACGGCTTCGTCAGTGGTTGTTCAGACAGCATATTCTTTTAAAATCAGTGTTTGGTTGTGGTGATGGTCGCATGGCTTGTGGAAGTGTTAAAAACTATTGACTTGCATAGTTTAAATGGATGAATGGTATGTGAACTACATCTTAATAAAACTATTACGTGAAAAATCAATATGTAATTACATTGGAAAATGTAGGGGGGGTTTGTAGGTTTTACCCAAAAAACTAAATGTGCTGTGTGGCTTCTTCAGGAGTGAACATTGTGACCCGAAGCCCACTTTATGTGACGCTGGCCGCTAGGTCCTTCGCCGGCTGGAGCTGCCCGGGTGCCCCGCGCCCCTGTGCACACTTGGGCGCCCTGAGGCTCCAGGTCGGGAGGCTGCTGCCTCTCACGTCCGTGCACTTCTGCTCCCAGCACGTGATGAGTGCGCTCACAAAACCTGTGTGTGCCCGTGCGGTCTGTTTCGTGATTATCTGATTAGATTTTTAACAGTCCATTTATATTAACATATAGGTGCGAAAAGAAAAAGTTGTCTTTCTGAAAAGAAAATGGCAGCCTTTAACTAGATAAAGGTTAATTTCTATAAAAAATTACTATTGGATTAGGCATGGAAGAAACAATTGTATAAGATTTGGGGAAAACCATCAAAATTTAGGTATATATTGTAGTCAGTATACCCAGAATACTTGCAAGTATCCTAAGTCCTCCAAAACTGGAAATTATAGATAATACAGCATGGGTATGGTTTATATAAGAAAAGACTGGCATTTGTGTTTAAGTTACTATAAGATATTTAAGGAATGTATGTAGCACTTTAAAAAGTTTTTTCAGTTTAATTAACCTTTCTGACTAACCATCAAACTAATGGTTCCTGCAGCATTGAATCTCAGAGGGTCTCTGCTATAGGATTCAAAGGCACAAAGAAAAACTTAACCAAGTTTAGTAAAATGGTAAAGGAGTTTAGGATTGACAGATAGGAATGGGCTAAAGTAACAACGTGTGCATGTGTGTGTGTGTGTGTGTTTGAGAGAGAGAGAGAAACCAAAAATAAAACTAAATTTACCTATGTTAATATTTATGTCCCTAGCTTCTTGCTTTTTTAATCATTGTGTACTGATTTCAAAGCTGTGGAGCATAAGAAAAGTAATGAAAGATTCCCATTCATCAATACAGGCACTAATCTGACATCCACAAAGGACCATACATTATACTAGTTTGCGGAGATATGATCACAAATAAGACATGGTTCCTCATTATGTATTTAATATTTATTAAAAAATGAATTATCTTTACTGTACATATATAAAAAAAATGCAGCCGGGCATGGTAACACATGCCTTTAATTCCAGCTGCTTGGGAGGCTGAGCTGGGAGGATCAATTGAGCCCAGGTATTGGAGGCTGCAGTGAGCTAGGATCATGCCACTGGACCTGGTGACAAAGCGAGACCTTGTCTCTTAGAAAAAAAATGCATTTTTTGGTATTGTTTAGTAATGCTGCAAATATTCAGTGTCATGTTTGTTCACAAACCAACAAGTTCTCTCACACTGTTCTTACTGGAAACTCAAACTTTAAGTTTCACATCTCCCAAAAGAAAAGATACTTCTTTTCCTATCTAAGAGATTAATTCTTTATAATTGTCCCTATGGGTTTTCTCCCATTGGTTTTACAGACAAATACTCACAGGACACAAAGAGCAGCAGATTAGGCATCAAGAGACTTGAGTTCTCACTGCAGCTCTGCAACTAAGACCCTGAGTGACCGAGCTGAGGCCCATCTCTAAGAATGGGACTGGAATGGAATTGGAATAAATATCCTCTAAAATTCTTTTCAGTGTTTGCGATCGCTGAGATTGTTCCATTTCCTTGATTTTAATATTTTTAATGAGCTTAGAGTCCATAATGAGGACATGTAAATAAAGCATGAAATTTAGAACACGTGTATCCTTCATATCAACAGATCAACATAGAGCTCATTCTAGAATGTGAGCTCCATGAAGTTTGGAATCCTGTCTCATTCATTCCTATTTTCAGAGTTAGATAAATATTTTTTCAAGAATGAATACATGTGTCTTAGTAAGAAATGTAAATGGAGAGGGAAAATAAGAAAAAGATCTTCAAGAAATTCCAAGGTAGGATTCCAACCATTAGAAGAATAGTAGCTTGAAGTAGAAAGGTTGGAGGACAGATTTTACATTCATTTCGTTTCCTGTGAGTACGGTACGGCCTGGCGGAGGGTTTCTTGTTAGGAGAGGGTGCAGAGCTAGGGAACCCACTTACTCAGTCAGCAAATATTTGTGCACCCTGTATAGATTAGTGTAGTGGTTCATATACTTTTTGGTCTCGCGACCCCTTTACACTTTCCCAAATTATTGAGAACCTACCTCCAAAGAACTCTTGTTTATGTGAATTTTAGCTGATATGTACCATACTGGAATTGAAACCAAGAAATTTTAAATTGTTTAACTCATTAAAAAACAGTAAGCCCACTACATGTTAACATAAATAACATTTTTCATGAAAAATCATTATATTTTCCAAAACAAAAAAGTTCAGTTTCACATTTGTGCGCATCTCTTTGATAAGTGACTTATTAGAAGATAGCAGGATTCTCACGTTTGTTCCTGCGCTCTATTGCAATGTGCTGTCTGGTTGAAACATATGAAGAAAATCTGGCCTTACACAGGTACGTAGTTGGAGCAGAGAGGCTCTCACAGAACCCCCAGGGATCGTCAGACCACACTATGATAACCACTAGGCTTGGGAATTGGGAAACGTGAGTAGTGTTTTTTGTTTGTTCACTAAATATTTACTAAGTGCTTACCATGTGCCAGTAAATAGGAAAACAATAAGCTGGTAGGCATAAGGAGTTTGGACGTTGAGACTGAGTTTGGAGTCTAAGCAAGCTCATCCTGTATCGGAGGTAGGGTAGGACGGATGAGAGGGAACCATAACAGAGTATGGGGAGTAGCCGACTGGAAACACAAGCTTACACTTGTTAAGACGGATTGCGAAGTCAGATGCAAGAAAATGAGAAATGGAGGAGCAGCTGGTATCTTGAAGAGGGCATAGAATATTTCTAGTACAAGAAGGCATTGATGTCCTATTTTTTTAAAAAAAGTGTTGGGTGATCCCTGTGGAATAAAGAAGCAGCTTAGATTGGAGGCTTAGGAATGTGGATTCCTGCTGTGAGAGAGGTGAGTGGATCTGGCAGCTGGAGGTCTCGGAGGAGGACGGAGGAGGACGTCATCGGCATGACTGTGATTCCATCAGGAGAGGCTGGTGCGGAGTCTGTTCCACCTCCTGACCAGCCCCTGGAGCTCTCTCTGGCTCGTGGCCAACTTCCATTGTTAAATCCATGTGTTTAAAATCTCTCAAATAGACTGTCTTTTTCTAACCCTTCCAGGATTCTTCATGGGAGAGGTAAAGAGTAAAATGTCAGTACATACGTCAGGCCTGGGTTTCTGCCGTGATGCTGGTTGTGATCGTTTCCCTTTGCTTTTCTTTTCCAGATCATCCAGACCTTTCAAGTTGCCAAAAAGGTAAAGTGATCTGAGTCATCTTATTAAATAATAAAGGTACCTGCATGCTTCCCCTCCTAGCATTTCTCCACATGTTGCTGATCTTTCCACTTGCCTCATTCATATTTTTATGAAGGAAAAAATAAATTTCCTAGGACTTGACTGCTTGTGGAATCCACATCTCCAAAAGTGGTTTTAATCTCAAGATGGTGTTTTAGCCCTTAAATTCTGTTTGTGTCTAATCATTTATATTTGTCTAATTATTTTGCATTCCTTCCTGTTCTGCCAACTACCATGACTTGAATTCATGGCAGTTTATTTTAGCTGGGTTGTCTGTTTTTCTTTCTAAAAATGTTATCAGTGGAGGTATTCTTTTATGTGGAAATTTTTAAGGCTTATCTTTTCAGTAGAGAAAATTTTAAATGGATAAGAGTCCTGAGAAAAAGCAGTGTGTCATCAATTGTCCTTGTACATTAGGGTTTCAGATATAGTGTCATTACACTTAAGAAATTCTACGTGGTCTTTGAAATTCAGTTGCCAAAGAAGCTCAGATGCTGATAACTCTAAAGTCTGCCTCGAGAGAATTATCATCTCTTTGGAGTAAAATTACTGCATAAATTTTAGTGAATAAACTCTTTTTCCATTTAAAAAAAATTATTTATTTTTTAAATTATGGTCAAATATACATAATATAAAAATTGCCATTTTAACCATTTTTAAGAGCCCAGTCCTGTGGCATTCACGTTGTTGGTAATCACCACCGTCCCTTTCAGAACTTTTTTCATCTTGTAAAACTGAAACTCTATACCCATTAATCAATAACCCTCCAACTCCCCCCTGCCCCCGGCCCTGGCAGCCACCGTTCTGCTCTCTGTCTGTGAATTTGCCCACTCGGATGACCTCGTATTAGTGTCATAGGATCATACGGTGTTCGCCCCGTTGTGACTGGCTTATTTCTTGTAGCTTCATGGCTTCCAAGTTCCGTGTTGTACCACGTATGAGACTTTTCTTCCTTTACAAGGCTGAAGAATGTTCCACTCAATGTGTATTAATGTTCCATTGCATGTGTATATCACAGTTTGTTTCTCCAGTTCCCCTTCTTCCATTTTTGCAAAAAAAAAAAAAAAAAAAATTGGGAAGAGATGCAGAGGTATGCAAGTAAATATGGCATATTAAGAAAATGAATTTCTACTTTTCTAGAAATAATATGACTTTCTCAAATGACACAAAAATTTATATTTTGAATAGATTCATATATATATTTCTCTGTTATTAGATTGGTATCATAAAAAAGTTCTAATTTCTTCTTTTCAGTATATATACATATAAATATAACTTATTCCAAAAATTCTTTCCTGTTTCCCCTTTCCCACCATGGCTGGAAATAATCTCTTCCTTCACTGAAGTCACAAAACATTTCGTCTATACTCCTCTAAAAAAACATATTTCTTTTTACACAGTTCTGTAGATATTTGTATACCTCTCTGATCTTCTATATTCGAGTGTAAGTTCCTTGAGGGCAAGATCCGCGTCTGCCATTTCTGTATTCCGAGAATTCCTCACAGCCTTCCTGTTTCATGCTTATTGCTGACCAAATCCATTACTTCACAAGACAGAAAGGGTTCTGTATCCTTTCTGTTTTCAAACTTTGAAATTTTTCAAACTTCATTCTTCCCACTAAGTTGATAGTTGGCACCGCTGGAAAAGTTGTTATTAATAACGTTTTGGAATGTCTGCCTTAGAGGGACAGGGGACAGAGTCGTTAAGGGAAACAGAAGGGAATGAACCGCGGGAGAAGGATCTTTGGGAAGAAAGGGATAGCTCAAGGAGGATGAAAACCAAGGATGATCAGTGGATTTTGGCAGTTCAGAAGAGTCACGAGAGCAAAATCCAGAAGTCAGGCTGTAGGGGCGCATGCACTGGGTTGCTGGTCAGGAAAAGGAAGCCTGTGTCTGGGACACTCGCGCTCGCTGAACCACAGCCCTCTGCCCAGGCGGAGGGGACAAAAGAAGAGAATGTTTCAAGAATGGCAGCAAAAAGCAAGAGAAAAAAATCTTTGTAGGCTAAGACAGGAAAATGTACTGGGGGGTGTTATTGTAATATAAATGACACATTTAAAACAAGCCCCCATTTAACATCACTTGAGAATAGGCTGGCCCTGTACGACACTTAGTTTGTTTGTTTTAACAGTTATTTCTGATCTGTTTCCAGAATAAACTCAATAATAAGGTGGCTGAGAATCTATCAGTATATTGGAGGGACTTCCCATTGGTCCCAGTGAAAACTGCAGTGTGGCAGTGACAGGCTGGACCAGGTGTAAACTGCAGCATGGCAGTGACAGGCTGGACCAGGTGTAAACTGCAGCGTGGCAGTGACAGGCTAGACCAGGTGTAAACTGCAGTGTGGCAGTGAGGCTGGACCAGGTGAAAACTGCAGCATGGCAGTGAGGCTGGACCAGGTGTAAACTGCAGCGTGGCAGTGACAGGCTGGACCAGGTGTAAACTGCAGTGTGGCAGTGA
>CM052455.1:10661621-10687327 GCA_028533085.1 Varecia variegata
AAACTGCAGCGTGGCAGTGACAGGCTGGACCAAGTGATAACTGCAGCGTGGCAGTGACAGGCTGGACCAGGTGATGAGGACACATCTCAGTCACCCTGCTGCACATGCTTCCTCATCCTGCGAAAGGAAGGCGAGTCCTGCAGATCTGTGTACTGTCTGAGACTTCACCTATGCAGAAGCTGAGGGGAACTTCCATGCCGCAGTGCCCGGGTAGAACCGTGGGCCCTGACCTCAGCCGCTGGTGTAGCAGTACGGCCTCAGGGGAAACTGTCACCTGGTCCTGGACTGGAAAACGACTGCTGGCCGTGACCCAGGTGTTCAGAGGCAGACTGCATTTACAATTACATTGTGGTGTTGTCTGAAGCTTTTCAAAATTAGAGCAAGCGCATGAAAGACAAGGATTATTTGATAATGCAGAAGAATGTATTATAGTAAAAGGAATGGTCCTTTTGAACATTTTTCTAATGCACATGGTTTACTTTTCAAAGAAAATAATGTACAAGTACTATATTCTTTAAACTCAGAATATGCATACCTTGAACCTAGACTCACCAGGAGTGAAATTAGCCGAAAAAATATAGTGGGGAGATTTATAGGCCATTTTTAATTTCCTTCTCCAATTTTCCTACTTTATTAGATGTTTATCTTGATATTACAGCCACTGTCTGGATTCCATATTGTGCATGAAACTTTGTTTTCCGTGTGGTGCCTGTAGCTACGTGACGTCTTAGCACCGACAGCAGAAGGGGCAGAAACAGCCTCAGCAATGTGGTGGTTGGGAGAAACGCTTGTCTGAGTAAAATTTACTCCGAAGAGTTGGGCTTTCCCCCATGGTGGTTTACATGCTCAGGACGGCGATTCCATTTCTTGAATGTAAACAGTTGTCTCTAGGAGAGGTTAGCACGTGAAACAGCTGCTGTGTGAGCAAGTGGAATTGCAAGGCAGTGAGGTTCAACATGCTTGGAAGAGACGTCCTGAGACCACGCATGCCGTACGGTTTCCATATGTCGCCAGTGCACACGTATGGCACATAGCAGTGCTGCAAAATCAAAACCAAATGTTTTCCAAGGGGAGAAAAGCAATTATTGAATGAGGTTTTTAAGGTTGCTATACACGTGGGTGCAGATTTTTCAAGAACACAAAACAAAAAGTCATTATGTGGGTAAATTAAACCACAGAATGAAAACTGAGCAATTTGGGGCCCACTGTCCTCTGTTGATAACATGTTTGTGAGTAAAAATACATGACTTCTGATGCATTTGAAAGAAAGGGGATCCATTTAAAATAACATGTAATGAATAATTGTATGAGCCTGGGGCCATTTTCATTTCACGGGGCTGATATTTTAAAGGTCTAAAATGTAAAGGATTCTTTTTAAGTCCGAAGCAGTGAACTCAGTGTCTCAGTCATGCTATTGAGACAAAGGACTTTATTGCTTCAAAACCAGTTACTTTCATCTTAGTTTGCGTTTGGTGGAGGAGGAAATAAAATAAGGAGAATATTTTTTTGCACTGGGTGTGTTCTAGAAGTGTAAAAGCTTCTGGCCACTTGGTGTTTACATTTGAACAACCGCAGCCAGCATATTGTCATTTGTATGTTTTTATTACATTCAGAATTATTCTAAAAGGTTATTCTGTTTTATATACCATAATTTTGCCTTAATGCGTTTTTAAATCCCAGAATGTGCGGTCTAGGAAATAATGTTCAAACTGGGAATCCTGTGGATCTGTGTGATTTTGCATTGGGCAGTTAACTATGAGTGGGGCTACGAATTTTTAATTGTGAGTTTGGGAAAGCAAACATTTGTGGCAAGTTTACTTATTCCTAATGTCTTTTGTGCTTGAAGAGAGAGATGATAGCATAGAGGTTCAGAGGCCAGACTCTAGACCCAGACTACCAATGTTCCTAGTTTTGTGACTTTGAATGAGTTCCTTAACCTGTCTGTGCCTCAGTTTCACCTCATAAGGTGATTATGAGAGTTAAATCATAGTCTATGAAAAGTGCAAGACCACCTGCTACTCTGAGTAAGTGCAAGCTTTTAGTTATTTATTTAAGATTACTTTAAAAGATGAGTAGTGAAAAATACCTGTGCAAATGCTCCCTTAAAGCATAATTGTTATATTTTGATTTCTTTGTTAAAATTGTAATTTGAAGTAAATGTTTCCACAAAACCAGATGTATAAAATTAAGAGATGAGAATATAAAAATTAGCAATCTATTCTTAAAGACATATAGTAGCTTTTTTCAGAATGACCCTGAGAGCCACCAGTTTTATTTGTAACTGTTAGCATGATTTTGAAGAAATAACTCACAAATATATGAGTGAGAAACCTATTTCAAATGATCCAGAAATAGCCACTGCCCGAAGTCAAATGAGCTAGCATTGTTGAGGATTACAGAGTTACCACCAGTCAAATGTTTTGTTTTGTTTTTTTTCTTCTTCTAATAAAGATTCAAGAAACTGGAAGTTTGCATGATGCATTTTGGATTTTAGAAACAGTTCAGTTTAGTCGACTTCTGTTGGGCACTCGGTTCATATCAAGACCCGGAAGTGTCGAGATAATAACTCATGGTCCAGGACCTTATGGGAGGGATGCAGAAACAGATCTTTCAGTCAAAGGTAGTGGACGAGGGTGTGGGAAGGGCATCTGGAAGAAAGAGCCTGATGGTAGGATTCGGTGACAGAGAGGAGTTTCCCACGTGTAGGAAGAGACTACAGCCAAGCTATGGTGGCTGGGAAGCATGAGCACCTGGGAGTTTGTCCATTTAGTCAGACAGGTGCTGTTCTCGTCACTGGTGCCGCACTAAATAAAGCAGACAAAATCTCTGCCCTCGTGGAACTCGCAGTCTAGTGGATACGTTCATTATAGTTTTAGCTGGAAGGAAACTTACAGGTTTATGGCAAGTATTTGGTTTGGTTACTTTTAAGGTTTGTACCACATGAACCTTGTATGGACTGAGTTCTTTTTTAAGAACTGATAGAGTAAAGACATGGGGAAAGGGAATAACTAAAGGAACAGAAATTCTGGAAGAGACTGCAGGGAGGATGAGTCCTCTGTTAAAATGTGTTTCTTTCCACGAATGAAGTGTGGATGCCTGGGAAAGAACTGCTCTTCCACAGCATAGATGAAGATATAAAATGTTCTTTGTCCCGTGTGGGCATTATTCTGACTCTCAATGGTCGTAGCATATGATCGCTGCTACTGTATCACCAAAACGAGAGGACCATGGTCTTGTAATTTTCTATAAATACTTATAATCCCATTACCTCCTTTATTGATAAATACCTGTACTTGGTCAAAAATATGAGAACTTAACAGATTTCTCTCTTAAGTACCAAAAATGTTGCTTCTAGGGGCCTTGTTTGTGACTTCTTTGTGCTTTTGTAGCTACGCAGCCCTGATAGCTGACTGGCCCGTGGTGGTCTTGGGCATGTGCACGGTGCTGATCGTGGTCTGTGCCTTGGTCGGAGTGTTAGTGCCGGAGCTTCCTGACTTCTCCGACCCGTTGCTGGTAAGGAGGACTGAGCCAGTAGAATCTGCTTTCTTGGCCTAAAATCATCTCCAAAAATGAAGTATTTTCATACATGTTACATTGTTATTTAGCATCCCATTTCTTTTAAAACCTTCTCTGCCATCAGTAAGTATCCAACTACTCTCTTTCTGAAACGTAGAGACAGGTTTTATCTGTGTTATCAGGTTCTTAAAAGGTCAAGGAACTTGGTCACCCTCAAAAATGCGGAAATTTTACTTCTTGGTCCCCATGTTTAAGCTAAAAAGCAATAAATTGGAGAATCTGCCTTCTATAAAAATATTTTCATAAAGTTTTTAAGACTGAGTTTCTTTTCTCTCCTGCAAAGAAGTTAAAACAATTTCAGTGTTATTAACAGAAAGTGGGTCTGTTTTTAAGTAAACGTTCCTCTGGAGTAGAATAGTGAGGAAAATATTTAATACGGTCGAGGATAACGATACACTCTTTGTGAAACACTAACAGTGCATAACATAATTTGACCATAATTTTTAATAAGATAAAAATAAGTATTCACTAAATGCTGAGGCATGAATTGGAAAGATAAGCTTCTGATAAGTTGTTTTTTCTCTTTTCTGAGACATGTAACATACCAAAGAACCGAACTGCTTTGTCACAGTCAATAGGTGATCATTATCACGTCGAATCATCTTATTTTAAAGCAGTTCAGCTCTGGAGCAGCTGTATTTTCTGTTGGAAGCTATAGATCACTTTGACATCGCTTTCCCAAGCTTTTATTGTCACTATACTTAGCCTGAAATGAAACACACTGACGGGAGCTTGTGACGTTCTGCCTTAGGGTTTTGAACCAAGAGGGACCGCCATCGGCCAGAGGCTGGTCACATGGAACAACATGGTGAAAAATACAGGATACAAAGCTACGTTAGCAAATTACCCTTTCAAATATGCAGACGAACAAGCCAAAAGGTAATCGTTTATTTTTATATAACTTTTTCACAAAACATTGCGTAACAAATTCCTCCTTAAACATTGCCTGAACAAAAAGATTAATTGTAAACTATGCAGCTCAACATCTTTTGCCACTGAATTTGTTTAAGTTGTCGCTGTCTTTTAAGATTTTGTTGTAGGATGAAAAGGTGAAGTTTTCTTCTTTTTTTTTCTTTTTCAGAAATGAGAAAATTAATGTTGGTTGCTTATATTAATGCTTTCTACTTAATATCAAGCACTATATAGGGTGTGGCTTTGAGGACATACTGTTAGTGTGCTTTGAAATAGCTAGAACCTTCCTGAAGATGAAACTGTGGTTCCATTTCAGCCATCGGGACGACAGGTGGTCAGAGGATCACTACGAAAGGGAGAAAAGAGAAGTTGACTGGAACTTCCACAAGGACAGCTTCTTCTGCGACGTTCCCAGTGAGTGGCATCGGCCGTGAACCCCTCCGCGGGTTCCTCGTACTCAGAACCGAACACGGCCCCAGTGTAGACCGATGAGCAGTCTGTGGCTGACCACACGACTTCACTGCTCCTCTTGAATCTAAAGAGACTTCAGCTTTTAATTTACTTTACCTAGAAGTAAAATAGTCTGAATTTATCTATTATTAAAATTGTAAGAAAAAGTGATCATTGAGTTCTATTCAGTTTTAAGGAATATATAAATCTAATAAAATTCTCAACCTCGCCCAAAATTTCAAGTCCTTTCTAAAATTCCTTGTACCATTTATTTCTAGGTCCAATAACAAGTACATATTTTTGGATTGAACCCTGAAATCTATTGTATTATCAAAAATATTTCATTACATTTTGATTTGTTCCAATGGCATGTACCTTATCAAGAGCCCTCTATGTACCTGACTCATCACCAGGCAATAGAGAGATGAATGAAGTCCAGTCCGGCCGTCCAAAGCTTGAAGGCCTCCGGGGCCGGGCACACGGTGTGAGGGAGTAAAGCTGGCTGGATGTAAGGCAGTAGGAAGTGACAGTGATTGTGGGACACGGAGGAACATTTGCCCGGTCCAAAGAAATCAGCTGCAGCAAAATGTAGCTTTGAAGAAATGAGGGCACAAATGCTGCAAGAACTTCCCAGAGGTCAGGAATCCACATGTAATGTGGGGTCGCCAGAGCTCTAACTGTTGGCAGCAAATTCGCTACCCAAAATTCGCTGTAGCCTAGAGTCAGCCTCATTACTCGGCAGCTCCCAGGGGAGAAGGAACATGCACCCTAAGGAAATGCTTAATACCTGTAAGCATGTCAGCCATTAATTAGCCGTAGTGATTAGGAACGAGGAATTGTGGATAATTATAATTTTTAACTACGTGAATATTAACATTAAATCTCTTTAGATTTTACCTTTGGTGGTGGTTGTGGAAAATTCCTCTTACATGTGTGTTTTCCTGACTTATTAGAGCGCTAGACACCCTGATTGGGTCTTTGATGTTTCTACATCTTACCAAGTCTGATTGGACCTTTGATGTTTCTACATCTTACCAAGTCTGATTGGGTCTTTGATGTTTCTACATCTTACCAAGTCTTGGTCTTTATTCTGAACATTGTTACACTATATCGTAATAGATAGTAGGAAATTAGGCAGAGTCTTATGCTGACCCCGGCAGCAATACAGGTTTCCTTTTCTGTCTCTTCTCTTAAAAAATATTAGAAAAGTTGAACTCTGGTTAGTTGCATGTTCTGGCTGGTTTATTTCTCTGGCTGGTTGGTTATTGCTTAACCAACGTCTGTTAGTTAATATCTTAACCAGGAAAAAACTTTAACAAATTCATGAAATATATTCTTGTTTATATTTCAATAATCAACACTGAGTATTTGTTTCATAAGTAATAGTAAAGCTATCACCAGCTCTATGTAAATGAAATGTTTCAGTTTACATAGGCTCTCTAAAATCAACCACAGAATAGCCATTTGATAAAGATAAGTTTATTAAAGAAAACATCATGATCATAAATACAACTTTTTGTAATAAAGCTTTATTCCTAAATTTGCCAATTTATGAATAAAAGCACAATTAGGCATTTTAGTTAGTGTAAAATTAATTTGCTTTGTTTTACTTTGTTCATATTAAGTTGTTTTTAATGACTAACAGAATACTCATTAAGCACATATTTTTTATTATCTCATTTAATACTCACAACTCTATGAGATAGTTACTGTTGTCTCCATTTTACAGATGAGGAACCAAGGCTCAGAGAAGTTGTTAGTTGCCTAAGGTCACACAGCTAGTAAACGACAGGATTTGGTTATACCCCGGTCTGACTCCAAACCATGCTCTTTCTAGTATATCACACACCTTCCCTTATTCAGAAACATATTTTGTATTAACGATTAATTTTGCATTAATTTTGTTTTCAAATTATATTTTTCTAGACTCTGGTGTACCAGAGAGATTATGTATTCAAGTGGCATGTGGTCAGTGTTCCGTGACAGCGTTAGTTGACTGCTTTTAGTCCTTTTAAATTGATCACCCACCATCTTCCCTCTCTAGTTAGCTGCCAAAGAGAACATCCTTACAATCCATTCTTGATATTCCATAGTGCATCGTTTTTTTATTTTATATACCATTACGGTGATATGTTGTGAAATTAAGAGGGAGGCATTTAATTAATTTCCTGTTGAAAGTTCTTGTGGATTTTTCTTCCTAATTATACTCTGATCAAAAATAGGTTTGTTATGTAGTTCCTACAATTTTAAGATATAGTGAGCAAAGGCTTTGATTTAAGCCAATATTACAGCATTGCTTTTTTTTTTTTTTTTTTTTTTTAGCATTTTCTCCTGGAATTTACTGAAGGAAAGACTTCCCTGCTGCTAATGAATTGTCCATGTGGTTTCCCAGTTGAATTGTTTCTGAATGCTGAGTCTTACGAAATAAATCAATAATTTATAAACCGTTTTCTTTTGTTCATATCACCAGGTGACCGATATTCCAGAGTGGTGTTCACTTCAGCTGGAGGAGAGACACTGTGGAATTTACCTGCAATTAAATCGATGTGCAATGTAGATAATTCCAGGGTATGTAAAATAAAAGTGAAATCTGCTTAGCACAAGGAAAGGTATATTAATTATTAGAACTCCTTTTACTGCTGACCCTGGTGTCGGGTCAGACGAAGGCACGTAAGCGGGTTACCTGCTGAGGAGGGAGCACCAGCCGGCGGGCTCTGCACGCGCTCAGACCCCAGGACCCGATGGCCTCGTGTCTCCCACCTGTAAAACATACCACCCTCCTTCCTGTCTCCCACACGTGTGTCCTGCGTGCCGGTCTTCTCGGTATTTCACAGAGTATTGCTTTTCGGGATCGTAACAGTTAAGGCTGTCTTCCTTTGTTGTGTTTTCTCCCTTTCCTAATCTAGTGTCATTGTTCACTACATTTTGCCCCCTGAGATACTTGTCAGCATCTTAATTATGCAGTGAAATGCCTGCCTCTCTGGTAATCAATGGGTCATTTGTGCTGGTGACCTCAAAGGGCAATTGAGGGAGCAATCTGAGAAAGGGGGCATCGAAGGGCATAAATACAGTGTCTGTGTACCCAGCCAGAGAAATCCAATCCGAATTACCCTGAATGCGGAACACCCAGCTGCTTTCCCAGACACCAGGATGCAGGAAGACAGGTTCTTTCTCTGCAGTCTGCTCTAGAGCCAAAAAGGTGTCGGCACCAGGAAACGTGAAGTCGCTCACGGGTTTGGAAGAGCTGCGAGTGCCGCGTGTTCTGAGGCCATTTCTCTGCGTGGAAGCTCTGTCTGATGCCACTGATGGGCCTGTGCAAGCACAACAGCCCCGCAGGGAAGGAACTCATCGAACTCTTAGCGTAACTCTGAAATGTGACATCACTGGTCAGTTAAAAATCACATCATGTGCCCTGCTCAAAGCTAGCCTGACAGCCCGATCCCAGTACCGACTCTGTCAACAGGGCAGGGTCTCAGTGGAGTAAGAGGCAGGACAGGAAGAACAGGTCACTGAGGCCAGCAGTCTCACCCTGCTGATATCCGAGTTCCTTCCAAGAACCAAACGTCTCACCCAGGTCATCTAGGTCCCTGATCTCCTAGCTTAGCTCCATTCTTCATTCTAGAGGCTGTTTGTACATTTTGAGGAGGACTTGCCCATTGATTGGGACATCAGGGTTTTCTGTCAGCGCCATCTGTTCTCTGTCCTCCTCCAAATTCACCAAGGCCACAAATAAACAGACCAGAGTTTCTTACTCAGTGGTCAGTTTGTATTGATCGTATTTTCTTCTCTTCTGCAGCTGTCAGTTCCTTATTGGAAGGCTATGCGTGTATTTCCCCTTGTCATGGGGCGCCACACTTTTTATATAGAAAGTTAACGCTAAGGTCATGAATGTGTAGTGATACTTAATACGTGCAGGACTCTATGCAGGTACCTGTACATCACTCAGAATGGGTCTGCGACCTCAGAATTCATGATGCTTTTTAACAGACGGTAAGTGAAGCTTAGAGAAGTGAAGCCAGGCTAGTTACCGTATAGTCACACCTTGAATGAGAACAGTTCATCAACTTCTATACCTTTCAGCTCCTCATGATTCTACCTTTGATTAATCATCAGACCTCCCCTCCCCTAAAGACTCTGAAGTGCGTGAACTCACTCAGTTTATAGTTGACATTTGCTGACTGTTTACCATGTGCCAGGAAGTATTCTAAACACTTTAACAAATTATTTCATGTAATCCTCATGACAGTGTTATTAATTAAATACCATTATTTGGCCCATTTTCTAGATGAGGAGAGTACACACGTCACAGTGTGTCCGTGGCATAGCCGGGATCGGAGCCCGGCCCGGTCGAGCCCTGGGTCCTGGGCCTTCATCTTCCCTGCTGTACGCTTCTGTGATGAGAAAGATACCGTCCGTTTTTTTGGTTTTTGTTTTTGTTTTCTTTTTTGGCTGTATATGCCATTTCCCATTCAAACAAATTTTAGAGTCATCGTGGCCTGGAATAAGTATCTTTTTTAAAAAAAAAGAAAAAAAGCTGGCAATTTATTCCATGGGTGCATGTTAGACTCTGAGACTCAAAGGCCAGTGAGCAATACTGTCCCGTGACGGCTGCCATAGACGAAAGCAGTGTATTACTTCATCTAAATCTGCACGTACAGCAGATGATTAAGATCAGCACTTTGAGGTAGCTTACAGAAGGGCGTACACAAAGGATAAGACGAATAAGGTGAATGACTTACACGAAGGGAGAATAATGGGAGGAAAGTAACAAAGCGAAGGATGAGACTCGGGGTACAAGAATGTGAACCCCGCAATCCTGGGCATTTGCTGGTGGTGAGCTGCAGACTTACCTCCCGGCAGCCGGAGCAAAAAGGGTTTCACAAACAGTTAACAGAGTCATATAAACAGAGTCACAAATTCGCTTTTTAGAAGCCCAGCTTTTCCTCCTGCTAAGACGGGGGACAGTTCCCCATTGTCTTCATAAAAGAAGTGTGATACTGTGTACAAAGTTCTTAACAGCATGCTTACAAGAGGTACAATAGTGAATTGCAGCTGATTTGTGAAACACAGGAAGGCTAGTGACAGGAAAACGTAATAGCAAAAGCATTTTCATAAGAGATTAAAGCAATGACATCTAAGTACGTGGCTTTCTAATGGTTTGGCTGGATGCATTTGCAGAACTTAGACTGTCTGAAGGAACAGGTGTGCTCTGCTTGTCTAAGTATTTCTCTCGTAGTTGGGAAGGGAGTGGTATTGTGGTCCTCTTGTGAGAATTGGAAGAACAGACCTAAGACACATGTCCAGATGAATGGTCAGTATGGCTGGTTATAGATCCACACCAACAAATGAATAAATAGGTGATCATGGCCCCAAAGGTCTACCCCAAAGAGCATGGGTTTAACTTGTTAAATACTATTTTTACCAGTTGTAAATGCCTTTGTATTCTAGTCTCAAACTCTGCTATGAACCTGGAATAATAAACCTTTCTCAGAGAGATAACATATTCATCTGATATCTTAAGTAATAACTGTTGGTTAGCAGTTCAGCTTTCGGATTACTACTGTACCTTTTTTGAGTCTCGTGGTTCAAGACCCTTTTAGGATTTCTATCTGTTATGTTGGTTTGACTGTGTCCTAAGGCTACTTGCCAATCATTCTTCTTCACCATCCCGCAAAGCCTGGTTAGTGTACTAAAGCACTGATTTGAACAACTGTCAGGTTAAATCGTATGATATGGAGCAGAAGAGTTTAATTGTTGGTGGGTCGACTCCAGAGAATGTCTGGTAATTAGTGTAATATCTCAGTGAGACCCGATGTTTTGATCGTCACCTGCCTGTGTTTACAGCACATTTAGTTCAAACTCCAGCTTCCATTTAAATTACATGCTACTTACACCCATAATTCAGCCAGGCGTTGGTTTCCAAAGTGAATAGCTTCTGTTTCTGATCCTGTCTTCTACCTCCTAACAGAAATGCTTGTTTTCTTAGACTCTTTCAAAAGGAGCCTCAGTTGATGCCCCGGCTCTTCCTCATTTCCTTCTGGCCTTTGACGTCCTGCGGGATGTAAATTGTCATTAGTAACCAGGAATGTGTCTCTCCGATCTTGACCCTGCTGGAAGCCATTTACCTGATCCCTAGTCTTTCTGTGCGGTAGAAGTTGGCGCTCTGAGGACTCGGCTTGGAAAGGGATTTGAAATTTGGTGTTTGAGACTCTGCTCACTTGGGTAACTTTGGTAGACAGCTGGAGGACACCAAAAATGTATTTCCTGATTCTTGATTTAACGAGGGCTCTGGAGTCCCTACCGTCTCCTTAAACTCACAATGCCTGGGGAGCTGTGTTACATGGGGACGAAGAGTCCAGCCGTCGGTCGAGCCTGGCATTAAGGGCTTAGTTTTCCTCCCTTTATTCTTTTCTTGGCTTCTTAAAATATCTCCAATTCAGCCAGTAGTTCTAAGAGTGAAGATAGCATTTAAAACTCTGCTGGTTTCTTTTTTTTCCTCTCTTCTCTTCCTTTACCCCCTATTTTAAGTCCACTCCACCCCTGCTACTATCTAACTAGGCAAGACATGTTCTAACCACATAAGCACAATGATTCCTTAAAGCATCCATTTTGCGAGTAACTAGAATTAGAAGGGCTGCATTCCTCAGGAGAGTTACCAGAAATTGCTCTCACTCACTCTGTTTTTATTTTTATAAACTTCAAAGATTTTTGAAATTATTGTTATGAATCTCTTTTCCAAAAATCTGGCTGCCGTCTGCCCGTCTGTTCAAGCCCCGCCACACAGGCCTCCGTCTTTATCCGCCTCAGTCACAGGTGACTAAGCCGGTGTTGCCATCACGTCACAGCTACAGACTTTGGTCCCTCCGTGGGCCCCGCACGCCTTTATGCCAAATACGATGCTTCTCATATTGAATTATGACTATCTGTCCTCGCGTCTGACCTCCCTGCCACACTGTGGGCAGCTCGAGGGCAGGGACCACTGCGCCTGATTCACCGTGAGATGCTGTGACGTTGTCTCTGGACAGCCAGACGGACGGGAATGTGCAGCTTTGCCCCCACCAAGTGCAGACAA
This sequence comes from Varecia variegata, assembly GCA_028533085.1. Taxonomy (NCBI): domain Eukaryota; kingdom Metazoa; phylum Chordata; class Mammalia; order Primates; family Lemuridae; genus Varecia; species Varecia variegata. The sequence continues at coordinate 10,673,632 of CM052455.1, forward strand.
TTCCTTGAACTCCGTTCCTTTCCATTCAGGGCGCCGGCATCCACCTGGAGAGTAGCAGTCGTGATGTCTTTTCCCCCGTCCTTGTTCCTTTCCCTGTAGGCGTCCTCAAAAACTGTTTTCCCAAAGGTTGAACATCACCCAGCGTCACCTTTGAATTCGAGGGTTGGCTCCCCGGTGGGTTGCTAGTGCTTGTTTTTAACAGCAGTCATCAGAGCAGAACTTGGTCTGTGTGTATGATACCTTTTCATCTGTGGTCAAATATACACGTAAAAAAACCCACGTGATTATTTGAAAAGGTTATTCAAGGACAGAATTTTGTGCTTCATTTCCCAGTTTTAGTTGGCAACTCTATTTCCTTTTATCTTTGGCATTTGTTTCTTACAGCCCTACAAATCCGTTCCTTCCAGCTGATAGTGGGTTTCGTAATGGATATAATTCATTTTCTTCCATCTGAAAACTGTCAGACACTGGAATGCGTCACCTGTCTTTAATCCACCACGCTGACCCCAGGGCTTTGTATGTTATTTCTTTGTGGGGTACCACTGGTGACCTGCCCCTTCCGGTTTCCTGTTATTTATTGGGGGGTTCAGGTTTCCCCAAGTTAGCATATGTCAATGTTTTTACCTGAAAACAAATATGAATTACCCTATTTTATGGAATGTTAATTATTGCTCTTCAAAAATGAGCTTACAAATGAAGCCTTTGTCAAACTGAACATTATTTTAGTACATTTGAACCAATAACCTTTTTGGCTTATTGAGAATCTTTCACAACAAACAAACAAACAATCAAATTTTTATTATGGAAACTTTCCAACATATGCAAAAGTAGAGAAAATAGCATAATGAATCCTCATGTGCAGGTCACCCAGACCTCAACAGCGGTCAACGCACGGCCAGTTTTGTTTCCGCTGTGCCCCCCACCACCCCCCACAGGATTCGTCCTGGTAAAAGGATCTTGATAAACAACAGAGTGTAGAGATCATGAGTAACTTGGTTCTTGGATAAGTCCAAGTTCCAAAGAGATGATTTATGCCTGCTTCTCCTCCACTTTGCAAAGACATTTCAACGTGTGATTGATAAAGCCCAGTTTAATCAAGGTAAAGGGTGTTTATAATCCTGTTAGGAAAAAAAAATATTCACGCCCTCCTTGAACTTTGGAGTTTCTGCACTAGAACAGCCTTTGGTAAATAAGGATGCGGGAAAGTGATAGGAGCAGGTCATCTTTAGTCCTTTGAAAGAGAAGTATCTGGTCAGGCTCAAAAGAAGGGAATGTTTTTTATTCTCACTCTCGGGGAAGAGGGGCCGTTTATCTCATTTTCAGAATGGAATTATACAGACTTCACCATTGTCCAGCAATGCAGCAATGGAACAGTTTTTCCCTTTTCTGTAACAAGAACAACCTTCTTCAGGAATAGTGTTCCACATGAAATACTGTCCACATTAAATCCAGAATTATTATATTTGCTGATTTGCAGAAATCCCCTGCTTACCAAGAGAGAAAGTTCACAAAAAAGGACTGTAGCCAACTTGAACAAACTTTGTGGAAGAAATAATTAAACTCCTACTGAAGTATTTATTAATTGTATACGCTATTTAAAAACAGACCTAAGTTAATATTTTAATTGTCTTTTCCTACTTGTGTTTCAGGAAACAGTTTTATTCAGCGTCTTTCGTGCATCTTCACGTCAGCGCTTCTGATATTACTGGCGTCGCTTTTTGATTCCCCCCAGTTTTTGTCTTGGTCTGTTTGGGCTGCTGTAACAAAATGCCTTAGACTGAGTAATTTGTAAACGACATAAATTTATTTCTTTTAGTCCTGGAGGAAGCTGGGAAGTCCAAGATCAAGGCACTAACAGATTCGGTGTCTAGTGAGGGCCTGTCCCCCCTGACGGCACCTCTGTGTCCTCACTGGTTGACGGGACGGACCGACCAGCAGGTCCCCCTGGCCTCTTCCACGAGAGCACGAGTCCCAGCACAAGAGCTCCTCCTTCGTGACTTAGTCACCTCCCCACAGCTCCCACCTCTTCACACTGTCACACTGGCAATTAGGTTTCCACATACGAATTTTGGAGGAACACAATCATTCAGACATGGCAGTTCTCTAGGGACTGTGGTCTTGGGCTTCCAACTGTGTTGATTGAAATACAGTACTTTAGGCCCCCCAAATTTCATGCTGGTAACCAGAAATTTTAGGCAAAGCCACAAACTTGTTTCATCTCTCAATTGTACAATTGTTTTCTTAATTGATCGTGTAGGTGTATGTAACGTAAGCAGGTGTATGACTTGTCTACTTTATTGCTTTTTAAAGGGACTTTGAAAAGATTTGTTTACTAAGTAGGTGTTTATCTCCTTTCTTAAACGAAAGCAACACTGAAGTTGTTTCACACTTGTGTGTCATTCCCAGACAGCAGTTTGTTGTTCAGAATAAAGTGACCTAGAGAGCTCCCTACAGTAGGAGACAGTTGGGGGCGGGGCATCTCACCCTGCGCTGAACACACTGACTGCCACGTGAGTCGTATTTAACTCAGGCTAGTTTTGACCCCGGGACCTCATGAAGCAAAACCCTGCCGTTGGTTGGTTCATGAAAATCTTATTTGTTGATGTTCTTATTGTTACAATTAATATTGACAATTCTAAAAACATGGATTGCGTTGCATATAACTCACAGTACAGAAAACCATAAAAAATAACAAATTAGAAAGGATAATTTTATTTTAATAAAACCTGGTAGCCCAGGGAAAAATTTTTTTTTCTAGTGTGGCAGTCAGGGTGTTAAACGGGTGCCTCCTTAGGAGGCTGGCAGTTCAGCTCCCGTCACTGTCCCCGTCCCTCAAGGCCACCTTAATTCGGGCGTTTGGCGTCGGGAGCCCGTTTAAGCTGCAGCCGTGTGCTTGTGTCTGTCTCTGCAGATCAGGTCCCACCCCCAGTTTGGAGAACTCTGCCAGAGGACGACTGCCGCCTCCTGCTGCCCCAGCTGGACGCTGGGGAACTACATCGCCATTCTCAACAACAGGTCCTCCTGCCAGAACATAGTGGAGCGCGACGTTTCTCACACCCTGAAGCTGCTGCGGACGTGCGCCAAGCACTACCAGAACGGCACGCTGGGGCCCGACTGCTGGGACGCGGCGGCCAGGAGGAAGGACCAGCTCAAGTGCACGCACGTGCCGCGCAAGTGCACCAAGTTCAACGCCGTGTACCAGATCCTGCACTACCTGGTGGACAAGGACTTCATGGCCCCGAAGGCGGGCGCGCCGGCCACGCCCGCCCTCAGGTACAGCATGCTCTTCTCGCCCACCGAGAAGGGGCAGAGCATGATGCACATCTACCTGGACAACTTCGAGAACTGGAACTCGTCCGACGGCGTGACGACCGTCACCGGGATCGAGTTCGGCCTCAAGCACAGTTTGTTTCAGGACTATCTGCTCATGGACACTGTGTATCCTGCCATCGCCATCCTGCTCGTCCTGCTCGTCATGTGCGTCTACACCAAGTCGCTGTTCATCACCCTGATGACGATGTTTGCCATCGTCAGCTCCTTGATCGTTTCCTACTTTCTCTACCGTGTCGTGTTTAACTTCGAGTTTTTCCCCTTCATGAACCTCACCGCGCTCATTATCTTGGTCGGAATCGGCGCAGACGACGCTTTCGTCCTGTGCGACGTTTGGAACTACACCAAGTGTGACAAGCCCCGCGCGGGAACCGCAGAGGCGGTGAGCGTCACCCTGCAGCACGCCGCGCTCTCCATGTTCGTCACCAGCCTCACCACCGCCGCCGCCTTCTACGCCAACTACGTGAGCAGCATCACGGCCATCCGGTGCTTCGGGGTCTACGCGGGCACGGCGATCCTGGTGAACTACGTGCTGATGGTCACGTGGCTCCCGGCAGTCGTGGTCCTGCACGAGCGGTATCTCCTCGATATATTCGGTTGCCGCAGAAAGCCGCAGCAGCAAACGTGCGACAGCAAGGGCTGCTGGACGGCGGCCTGCCGCCGGGGCCGCAGGGCCCTGTGCGCCGTGTCGGAAGCGTCTCGCGTCTTCTTCGAAAAGGTGCTGCCGTGCGTGGTCATCAAGCTCCGCTACCTGTGGCTGTTCTGGTTCCTGGCGCTGACGGCGGCCGGCGCCTACGTCGTGTGCGTCCACCCGAAGATGAAGCTGCCGTCCTTGGAGCTGGCCGAGTTCCAGGTGTTCCGGGCGTCGCACCCCTTCGAGCGCTACGCCGCCGAGTACAAGCAGCTGTTCATGTTTGAGCGTGTCCACCACGGCGAGGACCTGCACATGCCCATCACCGTCGTCTGGGGCGTGTCCCCGGAAGACAACGGCAACCCCCTCGACCCCAAGAGTAAAGGGAAGCTGGCCCTAGACAGCAGTTTTAACGTGGCCAGCCCGGCTTCCCAGGCCTGGATTTTGCACTTCTGTCAAAAGCTGAGAAACCAGACGTTCTTTCACCAGACTGATGAGCAGGACTTCACCAGCTGCTTCATCGAGACCTTCAAACAGTGGATGGAGAACCAGGACTGTGACGAGCCCGCCCTGTACCCGTGCTGCAGCCACTGGAGCTTCCCCTACAAGCAGGAGGTTTTCGAGCTGTGCATCAAGAGAGCCATCATGGAGCTGGAGAGGAGCACGGGCTACCACTTGGACGGCAAAACCCCGGGGCCGAGATTCGACATCAACGACACCATCCGGGCGGTCGTGCTTGAGTTCCAAAGCACCTACCTCTTCACGCTGGCCTACGAGAAGATGCACCAGTTTTACAAAGAGGTGGACTCGTGGATTTCCCGGGAGCTGAGCTCGGCACCTGAGGGCCTGAGCAATGGCTGGTTCGTCAGCAACCTGGAGTTCTACGACCTCCAGGACAGCCTCTCGGACGGCACCCTCATCGCCATGGGGCTGTCTGTGGCCGTGGCGTTCAGCGTGATGCTGCTGACGACCTGGAACGTCATCATAAGCCTCTACGCCATCGTTTCCATAGCCGGCACCATATTCGTCACCGTCGGGTCTCTGGTCCTGCTGGGCTGGGAGCTGAATGTTCTGGAGTCCGTCACCATTTCGGTCGCCGTTGGCCTGTCCGTGGACTTCGCCGTCCACTACGGGGTGGCCTACCGCCTGGCTCCGGACGCGGACCGAGAGGGCAAGGTGGTCTTCTCCCTGAGCCGCATGGGCTCCGCCATCGCCATGGCCGCGCTGACCACCTTCGTGGCCGGGGCCATGATGATGCCGTCCACGGTCCTGGCCTACACCCAGCTGGGCACCTTCATGATGCTCAGCATGTGCGTCAGCTGGGCCTTCGCCACCTTCTTCTTCCAGTGCGCGTGCCGGTGCCTCGGGCCACAGGGCACCTGTGGTCAGATCCCGCTGCCTGAGAAACTGCAGTGCAGTGCCTTTTCGCATGCTCTGTCTGCAAGTGCCGGCGACAAAGGACAGAGCAAAGCACACACCGGGAACGCCTATCATCTAGATCCCAGGGGGCAAGAGTCGGAGCTGGAGCATGAGTTTTATGAGTTAGAACCCCTGGCAGCCCACAGCTGCACCGCCTCCGCGAAGGCCGCGTACGAAGAGACCCACATCTGCTCTGAGTTTTTCAGCAGCCCAGCGAAGACTCCAGGGGTGCCTGTGCGCGCGGCTTGCGGCAGTGAGCTGGGCGCAAGCGGCAAGCGTGACGCTGGCGCCGCCCTGCTGCAGCCGTCTCGCGAGCAGCACGGCGTGTGCCAGCTCTTCTCGCTGCGTCCCAGGTGCAGCTGCCCACACGCCTACAAGCACCTCAGGTTCGGCCCGCACTCCTGCCAGCAGCTGGGGGGCTGCCTGTGCCCGCCGTGCGCCCCTGCTGCCAGCAGCTTCGTCCCGACCCAGAACGGCCTGGCGCCTCTGAAGGCCACGCACCAGGCGGCCGAGGGCTTCGTGCCCCGCGTCCCGCACATCCACGCCTGCGCCTGCCTGCAGGGCGGAGCGGAGCCACCGGGACCGCAGAATCCCCTGCCCCGGAGTCTCTTCCTGCACCCGGTGCAGCACGTTCCGGTCCAGGAAAAAATGGGCCAGACCGGAGTGCGCGGTCTCCAGGGCAGAGAGGAGCAGCCTCCGAAGGGGGCGGAGCATCCTCCGAAGGGGGCGGGGCAGCCTCCGAAGGGGGCGGGGCATCCTCCGAAGGGGGCGGAGTCACCGTCGCTCGTCTGCACGAGCGCCGGGTCTTTGCACAGAGCGTGCTGTGACCCTGAGAATAAGCACAGGGGACTCTGTAAACACCGAGATGCTGGAAATACGGAGAGCAGCGGGGGCACCGAAGACAAGGCTGCGGGGTCCGCGAGTCAGACCGACGCGGCGGGACAGAAAGCGGAGCCGCGCTGGCCGCAGCCCGGCGTGCGCTCGGAGCACTTGCATCGGAGCGAAGCGCAATTGCTGTTGAACCGTTTCCTGGGGGAGGCCGGCTGTAGGTCCTGCCCCGACAACCCGCAGAGCTGCGGCAGGGTCGCGAGCGTGAAGTGCAAGGCCGTGGACTGTCAGACGCCAGCCGTGGACGCCGCCGTGCCTGCTGTGTTCACACACCCGGAACTCTCGGGCCAAAGTCTGTTAATCAAAACTCTATAATAAACATAGCATTAAATCCAGAACCAGTGCCTCAGTCATTCTTTTGAAACGGGAGTAAAATCCAAAAGTTCAGAAAGGAACCCCCAAAATACAGGAAAAAAGCCTGTTCCGCATTGTTAAAAACTATGGAATATTTTTGTATTCTGTATGAATGATGAACGCGCCAATCTGATGAGTGCATTAGATTATTCGATTGGCTGATTATTAGATTTTGTATTTGCAGGAGATACAGTTTTCCACATTTATGCCCAGCTGGAAAAATAGCTCTCTACCCTCCCACAGCACTGAATCAGAGATTTAAAGTTCGAATTGCCTACAAGTTCCGGTTCTCCCGGGGAAGTCCTATTTATCTGACGTCTTTATTCCAATGCGTTGGGTTGGCAGTAATCAGAACTTCTGATTGTTCCACCTAAATACTAGGAATTGCCTTAATTTTAATAGAGCCACTTCAGGTGGGATCTGTTTAGTAAACAACATTAAAATTTACATTTTTAGGCTGGGCGCGGTGGCTCACGCATGTAATCCTAGCACTCTGGGAGGCCGAGACGGGTGGATCATTTGAGCCCAGGAGTTCGAGACCAGCCTGAGCAAGAGCGAGACCCCGTCTCTACTAAAAATAGAAAGAAATTACCCAGACAACTAAAAATATATAGAAAAAATTAGCCGGGCATGGTGGCGCATGTCCCAGCTACCCAGGAGGCTGAGGCAGGAGGATCACTTAAGCCCAGGAGTTTGAGGTTGCTGTGAGCTAGGCTGACGCCACAGCACTCTAGCCCAGGCAACAGAGTGAGACTCTGTCTCAAAAAGAAAGAAAAAGAAAAAAAATTTACATTTTTAGTGAGGCCTTATTTAAAAATTGCCACGCACTGTAGTAGTGCGTTCTGCTGCCTGCATCGCAGACTTTACGTGAAGCCAGTGACACATTTATATACAAATCGGTGTCTTTCCTACATTAACCAAAACATACAGTTGTTATCATATTTGTTAACCGAGGAGTCCCGGGCGTCATCTCATATCAGGCCACAGTGACGTTAGTGGCACAGAAGCAAGAGCACGAATGAAGAGATGTGGTCACCCAAGATAGTGCTGTGCTTCACAGAATAAGCTGCACGATGACAAGGACAGACCCCGGTCAGCTGTCCCCGGTCTCCTGAAGCCTTCGGAATAGGGCAACCTGTCGTATGACGTTTTGCTGCCATCTTTGCCCTGAAGGGACCGCACTTGGAAGGCTGCTTTCTCCTTTGTTGAACAGTCTCGAGTCGCGTTAGGATGATTTCACTGTGCAGCTGACACCTGGAAATGCTGAGCCTTCAGGCGGTGTCTTCAGTGACACTCGTGTGTCTCATGCTAGATCAGTCTACAGCAGTGGAGCTGTCGGAGCACGTTTCCTGGGTAGCTCTTCAGATGACAGAGCCCTTGTCACGGTGTCATCTGGTACTTGGTGCGTTCCAGCCCCACCCAGGGAGAGTGCGTTCCTCTGCATCCTGCTTCCTTTCGGAGTTCCACCTCCAGTTTGTCCTCCAAAAAAAACGTGTGGAAATATTTCTAAATGCAATGTTCTTTTCAAAAGTTCTATTAGTTGTTTTGTAAGAAGAGTTTTCCAAATTAGATCTGCCTATTCTAGGCCCTAAAAATAAGCCGTGAAGAGCCAGAAGGGACCTCATGGGTCGTTGACTCCAACCCAGCTCCGCCAAACCGCATTTCAGGCACGGAAAGCAATAGCTTCCCGGCTTTTGCTCGAATACCCCGGTGACGGGTGACTCACTGCGCATCTACCTTAGTTGGACCACAATCTGTTGTCCTGTCGTTTTTCTACCAGTGGGTCCTCATTCTGTTCTCTGAGGTGAACACAGACAGCTCTGATCCTTGTGCCCCAAGGTGTCCCTTCTGATATTTGGAAACAGTGACCATGTCCCCCGCTGACATCCTCAGTTCATCAGTGGCTCTTCCCGTGACCAGGACTGAGCAGTCACGGTCCCCTGTGGGTGAGTCTGTCCAATTCCCCGTGCAGACGCCGTACCCGAAATAGGCCCTGATGACACCCCAGGGAGGAGGCCCAGTCCCCGGGAGACGGGCTGGTCCTCCCTGCTGGTTCCCTTAGTGATGGAAATAGCTTCTGGCTCAGGTATCACGGCCAGCTCTCCTGCGGCTTGGTGGGAACTAAACCCTCAAGGTCTGTCTCACGGGTGCCGTTGCCGAACCGCCTCTTCGAACCACTGAGTGTTTTACACTGAAGTTCAGAAGCTTGGGTCCGTTCCGATCGCACTTAATTCCGTTAGACAAATAGGGAAGGAGGGAAGGAGGAGGGAAGACTGGAAGCGAGGACTCACAATACCACGCACTAGATTCTCTGTTTCCCTTCTGACTTTGTAAGCATAAAGTTGGCCAGTGAAAATTTCGTGGCCCAAAATCACTTCTTGGCTGGGCATGGACACAGATTGACTCTAAAGGCTTTAGGAGATGCAGATTTCTTTACAGTGTAACCTGGAAGACTCTCAGGTGAGCCAAGTCTCATTTCATTGAGAAAGCGAAAAGGAGAGTGGAAGGAGGAGAGGGGACACCCCAAGTCTTCTCCCGGGGGCCTCACCATCCACCGCCTGCTCTGGCTCCGGGGGGCAGGAGGGCCCTTCCCGCCTCCCCCCCACTCTGCATCATCACCCCAACCTCGAAAGTGGGGGTGCATCCTCTTCTCGTCCGTTTCATCTCCAAGTCTGAATTGACCATGTTTTTTTCATAAAGGGATTTTTTTTTTTTTTAAGAATTCATTTGCTGGGCCTAGAAAACTGTAAAATTTTTGTTTTTTTATTTTTAATTCCTCACTCCTGGGCAGCAAAGGATCACTATCTATTTTCAGTTCTGTTTCACAAAGAAGTTTCATCCATTATCCTCTTACAGATAATGTGTAAAGCAGATAAGAGGTTAAAGTGACACATGGGAGAAAGAGCCCTTTCCTGTCACTGTGACATGTCTGTAACTTGGCTGGTATTTGTGGAAAAGGATTTGCATGTTGTGTGTTACTACAACAGACACGTCTTTGAGGTTTGAGTCCCTGTCACCAAAGTTGTTCCTGACTTGTTCCCTGCAAGGTCGCGTTTGAAATCCGTCTCTGACTGGAGGAGAGTGGTGTGGGCCAAGGGCAAGGAGAGTGTCACAGAGAAGAGCTGGGTCTGCAGTGGCTACGCAGCTTCATCTGGGCGCACTCATGTCCTGTGTAATTGCTGTAACCTGCACGTCCTCCGAGAACAGTGTTCTTTAAAGCTACGCTAAGCTGCTATTAAACTCCATCACACTGATCTATGCCCCGGCTCCATCATTCTAAAGTTTAAAACTTCCGCACGGGGCAGCGTGAAGAGTGGTTTACAGATGAGATCGCGCAGGAGATCAGGGTCTGTCTGTTCCCGACTCCCAGCGTCTCACGTGGAAACCGTCTTTCCACCAGCAGCTCGGATCGTCGCCGAATGAAATACGAGGACCCAGTGACTTTGAAAACAGCTGTATCTTTTCACTTTAATGAGGAAAGTCGTTTTAGAAGAAAAGAAAAACCAAACCTACATTAAAAAAAAAAAATCCGAAGACTCAATTGGGATTTTTTTCGTGAGGTTCAAACATAGCCACAAAAATAGAAATGTGCCGGAATCCTGAGCGGATTTCTTTTTTTAATGGTGTCGGAATATCATTCACACCATCGTGGATCTTTCCACAATGTTTGCTGGGCTTTAGTTTATCTCCAACCGTTGTTACATTAACCTGTAACTTTTTTGTTGTTGTTGTTAAACAGCCACTTTCATTAATGTTTGGTTTTATACACCGTGATGTTTTGTATCTTTGCATTTAATGTTTAGAAAAGACAAGAAATGAATAGTCATGTTTGATTAGTAGAATCTTCTGACTTTCGTTCTTAGCAGTGTTTTAACTGCCATGAGTTTGGATTTCTTTGTGGAAAAGAGGATGTCATTTCTCTTGTCATTGGCTTCGTAAACCCAAGGGTGACACACACAAGAGTCGTGAGTGACAAGGGTCAGCACGGTTTCCATCAGTGTCCCTGAGCCATCAGGTGGAACGTGGAGGTGACAACACAGCACCAGCGAGGACACCAGTCACTGACTCAGCGGGGCGGTGCAGACGTTGGTGTGTGTGAGTACAGTTCCCGGGGATCTGGGGGATGTCGGTGCTGTTTCACGTTGTAGGCAGCCCCACCAGGGGCGTCAGCTTGGGGGGTGGAGTCACACGGACCTGTGAGCATAGATGGTTTACTCAATTCTTCCAGCCTCAGTTTCCCCATCCGAAAAGGAGGGTAGTGACACTTTGTGGGAAGGCTGAGAGGATTAAACGAGGCCCACAGTAGGAATCCAATAAAGCCGAGCTCCTCTCTGCACCCCTCATCCCTCCCCCCTTCCGTCCCCTTCCGCTGAGCCCCCACCTGGGCACCGGGACCACGAATAAGCCACCCGGCCTCGTCCCTGGAACTGGGACCGCAGACCCGCCACCAGCGTCTGCTTCTGCCTCCTTGCAAATGCCACCCTATTCACCCCTCGCCATCTCTGGATTCTGAACTTTGGGGGTTTTCGTACGGCAGTGAGTGCATAGCAGGTAAACTGAGGCTCGGGCTGGGCACAGACCGACCAGGGCTTTCTCCAGGAGATGGGGGTGGGGGTGTCCTGCTCGTGGTGGATCAAGGGAGCCTGAAATGTCCCACAGGCCTTGGGGGGACCCGGTGGCTTGGCACTTCAGGTGGGTGTCTCGGGAAAGTCAGGAATGGCGCGGTCCTGAGCCCCCCGACGGCCATGGAGAGCCCCCAGACTCAGGACCGGCCACTGGGGTCCCAGGAGCGGTCGGTGGGTCAGTCTGGACCCAGCCGGAGCAACAGACTGGGAAGTCCAGCGGCAGCGGTTCCTCCCCCGCGGCCCAGGCCCGTGTGCCCGGGTGACACAGAGTCGCGTTGCCGTGGGGGACAGAGGGGACTCTTCATCTCGCGCCCTCCCCAGCCCCGGGACGCGGGGGACGGCCGGTGGTTCCCGTCTGCCAAGCTCTTCCCATAAGTCACAGGCTTCTCGGTTTTCTCAGACTGATCCGATTACCCCTGGCGCGTTTCAGGTTCCAACAATGCCGCCCACCTTTCCTGGAAACTGGATCTCGCACAATCGCTCCCTGACGTGGGGGAGCTGGGTGGTGACAGCGGCCGGTCCCTCCCAGGCTGACGGCCGTGCGGGGGGCCCAGCCCCGCAAACCACAGACTCCTGAGGGCGGCGGCGGCCCCTCGAGTCAGGACCCCCGCAGAGGCCACTCTGTGGTCCCTGTGCTCCCCCTCGGCCCCCGGGGCCCTCGGACGGAGGCGAGGGGCCCCCTCCAGGCTGGACGTCCCCGGAGCCGGCCTGACCCCCGGCCCAGCGCTGTCCCCCAGCCTGGCCTCGGCCACCCCACGGCCCAGCCTTCCTGGGGTGACTTTCGAGGAACAGAAGCCAGCTCAGTCGATTTTAAACAGTAGGAAGATTTCTGTGCCTCACGGACCCCAGGCCTCTCGAGGGGCTGGAAGGGAGAGACCTCTCCTCCTCTAGTCGGGGTCTCTGCCCCTCTCTGGGGTGAGGGACCCCTGCTCGCCTGTGTGTCAGCCTCTCTCTCTCTGGCCTCCGCCGCAGCACACCAGCTGAGCCCATGGCCCAGCGTGACCCAGGCTCCCCGAGGACGTCGCAGAGAGGAGGGGCAGGGCCACCCCTGCTCTGGCTTCTCCCCGGGTGGGGCCTGGTGGCCGGGACAGGAGGGGGAGGGCCGGGAGGGCGACTCCTTCCCAGGCCCTGTCCAGGGAGTGACTCCCGGAAGGGACAGGCGCCCCGGCCCACGCACGGTGCCACCAGCCCCCAGCCCCCAGCGCGCCCTCCCGGAGAGCAGTTGCAGTGGGGGCCACGGTCCCGCCCCTCTAACGTGCCCGATAATCCCGAAACTGCCTTGTCCCCTTCCTCTCCCCGTCCCGCCGGCAGCTGAGCCGCCCCAGCTGATTCCGGGGTTCCAGGTCCCACCTGCTTCCCAGGGAGGCAGCTGGTCCTGCCCGTCTCCCCCGCGGGGTTCGCCCCCCAGGGGCCCCCGAAGCTCACAGGGCAGGAAGGCAGAGCTGGGGGGCTCGGGGGCAGCACTCGGGGAACCGGGGGCCACGTGGCAGCCGGGCTAAAGGCCAGGCCAGGCTCCCGCACGTCCCCAGCCTGGGTCCCCTCCCCTCCTTTTGCAAGGGTCAGGCCCCCCAGGGTGCACCCTCGCGCTGCTGTGTCCCCAGCCTGGGTCCCCTCCCCTCCGTTTCCAAGGGTCAGGCCCCCCAGGGTGCACCCTCGAGCTGCTGTGTCCCCAGAGCTGCGTCTGACAGGCGGGAACTGGGCTTGATGTGAAGCGCAGCTGGGCCGGGCGTTCACACTGCTCAGGTTTCACGGCTGTGATTTAGGATCAGCCGGAAGGAGGGAAGGAGAGGCCGGTCAGACGCTGCCGTCATTAGCGGCCTTTCTCCCCCGGCCCTGCCCCCGCCAGCCTAGCCTTCCCGCCCCTCCTGTCCCCGGGAAGCCGCGTCCTCAGGGGTTTCTGTTCCGAGATGCACAGGTGCCTCCGACCTCTGACCTGCCCCGGGCTCCCGCACACGCGGCCAGCAGCTCGGGCACCGGCCAGGTGGGCCCTGCGGTCCCCTGGGGAGGACGCCGGGCGCTGGGGGCCACCTGGGGGGGAGCATGTCACAGACCAGAACAGAAGTTTGTTCCATTATGTAATCGCTTCACGCGTGCGTGCACCGAACGACTGGGCACTGCCCGGGCTGTCAGCAGGGCCACCGCGGGTCGCTGCACGGCGTCCTGCCCTCAGACTCTAGGCAGAAAGTCATCAACCCATTACGAAAGGCAGTTCCAGAAAGTTCCAGACAACCCGGTGCCTTGCTGCTCAAAGCAAGCAGCAGCACCAGCCCCGGGTGAAGCAGCTCTGGGTCCGTTTCCTCCCCACAGACTCAGAACCGTCCTTTGCACACGACCCCACGTGGCTCCCCACCCCCCTTTTCACACCACCCCACGTGGCTCCCGACCCCCCTTTCCACACCACCCCACGTGGCTCCCAACCCCCCTTTTCACACCACCCCACGTGGCTCCC
>CM052455.1:10687827-10706443 GCA_028533085.1 Varecia variegata
GCGTTCTGCTTCTGGTATTTTCTCCCGATACCCTGAAACGCTGGGTCCTGAGACCGCGGGGGAGGGCGTGGGGAAGCTTTGGTTACCATGGTAACTGCCTGCCACAGATTCGGGTGTTTGAGGGAAAGGGAGGATGCGTCAGTAACTGCCCCTCAGAATACTCGGGGGGTCGGATGCAGGTTCGAGTGTGATTTCAGGGTCGTGCTTCTAACCCCAGAATCGGATTTCAGGACGCTTACGCTGACTGTAATGCGGAGAAACAGAGTCCGAGGCCGGGTCGCTGTTCAGGGAGGGAGGGCAGCAACCTGGACAGAGTTTGCAGATGTCCTGAAATTGGGACAGTGCTGTAGGATTGCAGAGAAGAAGGGAAACCGGAGAAATGCTGGGAGGTTTTATCAGCGGCACGAATATTCGATTTTATATGGGACCTGAGGGAGACGGGCCCCGAGCATTGTGAGGTTTACGTCCTACCTCAGCGTTCATAGGTGTCTTTCTAGAAAGATTCGTTCCCCACCGTCAGGCCTAACTGCCTTCCGTCCTCCTCCTCACCCCGAATTCTCGTCCTGCCGAGTACTTTGGTGATCTGTTTCCTAGAATATCGAACTCACCTCTTCTGTGACGTCAGGCAGGTTGCGTAATTTCACTAAGCCCCTCAGGTTTTTCAACGTTAACACGGGAGAAAATAATAGCACCCACCTCCAGGATTGCCCTGGGGACTAAATTAGATCATGTTTATGCCTGGTACGTAGGAAGGGTCTAATAAATATTAGCTGTTAGTCCTGTTTGTATTGTACTTGTCATATTATGTTGTTATTGTGCATTTTGCTGTTTCTTCCTCTAGACTCGAGGTTTTAATTTTTTTTTTTTAGAGGGCGATGTCTTGTTTATCTTTGTATGCACTTGAAAGATAGTAATGGTTCAGTCTTTGTTTTTTTAATGGATCATTCATTTTGGCTGCTGCTGACTTAAAATCATTTTGTACTTAAAAGGAGCTACCAGGTGTAATGGATTTTGCTGATCAAATGGTATTTATCAGATGAAAAGATGGCTGTTTACGACTCAAAAGCCTGTAGGTTAAGATGTACAGGAAGTAACTGGTATTCTCTGTCTGTAGCAGGTATGAGTGATTTCAGTGAAGAATTGGAAAGGTCTGTGACAAACGATGACCAGGTGAAAAGGTCTGTGCTCTCTGGTACAGGAATGCATTTTCCTTGGCTTCAAAGTTTCCTAGAAACTGTGGGTAAGTGAAATAATACAGAACCACTTTAATGCAGGGAGGTGGTAAGATTCTACATGGTTACAAAGTGAACAACCAAGCTGGTTTAATTTTCACTATAGGAATATGTGAGGTTTTTTTTTTAGGCCGTAAGCGAAAAAGTAATCATAAGAAATAGGTTCTTTTTTCTTTAAGAATCTTTTGCCTTGGAATTAATAATAGTCTGTATTATGGTAGATACACTTTTTCTGTCCAGCAATACTTAACTCTTTTATCTCTGCATTAGCTAAATATTGAGGATTCGTAGATGAGGAAGATATGATCTCTGCCACTGAGCATGTAACTAGGAAGTGTTCCAGAAGTTTCTGGTGAATTGCATTGAAATTATTCCTAATAGAATTGATCGTGTAATAGGTTTTTTAAAAAAGTATTTTTCCACCATTTTTATCTAATGTAAATACAAGCAAGTTTTTCTATGGAATAAATTCTCTGTAAGAACGTATTTAAAAAGCAGTTATCTGTATGATGGCATGTTGGGTGATATAGTCCTGGGAGTACATTTGGACCAGCACTTTTCTTTTTTATTTATTTATTTCAATAGATTTAGGGGGTACATGTGATTTTTGTTACATGGATGGGTCATATAATGGCGAAGTCAGGGCTTTAGGGTAACTGTCGACTGAATGTTGTACATTGTACCTGATAGGTAATTTTTGATCCTCCCTCCCTACCCTCCGCCCTTCTTAGTTTCCAATGTCCATTATAGCACTTTGTATGAGCATATATGCCCATCCTTTAGCTCCCACTTATAAGTGAGGACATGTGGTATTTGTTTTTCCATTTCTGAGATAATTCACTTGGGGTGGTGTACTCCAGTACCATCCATGTTGCTTCAAGAGACATTATTTCATGAATGAGCACTTTTATTGCCCTCAAATATGTCTGTCTTAGCCCAGCCTTCTCTCCCTTTGATAGAGATTCCTTAGCTCCTAGAATTTAACTTCTAATTTTTGGTTTCAATCTAAATATTATTTAATGATCTTACTAAATTAATCCTCAGTAAATCTACGTGCTAGGCATTTTAGATATGAAGAAACTGAATCTGAAAAAGTTTAACTCTCAAGTGGTAATATCAGGAGTCAAATCCAGGTCTATCCGATCTCAAAGCCTACCCTTTTAACCACTGAGATATATTTTAAAAATTGAGATAATATATGTACATAGTGGATGTTGAACAATAATAGTTCTTTCCTCTCTTCATTTTATTTTTACTAGATTAATGCACATGGATTAAGGCAGATTTGAATGTATGGTTCTTCTCTTTCATCTTTACAGTGATTGGAGGGAAGAAGAAGAAGGACTTTGCCCAGACAACGAGTGCTTGTGTAAACGTCATCCAGGAAGCTCTGCTGAAACACCAGTGGTGGCGAGCTGCAGAGTACATGCACAGCTACCTGCAGACCCTGGAGGACTCGGACGGCTACAAGAGGCACGCGGCACCTGAGGTAACAGGAGTCCGCTGGGACACATGATGGAGGCCCAGGAACTGCTGCCTCCACTTCCACCTGCGGTGGCTTTTGCGGGATCTCAAGTTGGTTTTGCTAAAAGCTACTAAAAGTAATTTGGGACGGAGAGTTTGTGTTGGGACGTTTGTTGCACGCTTCTTTTTACCTATTATTATTTTAAAGGAGACTAAAAACGGCTTGAACTCTGAATTCTCAGATTCCCCAGTATTCATTCATTCATGCCAATAATTCTTCCTTTATTCCCTGTGTCATTATTTCCCCCTCTTTATGGGATGTTTCCCAACCCATCATCCTACGAAGATTTTGTTATTTCTCCTGTCTTAAAATCATCTCTTGACCCCCACTTCCTCCACAGGCTGTGCCCATTTTTTCACTCTCCCTTTCAGTAAAACTTCTTGAGAGAGTAGTTCTCTTTCTTCACCCAGAATGATCTTTTTTTTTTAGTTTTATTAAGACATAATTAACACACCATACAATTCACCCATTTAAATTGTGCAATTCAATGTTTTTTTTAAATATATTCAGAGTTGTACAACCATCACCACACTCCAAATTCAGAACATTTTTGTCTCCCACAAAACAGAAATCCTGTGTGCACTTGAAGTCTTTCCCCATTCCTCCTCCCAGCTCCCAGACCCTGGCAGCCACTAATCTAGTACTTTCTATTCTAAACATTTCATGTAAGTGGAATCATATGATATGTGCTTTTTGTGAATGGCTTTTTTAACTTAGCATAATGTTTTCAAGTTTTGTCCATGTTGCAGTATGTATAAGTACTTCATTCTTTTTTTTTTTGCCAAATAATATCCCATTATATGGGTGTACCATGTTTTACATTTCCATTCATCAGTTGTTAGACATTTGACTTGTTTCCACTTTTTGGTTATTGTGGACAATGCTTCTGTGAACTTTTGTGTACAAGTTTTCGTATGGATGTTTGTTTTAAGTTCTCTTGGGCCCATACCTAGGAGTGGAATTGCTGGGTCGTGTGGTAACTGTGTTTAACCTTTTGAGAACCTGCCAGGCTGTTTTCCAAAGTGGCCACACCATTCATATTCCCACCAGCAATAGTTGAGGGTTCCAGTTTTTCCACATCCTTGCCAATGTTTGTCCTGTCTTTTTGATTGTATCTATTCTTGTGGTTATGAATCCCATCTTGGTTATGATTTGCATTTCCCTAATGACTAACGATGCAGAGTGAGCCTTTTAAAACGTTAGGTCAGATCATGACACTCCTCTGCTGAAAACACTGCGATGGCTTCCTGTCTCACTCAGAGGACAGGCCAGAGCCCTCATAACTGCCCGGATAAGTGACTGCATGAGGTGCTCACTCTCTTCCCCCATTTGACCTTTCTGACCTCCTCTCCTATCACAGGTCGGGCATCCCTAATCCAAAAATCTGAAATACGAATGCTGCAAAATCTGAAACTTTGAGTGCTAATATGAGACAGTGACACTTTGTTTTCTGATGGTTCAGTGTACACAAATTTTGTTTCATGCACAAAATTATCAAAAATATTGTATAAAATTATCTTCAGGCCAAGTACAGAAGTACATATGAAACAAATTAATTTTGTTTGAGACTTGGGTCCCATCCCTAATCTCATTATGTATATGCAAATATTTAAAAAAATCCTAAACTGAAATCCGAACACTTCTGGTCCCAAGCATTCTGGATAAGGATTCTCCAGCTGTCCTCTTGCCCTTGTTTTCCCTCCTCTGGCCTCACTGGCCTCCTTGGTCCTACTTGAACGGGCCAGGTGTACTCCTGCCTCATCCTCTTGGCTCTGTTTCCTTTACTTGGAAAGATCTTTCTTCGGCTGTGACTGTGGCTACTGTCCTTCAAGGCCCCTTTTCAGTGATTCCGACCTCGACTGTTGAAAATTGGACCCGCATTGCTGCCCCCCTACCCGCTTTCCGACTGACAGTCCTGATCTCCTCCTCCTGCTCCGTTCTTTTCCCATGACGTTTCCCGATTTAATTACTGTGTTTTCTTGGTTATTGTTTGCTTCTCCACAGAGAATGCAAAGTTTCCCAGGGCAGGGATGAAATAGTGCCTGGCATATGCTGTTAAATTTGTTTAGTAAAAGACAATTTTTCCATAAATAACTTCATGTAAGCATCTTAGCTTTTACCAATACAGTAATCATCACATCAATTAGTAGCTAATAGAGCCCCCCAAAAATCTGAAAGAAAAAAGTTTAACCGCTGATTGAAAATTTAGTCTGTGGACTAAAGTTACGTACATCTTTAAAACATTGGACAAGTTACAGGCTCTTTTTGTCCAGATTTTGTTTTGTAAAATGAAGGAATTGCATCAGTGGTTTTCGAGCACTTGTTTGGCTCCTTTTGCATCATTTAGGGCTTTTGGTGAAAGTAAAGATTCCTGCACTCCACCCAGCCCTGCTGGGTCAGAGTCCGAATACTTAGAATCTTTATCTTTAACAGGTATCCCAGGTGGTTCTTACATACAACTGCGTTTAAGAACAACTATAATGAATCATTTCCAAATTTTCCTAAAGCTCCCAAATACTACAGTTTGTTATTCTACAAATGAAATCGTGATCTCTCTGAGTTGGGAAGATGAGTATTATCATTATGCTAGATGATAATATGTGTATGATATATCATTATACCACTGATAGCATTTTGTATGTGTGTACGTCCACAACCGATGTGTTTGTTTACAGAAAGAATTGATTTAACTAACATTCACTCTAATTTACTTTCAAATTGATACTATTGCAATACTTTAAGTTGGGATGAGGGAACTAGAGATTTGCTCCCATGAAAAAAGAAGAGCTCCAAATTCTGTCACCAAAGTTTTGGTGATCTGAGGGGAAAATTTTTTTTTTATTAAAATTTGTCCATAGCTGATGAAACTTTTTAAATTGGCATTCTAAATAGGGAATAAATATAGTCAAGAGTTCTAGAGTTTGATGAGATCTTGGAAACATCTAGTTTGTTGCCCTCATTTTGCAGATGATAAAGATGAGACTGAGCCGAGCGAAGAAGCCGACGTTAGGCTACTGACTTAGTGACGGCACTGTTGCACTTACCTGGTGTTTTAATATTAATTTAAATGATTGAAAAGGTTTTTATCACATAGATTGTAATGATTGGCCAAAGTACAGTAAGATGTTGGCAGTATTGGTTTCTAGGAAAAGGAATTATAAGTTGTTTATTAATGTTGTAATCAGAAAAAAAAACTGTCTTAGGCAGAACTTGGTTAATGGAAGGATTTTACATTTTGGTAGTAATTTCTGCTTTAACAGATTATTTGGAAGCTTGGAAGTGAAATTCTGTTTTATCATCCCAAAAGCAACGTGGAGACTTTCAATACTTTTGCTGACCGGATGAAAAATATTGGTGTCATGAATTATTTAAAGGTAAGAATGTAGGCTTCATAAATTTACATGTGCAATGTTCATTTTTTTTTTTTAATTGTGTGTGTCAGTAATAAAGTAGATAATGATGTAAAAAGCATGGGCAAGGCCAGGCATGGTGGCTCACGCCTGTAATCCTAGCACTCTGGGAGGCTGAGGCGGGAGGATCACTCAAGGTCAGGAGTTCAAGACCAGCCTGAGCAAGAGCAAGACCCTGTCTCTACTAAAAATAGAAAGAAATGATCTGGACAGCTAACAATATATATAGAAAAAAAATTAGCCGGGCATGGTGGCGCATGCCTGTAGTCCCAGCTACTTGGGAGGCTGAGGCAGGAGGATCGCTTAAGCCCAGGAGTTGGAGGTTGCTGTGAGCTAGGCTGACGCCACAGCACTCACTCTAGCCCGGGCAACAGAGTGAGACTCTGTCTCAAAAAAAAAAAAGGCATGGGCAAAAGCATAAGACATCTAGATAAATAAGAGAAACTTGTGAGAATGTTTATTTTACTTCTTGGTTTCCAGTCACCTACCATGTTCTCTGATGGAAAATACCATCTTTCCGCATCTCTCGCACTGCCAAAGCCGTCCTTCAGAGACTGAGTTGTGCTTCATGTGACGATGGACCAAATTCTAATATGTTTACCTAAGTCATTGGCGCTTAGAGTTGTTGTTTTTGGAAAAAGTGCTAAACAAGTTGGGAATTTGCACACACGAACTTGTTTTAATGTTCTTAATGTTTAGGTGGGACCTTCTCTCCAAATTCATATATTCTTTAGTAAAAATCTTATCCAAAGGGATTGAGACATTTCCAAAATATTATTTCTCCCTCTTTGTGGTATCTTTTTGACTCAAAGAATATTTTTTCAATACAGTTTTATAAATGCTTTGCTTTTAAATTTTTTTCAATGACCATAAAGTGTTATTGGACACTGCCACACCTGCTCATTTCCATCTTGTCAATAGCTACTTTTGCATGGCAGTGACTGAGTGATTGTGACAGAAATCATATGGCCCACAAAGCCTAAAATATGTACTGTCTGGCTCTTTTTAAGTTTTTATTTTTTGTTTTCCAATTTTTTTTATTGTGGTAAAATATACCTGGCATAAAATATGCTGTTTTAACCATTTTTAAGTGTACAATTCAGTGGTGTTAATATATTCACAGCATTGTATCACCATCACTTTTCCATTACCTGAAACAGAAAGTTCATCTAAGTTAAATTATACAATATTTATCCATTTGTATCTGGCTTATTTTACTTAGCATAATGTTTTCAAGATTTCTCCGTGCTCTAGCATGTATCAGAATGTCATTCCTTTTTATGGCTGAATATTGTTCTATTGTATATTACATTCTGCTTGTCCATTTATCTGTTGTTGGGTTGTTTTCGCCTTTTGGCTATTGTGAATCATGCTTCAGTGAATGCTGGCGTGTAAGTATCTGTTTGAATCCTTGTTTTCAATTCCTCTGAGCGTGTATCTGGGAGTAGAATTGTGAGATCATCACACACACACAAACACACGCAATTCTATGTTTAACATTTTTAGGAATTGCCACACTGTTTTCTACAGTGGCTGCACCATTTTACATTCCTGTAGCTTTCTAATTTTGAAAACAGATTTCCCCAGTTTAGGATTCTTTTTATATCTTATTAAATAATTTAAGAAAAATTATGTGCCAGGTACTCTCTTATGATTTTTTTGTTTTTTTTAATTTTTGTTTTTCATACAATCATCATCTTTCTAATTATCCCGTTTCTACTGATCTCTTCTGATCTTGTTCCTGGTAGACCAGGTCTACTGTGAGTGCAGATTAAATGGCAGCAGCTAAGGTTCCACTGAAGGAAGAGCTTTCTAACTGAACAATTGGCAAAGGAACGGCCTGCCTTGGTGTTCTGTACGCCCCATCTCTCTTTGCAGGTAGACGCTGGAAAACCATCCACTGGGGAGGGAGTGTCGGGATTTAACTAAGTTGTTGGTTAGGTCCCTTTCGGCTCATACACTTTGCTTAGTTGAAGTAAAGAAACTGGAGAGGAACCTCATTTCTCACTCCAGAGCCGGAGGACGATAATTAGGACAGGCTATAAACCATTTCTTTTGTTGTTAATAATTTTAAAAACCGCCTATGACCGTTTTCCAGGCAATGTGCTAGACATGGTTCTTTCGGTAGAGGGACAGGCAGGTAACGGGAATGAAGTGCTGTGGGTAGATGGGTACGTACAGTGAAAGAGAAAGGAGAAAATGCTCAGCTCTCTGGGAGCCGGGACTGAGTGGGCCGGGAGTCAGGAAGAGAAGGGAAGTGATGGCTGAGATTGTCTGAAAAAGCAAGTGGGTGCTCACTAGGTGGGCGGGGCATGGCGGGGGTAACGGAGAGTCTGACAGCCGTGTCTGAGGCTTTAGTTCCTCTAAAAATGACCTGGGTAGGGGAAGTAGACTCACCCTGTGTGCCGTACCTAAGGAGCCTGGGTTTTATTCTGTAGGCAGTGAGAGCCATTGAGGGATTTTGTACAAATGACTAACAAGATGAGATGTCTTTGGTAGCCACTTGGAAGATGGACTGTAGGAATGGAGAGACCAGTGTGGAAATTATTGCAATAATTTGAGATGGGAACCTTGAACTCCATGATCTGTCTCTGTCCGGATGATTAATTGTAGTTCTCATTATTCTCCTCTTCGATGTCATCCCTTCTTGTAACGCTGTTCTTTGTATAATTATTCTTATTGCTTCTCCTGTATTAGGGAGGTACTTCCCTTTCCAGGGAACTAAAGCCGTTCTTTAACACCCCTTATTAAGATGTTTTCTCTAAGCTTATGTAACATAAAAAATAGTTATATTTATTGATTGTCTGCTATGAGCCAAACTGGGCATTAGATGATATGCAAATACTATCTCATTTAATTCTCAAAACACCCTTCTGAAGGTTTAATAATAATTGTTCTTTATAACAGATGAGATTCACAAAGGGTGAATAATTTACCCAGGTTTATTTAGCTTTTAGGTGACATATGAACCAGAACACTCTGTCTTTAAAACTCCTATTTTTTCCCACTATATCACACTGTCTTCTGTTTGCAAATTTACATAATTAGCTCTTATTTACATAGTGTTAATTGCTTCGTGTCTTTCCTCTTTGCTAAATTGAAGGTTTTGGTTGGATTTTTTTTTTTTTTTCTGAGGCAGGGTCTCCGTTGCCCAGGCTGGAGTGCGGTGGTGTGATCATAGCTCCCTGCAGCCTTGAGCTCCTGGGCTCGAGCAATCCTCCTGCCTCAGCCTCCTGAGTAGCTGGGACTACAGGCATGCGCCACCATGCCCGGCTGATTGAAAATTTTGATGTCAGGAACAATGTCATGTCCTTTGTATCCTACCAGGTCATAGTGCAGTGTATGTGGTATATTTCCTGAGTGTTCTAATGGTTATCGAATGACTAACATGTCGGTGGGCTTTTTCGCATAACTTCTGCAGATTTCCTTACAACATGCGCTATACCTTCTGCATCATGGGATGCTTGAGGATGCCGACAGAAACCTGAGTCAGGCAGAGACGTGGAGATACGGTGAAAAGTCGTCTTCCCAGCAAGTGTTAATCAGCCTTGTTCAGGCCTACAAAGGGCTTTTGCAGTATTATAATTGGTCGACAAAGAAGAAGGAATTGTCAAAGCTTGGTGAGTAAACCTTGCGGACGAGACTGAAGGGCAGAGGAATTTTTTTTAAGAGACAGGGTCTTGCTGCGTTGCCTGGGCCGGACTTGGAACTCTTGAGTTGAAGGCATCCCCCCACCTCAGCCTCCGAGTAGCTAGAACTACAGGCTGCTGCTACCTGGCGTGGGCAGAGGGGTCTTAAGGAGCACTAGTAATTCCCCCACTACATCCAGATATTACAGACAGCAGGCATTTTATTGATTTCATTCTTGATCATCCTTTACAATATTTTCTGATATATCAAAAAACTTTTCGGTTATCAATTAAAGTCATTGCCTTTTAAAATTTGATTTTGTCAAGGATAAACACACCTGGACATAAGTCAGAGCTGTGAAAACAGCTTTTATTCAGTAGCTACCGACAGTAGAGGAAAGAGCCGAGCCCCCTTCTGATTTGCACAGAGGTGACTTGGTGGGGGGTCTCCAGCAGAGGCAGGGAAGTGGAAAATTGAAAAAGCCAAAGGAGGGTTGGTTCCTGTGAAACCCGTCTGCGAGTGCTAGCTGGTGCTTGTGGGAGTTAGGTGTCTGCCCCCCCCCCGCGGAGACTGGGCGACACGGCTCTGGCTTCCGGGGTTGGCTAGAACCAGCAGTCCGTTCTTTGGGCAGCCTTGAGTTTCCTCAGGCAGGCACTTAGGGTCCCTCTAGAGATGCGGCCTTGAGCTGCTGGAAACTGTGTTAGTGTTTGTTCCAGCCTTTGTAGGCCACGGCCAAGGCCTAGTCTGAAGAGGGCTCAGAGGAGCCGCCTGGGGTTTGGTCAAGGAGAGAATCTTAGTCAGTTGCCAAGAAAGGCTGTAGATTTCTCCAGCAATCACTATTGCATATGGTATACATTTCTTTTTTTTTTTTTTGAGACAGAGTCTCACTCTGTTGCCCCGGCTAGAGTGAGTGCCGTGGCGTCAGCCTAGCTCACAGCAACCTCAAACTCCTGGGCTCAAGCGATCCTTCTGCCTCAGCCTCCCAAGTAGCTGGGACTACAGGCATGCGCCACCATGCCCGGCTGATTTTTTCTATATATATTTTTAACCCTCCAGATAATTTATTTCTATTTTTAGTAGAGACAGGGTCTCGCTCTTGCTCAGGCTGGTCTCAAACTCCTGACCTTGAGCAATCCTCCCGCCTCGGCCTCCCAGAGTGCTAGGATTACAGGTGTGAGCCACCGCGCCTGGCCTATTTTTAGTTTTGAGCTATTATAAGTAATGCTGCTTTGAAATTAAGCCCTGTAAATTTCTGTACATAGGTGCACATGAGCATGCATTTCCAGAATTGTTGTCGTAGAGTATGTGTATTTTCAGCTATAGCATATAATATGCTAAACTCTTTCCAAAGAAGTTACTAATTTATATCCACTGGCAATCTGATTAGCGTTTTCTTTTGTCTGTCTTCTTCTCAACATTTGTTAGGATCAGAGTTTTCACATCAGCCAATTTGTTGGGTGCAGTGGTCTCTCCTGTTTTTTATTAACAGCTTTATTGAGAATTGAGATTTAATTCACATACTATACAAATGCATCCACTTAAAATGTCCAATTCAGTGGTTTTTAGTATATTCACAGAGTTGTGCAACTGTCACCAAAATCAGTTTTAGAATATTTTCATCACCCTCCAAAGAAATTCCACACTTTCCATTTCTCCTCAATCCCTCCAGTCCTGGGCACCCACTAATCTACTTCCTCTCTCTAGATGTTTGCCTGTTCTGGATATTTCACATGAATGGAATCATACGATACGTGGTCTTTTGTGGATGGCTTCTTTCACTGAGCATGATGTTTTTAATGTTGTAGCATATAATGGTGCTTCATTCCTTTTTATTATTAAATAATACGCCATTGTATAGATATGCCACATTTTATGTATGCCTTCATCATTGATGGACAATTCAGTTGTTTCTACATTTTGGCTATTTTAAATAACATTGCTGTGTACATTCATGCACAAATTTTTGCATGGACATTTGTTTTTATTTCTCTCAGAATAAAGAGTAAAATTGCTGGGTCTTACAACTCTATGTTTATCCTTTTGAAGACCCACTGGACTGTTTTCCAAGCAACTGTACCATTTTATACTACCACTGTGATTACTGTAGCTTTGTAGTAACTTTTGAAGTTAGAACTTTGTTCTTCTTTTTAAAGGTTCTTTGTTCTTCCTTGGTCCTTTAAATCTTCATATGATTATGAAATCTTCATATGATTATAATTCATATGAATTATATTAATAGAATCAGCTTGTCAGTTTATGCAAAAAGGTCGACTGAGATTTGATAGGACTTACATATATCTGTAGATCAATTTAACAATAGTAAATCTTCCAACCCATGAACATGGGCTGTATTTCCATTTATTTAGGTCTTTTTAAAGTTTCTTTCAACAATATAACTTTTATACATAAATATTTTAATGTTTTTGATGCTTTTGCAAATGGCATTGTTTTCCTAATTTTATTTTCTAATTGTTCATTGCAAGTGTATAGTCACAAAACTGATTGTTTTGTATTGATCTTGTAGTCTGCAACCTTCATGAACTCATTTATTAGTTCTAATAAGTTTTTAGTGGATTCTTAGGATTTTCTATGTACAAGATCATGTCATCTGCAAATAGAAATAGTTTTACTTCTTCCTTTCCAGTCTGGATGTCTTTTATGTTATATTCTTGCTTAATTCTCCTGGCTAGAACCTCCAGTATAATTGAAAGAAGTGGTGAGAGAGCACACCCTTGTCTTGTTCCTGATTTTAGGGGTAAAGCATGTAGTCTTTTATCATTAGGTTTGATGTTAGCCTTGGGTTTTCATAGACACCCTTTATCAGATTGAAGAAGTTCCCTCTATTCCTAGATTGTCAAGTGTTTTTATCATGATGGATTGCTGAATTTTTTTTTTAATACTGCCAGTTCCACCAGGGTTTTGAATTTTTTAAAATGCTTTTTCTGCATCTGTTGTGATGATCATGTGGTTTTTGTCATTTATTCTGTTGATTTGGTTTAGATCAATCGATCTTTATTATTTGCATTAATTGATTTGCAGATGTTAGGCCAACCTTGCATTCCTGGAATAGATCTCACTTGGGCATGGTGTATAATCCTTTTTATATGTTGCTGGACTTAGTTTGCTAGTATTTTTTTTTTTTTTTGAAGATTTTCGCGTCTGTATTTATAAGAGACACTGATCTATAGTTGCTTGTGTTTTCTCTGTCAGGTTTTGGTATCAGGGTAATACTGGCCTCATAGAATAAGTTTGGAAATGTTCCTTTCTGTCCTTTTTTGAGAGAAGAATTGATGAACAATTAGTATTTTTCTTTAAATGTTTATTAGAATTCACCACTGTCGCTATCAGAACCTGGCCTTTTCTTATGGGTAGTTTTTGATTACTAATTTAACAGAAGTCCTCAATACTGAATGACTTTTAAAAATCTTCTATCTTGGCAGATAAGGAGGATTATGCTTATGGCACTGCAACCCGAAGTATGGCCAGCCGCAGCTGGAAGACCTCCGTAAATATTGGTGCATTGATTAAAATTCCTGGAGTTTGGGACCCTTTTGTGAAGAGTTATGTAGAAGTAAGTAGAATTTTTTGTGAAATTTATTAGTGGAATGTCTTTTTTTGGTTTGAATAATTTGTTTATTTTACTAGTATACTGTAAATGTTACTCTGTGTATTTTCACCAATGGGTAACCCATCATGGTCAAATATCTATAAAATAAATAGCAGTATAGTTGTACATGTTACTTGTGCCTTATTCTTTTTGAGCTTAAAAGAAAAGCAGGAACATCTTTTATGATTTTGTGGGATATAGAAGGAAAGAAGACAAAAATCTAAAAGTAGATTATACAGGATGAAGAATAATGGCTTTTAGGATGTTTGTAAGAATGTTAGGTCATCCCAGAGTCATTGTAAAAGAACTGAGGGCCTTGGCAGTGGGAACTAGGAATAAATCTTTAAAATAATTTGCTTTTTGAAAGTTAATGAGTGCTAAAGTGATAATTGTGTTGTCTGGAGATAATCCCCAAAACCATATCCCAGTGAATATGGCAATTCCTGTGGAAGGATGGAAACAGAAGGAAAGGAACTGGTATACACTTCTTTTGTGTCTGAAAGTGTGTAGGGCGCTGAGGTTAGTTGCATCCCATCACTAGTCATTGGTGTGCCCTGCTTTGGAGACTCTTATTTCTTATAGGAAAAGTTCTTGTGTTGAAGTTGCTGCATTTTTCAGTAACAAAATATCATTAAGGGAAAAATGGGAACCCACGCAGGCCTTTGCTGGAAGTGACTGTGTTCCACTGATGTTGTCACATACACTGGTGAAAGCAGAAACTAGCATTTATTGTTCCCCATACAGTACTGATTGTCAGCTTTGTGATTTTTGTTTTCCCCTTCAGTACAGTTAGGCTGATCCTCTGTATAGCTATCTTACAGAATTTAGCTACGATACCGTGACTTATTTTATGCAGATGCTGGAATTCTATGGGGATCGAGATGCAGCCCGAGAGGTGCTCACCAATTATGCATACGATGAAAAGTTCCCATCAAATCCGAACGCTCATATCTACTTATACAACTTTCTAAAGAGAAAGAAGGCCCCAAGAGCAGAGCTGCTAAGTGCACTGAAGGTACAGAATTTTTGTTTCCATGTTTGAATGGGGGTGGGGATCTACGTTAAAACATTCTCACGTCATTGCTTTCCAACTTTAATATTATAGCACTCATGGAAAATCACAGTATATGTGCAGTAAACTGAGGTAACTCCAGGCAGGCACCCTCTGTACCACACCCCCTGCCCAGGTGAGACTGAGGAGAGAGGGTCAGTATTTCAGAAACCCTTCGCCACCCTGGTTGGAAAACTCTGCATTGATATTTTTGAAGATCGATTTTATTGAAATTTAATTTTCAGACAGATGCTTATTTTAAGTGTACACTTGTGTGCATTTTAACAAATATATACATCCATGAACCACCATGATAATCAAGATACAGAACATTTCTATCACCCCTCCCCCACCTACAAGCCCCTCATTTCCCTTTGCAGCCAACCTGCCCACCTACCCCTAAGCCCAGGCAATCACTGATCTGCTTTTTGTCACTACAGATTAATTTTTACCTCCTCTAGCATTTCATATAAGTGGAATCTTACGTACTCTTTCTACTCTGGCTTCTTTTGCTTAGCGTGATGCATTTAGAGTCACTCATGCTGTTGTAGCAGAGATTTGTTCTCATCACTGCTGAGTAGTGTTCCATTTTCATGCATGTACTTCTTGATGGACGTCCGGGTTATTTTTACTTTTCGGCTCTTATGAGTGATGCAGCTGTGAACATTCACATGCAAGTCTTTGAGTACACGTTGTATTTTCATTTTTCTTGGGTAGCTACCTAAGAGTGGGATTGCTACCTAAGAGTAGTAAGGAACGTATATGTTTAACTTAATAAACTGCCCAACTGTTTCCTGAAGTGACTGTACCATTGATGTTCCCATATCATTGTATGAAAATTCAGTTTCTCCACTTCCTCTCCAAGGTGTGGTATTGTAGCTCTTTTGAATTCTATGTTGCCATTCTAGTGGGTGTGTAGAGGGATCTCATGTGGCCTTAATTTGCATTTCCCTAATGACTACTGACGTTGAGCATGTTTTTCTATATCTGTTGGCCAGTCCTATATCTTCTTTTGGCAAGTGTCTTTCAAATATTTAGTGTATTTGAGGGGGAAGTTATTTGTCTTACTGATTTGGAAGTTTTTATATAATCTGGATACAAGTCCTTTGTTAGGTATATGGATTGTGAATATTTTGTGTTGGAATGTGCCTTGCCTTTTTGTTTTTTAACAGTGTCTTTCAAAGAGCAGATACTTACAATTTTAATGAAGTTCAATTTATGCATTTTTTTCTTTTATGGTTAGTGCTTTTTTGTGTAAGAAATCTTTGCCTATTCCAAGATAATAAAGATTCTCTTTTATGGTTTTTTGTTTGTTTGTTTTTGTTTTGTTTTTGGGACAGGGTCTCACTCTGTTGCTCAGACTGGAGTGCAGTGAGTGGTGTGATCATAGCTCACTGCAGCCTTGAACGCCTGGGCTCAAGCGATCCTTCTGCCTCAGCCTCCCAGGTAGCTGGGACCACAGCTACAGGTGCACATCCCCACGCTTGACTAATTTTTCTCGTTCTTTGTAGCGATAGAGTTGTTGTCCAGGCTGGTCTTTAACTCCTGGCCTTAAGCACTCTTCCTGCCTCAGCTTCTCAAAGTGCTGGGATTACAGGCATGAGCCACCACACCCGGCCTTCTTCCGATTTTTTTTCTAGATGTGCTATATAGTTTTATGTTTAG
Source organism: Varecia variegata (assembly GCA_028533085.1). Classification (NCBI taxonomy): domain Eukaryota; kingdom Metazoa; phylum Chordata; class Mammalia; order Primates; family Lemuridae; genus Varecia; species Varecia variegata. Next base: position 10,703,948 of record CM052455.1, read on the forward strand.
ATCTATGATAGATTTTTAGCTATATTTTTTTGTGTGTGTACTGTGAGGTAAGGGTAAAGGTTTATTTTTTTCCATATGATTGTTCCAGCACTATTTATTGAAAAGACTGTCCTTTCTTCATTGAATTATATTGGTAACTTTGTTGAAAATCGGTTGGCTGTATATAGCGTCCATTGTGTTCTAGTGACGTTTATTTCCATCTTTATACCAATGCCATTAGTGTACCTTTATAGCAAGTCTTAGAATCACATCATAAAAGTCATACAAATTTGTTCTTTTTCAGAATGGTTTTTGGCTTTTCTAGGTCCTTTGACTTTCCATATACATTTTGAAATCAACTTGTCTGTTGCTACAAAAAAATCTTGCTGAGATTTTGAGTCTGTAGCTCAGTTCTGAGAGAATTGACATCTAAACAATATTGAGGTTTCCAAAGTGTGAACATGGTATGTCTCTCCGTTCATTTAGGGCTTTAATTTCTCTCTGAAATGTTTTGTAGTTTTCAGTGTGTGTATTTTGTGAAATTTGTGCCTAACCGTCACCACTATTCCCAGAGCTTTTTCATGATCCCAGACAGAAACTCCTCACTACCCTCTCCCCGCAGTGCGGAAACCTCCAGTTTCCATCTCTGTGAATTTGACTGTTCTAGGTCTATCATGTAAGTGGAATCATACATTTGTCCTTTTGGGTCTTCCTGGTTTCACTTAGCATAATGCTTTCAAGGTTCAGGCGTGTTGTAGCATACGTCAAAATGTCCATCCTTTTTAAGGCTGAATAATATTCTGTTGTACGTACATATGACATTTTGCTTGTCCATTCGTCTGTTGATAGACATTTGGGTTGTGTCCACTGTTTTGGCTATTCTTAATATAAATAATACAACTGTGAAGATCAGTGTGCAAATATTTGAGTCCCTGCTTTTCAGTTCTTTTGGTTGTATGTGCAGTGGAATTGTTGGATCATATGGTAATTCTTTGTTTAACTTTTTGGGGGACCATTAAGCTGTTTTCTACAGCAGCTACGCTTGTACATTCCCACCAGCAATTCCACATCCTCACCAGCCCTGCTACCCTGCCTCCACGCCTCTCCCCTCTTTATTTCTCATAACAGCTATGCTGGTGGGTGTGAAGTGGTGTCTCTGTCTCCTTGTGGTTTTGACTTGTGTTTCCCTAGTGGTGCTGTGCATCTTTTCCTGTGCTTATTGGCCATCTGTTTGTCTTTTTTGAAGAAATGTCTATTTAAGTCCTTTGTTCTTTTTTGAATTGGGTGGTTTGATTTTTGTTGTTAAATTGTAGGATTTCTTTATATACTTTGTGGTCAGTTTTAAATCATGATGTTTTAGAGGTGAAAGAAAATGAAAGGTCCTTTTCAGTCTCAAAAAATGACTGAGAAAAGTTCTTATCGATCAATCTTCTTTTAAAAGGCCAGCTATTTCTAATCTATGTTTACATGTCCATCAAAATTGACATTACCAAACCTTCAGATGTGGAAACTACATTTTATAAATTTTCCAACAGGCTTTGTTTTACTAAACATAATAGTTTTAAAGTTTCTATTTTTATTTTACTCTTCAAGATTTCCTTTTACTCATTTGTCAGACAAAATATTAATGGTAGTTACAGGACTGTGCCTTCACTCAGATTGCCAGTCCCTAGTGGGTTTTTAAAAGATTGTTTAAAATGTTACAGAAAAGATCAGTGTTGAACATGTAATTTCTTATTTATATTCAAGACACGAGGGATTTAGAGAAATTCTGTTTTTCCTCTTGAAAAGTACAGTATTTGGAATTAAGACCTTGCTAGATGGGGGACATAGCAGAAGGGAGGATTGATGAACCTCATAGAAAGTATCAGGCTAAAGTACAGAGAGCAGAAAGGATGAAAAGTGCAGAAAAGAGTATACAAGGAACTTGGTGACAGGGTCTGACGTACCTGTGATTGGAGTCTGAGGGAGAGGACAGAGAGAACAGGGCAAAAGCAGACACATTTTTTAAAAACTCTAATATTTAAAGAGTGTCATGGCTTAAGAGGTTAATGGCTGGAGGACTGGTAATGTTGTGTTGTTTGATTTGGTTGCTGGTTACGTGAGTGTGTTTAACTTTGTGAAAATCGATTGAGTGTCACACTTATGATTTGTGTACGTTTCTAGTACATGTGTTATATAGTTCAGTAGAAAGTTTTTTAAAAGTCCAAGTGAATTGAGCCATACGCAGAATTCTATATATTATCAGACAAATGTGACCTTCACAGGAACCTAGTTGCAATAATATTCTCTGATACTGGCATACTGGTCAGGACTGAGTTTTTTAAAAACTATGAAGTGAAATTTTAAAAATTTAATTTTATTGGAAATTATTTCAGTGTCAGAGTACTGTGAATTCATTTCTAATATCAAATGTGTTAAAATGAAAAATATAGATTTACTTTAAACCCTGTTTTGAATATTCATAAAAATAGTCCTCATTATTCTTAAGAAGGAAAACCTTTGGATATTTTATTG
>CM052455.1:10706943-10722254 GCA_028533085.1 Varecia variegata
GCTAATTTCTTCTATATATATTTTTTTAGCTGTCCATATAATTTCTTTCTATTTTTAGTAGAGACGGGGTCTCGCTCTTGCTCAGGCTGGTCTTGAACTCCTGAGCTCAAACAATCCGCCCGCCTCGGCCTCCCAGAGTGCTAGGATTACAGGCGTGAGCCACCGCGCCCGGCCGGGTTTTTTGTTTTATGTAAATATTCTGTGATCTTTTCTCATCAGTGAATAATATATTTTATGTGATATTGACTTTTTTCTTAATTTTTTGTCTGTACTGGCTTCTGAAAAGATTATTTTAAGTTTTTAAGCATGGTAAACAGTGTAGATGTATATTTGGAGCAAGTAAAAAGTCCCCATCTATTTCCCCCAATTCTCCTGACTATCTTGTTATTAGGGACTTTTTTTTTTTTAAATAGCCTTACAGAGAAAGCTTTTCTCATACCTAGAATGAAACTGGATAAGAAGCAAAGTATTTTTTAGATACTTGATTCATTTACTGAAAGCATATTAGACAATAAGAACTTTATTTGAAAGTAAAGTGAAATTTGAGAAATGCTTTTATAAGTGTGTAAAATAACAAGACCGTTCTTTCTTCCAGATTTTGTATCAGATTGTACCATCTCATAAATTGATGTTGGAATTTCATACATTACTTAGGAAATCAGGTAAATAATTTTTGTCTTATACTTCTTTGTATAGACAAGCTATAGATTAGAAGTCAGCAAACTATGGCCCAGGGACCAGATCCCCGTTTGCCTGTTTTTATAAACAAAGTTCTGTTGGAGCCCATTTATTTCTCTATGGTCTGTGGCTACTGTTGCACTACAATGACAGAGCTGTGTGTTGTGACAGAGACTGTATTACTTGCAAAGCTTAAAATAGTTACTGTCTGCCCCTTTGCAGAAAAAGTTCGCTGACTTCTATTACAGAACGTCAGGCAATAGTAAAAGTGAAACAGCTTCAATTTATATCATTCACCTGATTTTAATTCCTTTTGATCTTCAGCTCGGTGTAGAAAAGAACATACTTCTCCACTGAAGGAAGTATGGGGCTAAGCGCAGTTGGTCCTAAGTCTGCCGAGGTTTCTCTCCTAGTAGAAAAGAACATGTATGAAATGCCCAGTAGGGGCAGGTACTGTAAACAGTGTTCTCAGCAGTATATAAGAGAGGAGTGTAACCCAGGCAGGGATGAGGCTCACCTCCGTGACCTCGTTAGCGTGGACTAAATGATTGATTTCTGCATACTCGTCACAGGAGTGTGAACATCATGAATTCTTTTAAACTGTTACCCAAACCAGAAGGCTTGTGATTCCATAATATTTTATCAGCTTGTTTGTGTGTGTGTGTGTGTGTGTGTGTGTGTGTTTAGCTTTGTACACTTGAATACCCCATGTAAACTTGAACTTTTATGACCATTGCAGAAGAAGAAGAGCACCAAAAACTGGCATTGGAGGTGTTGTTTGGAGTTTTAGATTTTGCTGGATGCACTAAGAACATAACTGCTTGGAAATACTTGGCAAAATATCTGAGACAGACCTTAATGGGGTAAGAAACGTAGAGGATTTGTTGCTGGATCATCATAAATAGTATTTCCCAGTATTTTAGCTAATATCTATCAGTTTTCAAATAAAGTTCTTTGCTTTTGGTTTTGGGTTTCTTGAACTGTATCTTCAGCTGTTTCCTTCTAAGTACATTTTCTTCTGAACCAAGGAAATACAGAATCATAAGGATAACTGACATCCAAAAATTCTCTCAGGATTTTCTGTGCTGTCAAAGTAAGTACCGCAGCTCAGCACTGCGTTGCTAGGGAGTAGGTGTGTGTTTCCAAGTTGGAAATAAGGACCGGAAGGGATCATGCCCACTCTTTGTAAAGCTCTTTGTGATGTGTATGTCATTAACTGCTAAGATCCCGTGGGAAGCAGCTCTCCTCTGTTTTCCGTCGTTTTCGGTGGGTGTTTTGGGACCTCACAAGATCATCATAGATTATTCATTCAACACAGATTTACTAAGTCCGTTGGGTTCTGGGAATCTGAAACTGTACCTCTGGTTATAAGATTAGTGTCACATTTTGAGTGGAAGAAAAGGAGTCGCTCTTGTTATTTTTACTTAGCGTGTGAGGAGAAAGGAGACCACAACGTGAGCCTGTTTATTGATTGCGTCTGTGGTAGCTGGACAGGAAGTTCAGCGTCAGTGGGGGCTGTTTTCAGGCTTCGCGTTGTCCTGACCTTGGAGGTGGAACAGTGCCGCTGCCGAAGTGTTTTTGGTGTGCGATGTGGACGCACTCACCACGAACCACTTTGCAAGTCTCAAGCACTGGATAAAACTCTGTTCGACCTCGCAGTTCTTGAAGGCAGAGAGGTTCATGTTTTGAACTTCTAAAAGTTCTGCCGAGGAGGGGACAGAGGTGCTAAACGCGCATTTGCTCACATGAATTGTCGAGATGGAATGTACAGCGTGAGAACCATAGTTAACATTGTATCATGTGCTGGAAATTTACCAGGAGTAGACTTTGGGTGCTCCCACCACACACACACAAAGCAAGTTACATGTGTATCAAAATACATTGTACATCTTAAATAAATACAATAAAAAAACAAATTATTGATGAACACATAACATTGCCTGGGAAACCTGTGTGTCATGTATGTGTATAATAATGGCTTGGCATCTTAATTTGGATACTAATCCCTGGCAACATGTAATTTTAAGTAAGGTTTTAAAGTAACTTTTAAGCAATAATAATAATAATAGATAACGTTTATTGAGCATTTAGTATGTGTGCCAGGCACTGTGCAGAGAGCCTTACACGAGCCCCGCTGTGCGTCCGGCTGGACCAGTCGAATGGTAGCAGCAGAGCTGTGGGGTGGGAGCCCCTAACGTCCTCGAGGAGACCCAAGCTCAGAGAGGTGAGCAGCCGGCCAGGATTACGTTAACAGTGACTGGAAGACCTGAGATTTGAATCCAGGATTCTGGCTTCAAGTCTGTCCTGTTCACCAGTGCGTACACTGAATCGGCTGCTTAGTTAAATGGAAAAGGGGACACAGGGACCGAAAAGAACAAAGAGGATCTGCTTTCGTGCTGTTGCCAGTTATGTGTCACGCCTCGGCCACACTCAGGATTTGGTTGGAAACATCTTCCTTGTCATCTTCCCGTAGACTCTGCTTAAGTTCACATTCTGACAGTATAGATTTGTCCCCGTCATTGACCTTCCCTTTGGACATTTTTCTTTTCCAGAAACCACCCAGTGTGGGTTCAAGAGCAGTGGCGCTCCAGGAAGAGCTGGTGGCCACGCTTTCACTTCAGCTACTATTGGGCAAAGAGGGATTGGAAGGAAGATACAGCGTTGGCTTGTGAGAAAGCTTTCGTAGCTGGAATACTGTTAGGAAAAGGTACGCGTTTTTGTTTTCTTTTTATCTAGGCAGAGCTTTTGGCTGATTTTGAAATGACAAAGTATGACCATTTATTCGTGGTGCCCAAGGATATTAGATGCTTGAGAAGTAACTACTGAACGGAAGAATAAATCCTGAGTTGGGAGCAGGTGATGTGCGTGTGAGAAACCCCCCCTTGATTAGAAACTGTGATTTCATCTTGTTGATTGTGATTGGTCTTCATGTTGTGACTTGAGAGTTGTCAGGGGTGTTAAGATACACGACCCAGACTGTTCTCATGGTAAATGACCTTGCTTTGTAGAAAGTTTACTGAGAGAGATTATACACTTCATTAAAACCACAAAAATATTTATTGACTTCATATTATATTTACGTATCTGTTCCTACAAGGATAAAACATTTTCTTCCCTTAAGAGAAAGAATATCTTCATTAGCATATGAAAAAACCCTCTTAAAAGAAAAGAAATACTGATCCTTATGAAATATTATTGTTTTGGATAAAACTCTTACCTACTTTGTACCACTGAAATATGAAAAGGTGGCCAGTACTAAAATGAAACTGCCACATAATATGTCCGGAAGTGAAGAGAGCAAACCTTACAGTGACAACTAGTAAGCAGTGTGTTGCCATGGAGTTGAAGCTGTCCTAAAGAGATCCTTCAGTTCACTTTTGGATATGGTTTGTATTATTTTGGAATTAGTATTCTCAGTGAGTTAATCTTAGTAACTATGGTTACCAACTAAATGTTGGTTTTGTGGAAGGACATTGTTACGAATGCAACTTTGGCTAATTCACAAGCTAATATTGAGAGGGAAGCTATGATGATCTGCTTGTGGAGAAGCTTCATTTCATATATGAATATGTGTGTCTGTAATATGCATATTGCCATAACTAGCACTTGGGGAGAAGGGCAGGAAACCAGCTAGAGTCTGTGCCTTGATGACGGATCAGAAACATCTTTGTATATAGGAAATAATACATTCCATTGGTGTCAGCTCTTAGAATGTGCTCAGGACATGCTGGTGTAGATAATGCAAATCGGCCTATTTTCAGAATCACTAGTAGGCCAGAGTTGAAGCAAAATTGTTAAAATATAGAAATATTCTTGAAAAATTCAGTAAGTATTAAAGCTTTTTATTTTGTTTTATTTTTTAGGTTGTAGATATTTTCGGTATATTTCAAAACAAGATCACGAAGTCTTAAGGAAGAAAATTAAGCGGATGAAGAAATCAGTAAAAAAATACAGTATTGTAAATCCAGGACTCTGATGTGACTCTTAGTTGTTTCCCAGTGGTAGCTACAGAGCAGTAGCTCAATATTTAGTTACTGAATGTATTTATGTAATGTTTTAAGAAGGTAGTTTATATGACCTCAAAAAAGTTATTTTTGTATATTTTTATATATTTTTTACTATCAGTTATAGCTAAGGGAACAGTTTCACTGCCTTTGCTCTTTATAAATATGTATGTTTTCTTTTTTGTAATGTTAAATATAACATTTATTAAGGAATAATTCCTCAAATGAAAAAATATTTAATTAGGGAGTACAGCTCTACAGCAATTACTGTTTGAAGATAATTTGTCTCTGACTCTGGTGTAATAAAACATAACTTGTGGTTTTGTGAAATGAATTTATGTTCTTTTGGATTTTATTACATAATTGATCCATGTTGGGTATACCGCCGTGAGGAAATACATTGGCGATGTGTTCTGTGGGGGAATTTTGAAAAGAGAGAAGGACTTAGAAAAGACTCCGCTTTCTTTTTTGGTGTAAAGACAGGGCAGTTTGGGGCCAGGCGACTTTCTGCTGGAGAGACCTTAGATTCCAGAGGACGAGGTGGGTCAGAGGCGGAGAGGGCCGGCTGTGGCCGTGGCCTGACTTTCGGGGGCTCTCGGCTTGCTTGCTGCCAGCACAGCGGTCTGACACGAGCTGCACAACTCACACGTCCCCTCTTCTTTTTCTCTCGGCCACTAGGACGCAGCCGCAGGCAGCCGGACGGTGAGGAAGCTCTGCCAGTGACAAAGGTCCCCGAGACGCACGGTAAGCCCAGCGGGAAGGCTCGGCCAAAAGCCGGCAACTTCCCTGGAGCGGTCTGGCAGACGGGGACAGAGACGGTCACGTTAAAGTTAAGGTCATCGTGAAAATGAACCCTAGTCTGGTATGACTGGTGTCCTTATGAAAAAGAGGAACTGGGACCCAGACGTGAACAGGGAGAGAGACCACCACGTGGAGGGCAGAGAGGGGGTAAGGGGGCCGCAGACCCCCAGAGGCCAGGGGAGGGGCGTGGAGCAGTCGCCCTCGAGCCTCAGAGGGGAACTGGCCCTGCTGACACCCCCAGCTCAGACTTCGGGGCTCCAGAACCCTGAGGCGATGCCTTTCTGCCTTTAAGCCACTCAGCGTGTGGCTCTTGGTCACGCCAGCCCCAGCGAACTGACTTTGTAAGAGATGATGTTCGTGTCCCCAGGGGCCTAACGTGCTTTCAGAGTCTCAGGCTGGTCCTGGTTACAGCTGATTTCAGTGCTAAGCTCACCTAGCACTCAGTCAACACTTGTTTTCTGTTTTCCCCATCCGCACCGTGTCTGAAAGCCCTGTTGGACTTTCCCCAAGATCTTCTTAGTCCACTCCAGCCTGATGTCCTCTCCCTGCTCAGAATCCCCAGCAGCAGCTTGTTCCTCCCTGATGGTTTTCTAATGTGATCCGCCTTGCATTACTGGGATACTTTCTTATCGTTTTTTTTTCTCAGAGCATAAACTCCTTGAAAAAGTTTGTTTTTTTACATCAGTTTTTTGTTAAACATTCCTCTTCCAGCATAACACTTTGCATATAATAATACATATTTACTGAATTGACACCGAGACATCTGTTTTGAAATTAATCATTGCATGATTATTATATAATTTTATCAGATGTTATGTAGTATCATCTGAAATGTTGCGTATTTTAATAATCAGAAACTCACGCTGTCACTGTGTCTGATGAGACCTGCCAGCTGATCTTTCCCTGCTAATCTTACAGTGACCCTTTGCCCAAAACAAGAAGATCTCCATATTTTTTGTGGCAGAAGGAAAACTGAGACATAAATATCAGTAGAAATCCAGAAACACCCTCAGGTTTTACCTGGAATGAGAGAATGCACCCATTCTTACGTATCCAGAGTCAGGTGGTTACCAGTTCTGAGAATTCACCGGCTGAAGTTCACACAGGTGACTTCTCCGGCCCAGTGCGTCCGGACCTTTGCGCAAACAGCCCGGGGGAAACAGCACAGTCACCGGTGACTCAGGGACGAAGCATGATGTTTTGAAAAGCCCCACGAGACTAGGTGTGACACTAAGCAGCACAAGCAGGAAAGAGGGCTGTGTGGCGCCTCCCCCCCCAGAATTTTCCCGTGGTTGTAAAGATCTTGTTTGTGCCATAAATGCAACTTGGGGCTTTCACAATCCAGAACACTGTGAGCACAGGCTTGGCTGGTCCCTCCGGATGACGGCCTGACAAACGCTGCTTCTGGTGATGGTGGGAGAGCCAGGGAGGGCTTCCCTCCACGGAAGCACATCTGGAACAAAAAGAAACTTAATTTCATCTGCATTTCAGAGGCAAGCTTTTGCCAGTGAGGGAATTTCAGGATGGACCAGAACTGCCGAATACTGGACGGAGAGCAAGCTCAGGTACCAAATGTCCCCATGGACCCGTGCACCTGTTCACGCCTCTGGGTTTGGGGCTGTGTGAGTTTGGGACTCCGTGTTCATCCACTCATTCGCCGGGCGTGGCGGCTCACACCTGTAATCCCAGCTACTCGGGAGGCCGAGGGGGGAGGATTCCTCGAGACCAACCAGGAGTGTAAGAGCAGCCTGGGCAACATAGTGAGACCCCATCTCTACAAAAAGAAAAAGAGAAATATTTATTGAAAGTCTGTTATGTACAATGGACACGTGTAAAGCAAAACACACTTTTAAATACTAATGTTGCACCATATTCTAAGTGAGGAGGAAAGCCCTAAAGCAGCGATAGATTTGGCAAAAGAACCCGGGCATCCCGTGCGTCCTGGTGGAATTGTCCCAGACAACGCTGTTGACTCCTTGTTTTCACGGGGCCACACCCCTCTGCTACGTCCCAAACTGTCTCCCAAAATTCGTATGTTGAAACTTAATCGTCAGTGTGAGAGAAGGTGGGGCCTTTGGGGGTGATTAAGTCTTGTGGGCTGGGCCGTCATGGAGGGGATTAGGTCCCTTATAAAAAGGCTTAACGGCGGGTGGGTTTGTCCCTCTGTCCCTTCCGCCACGTGAGGATCCGTGACACGGTGCGTCAGTGAGGAACGGGGCCCTCACCAGACACCGAACACGCTGGTGTCTTGAGCGTGTACTTCCCGGCCTCCAGAACCGTGAGCAGGAAATTTCTGTTACTTACACATGACTTGGTCTGTGGCGTTTGTCACAGCACAGACTGACTCGGATGCCCTCCTTTTCCCCTGCCGTCCCCTCTTTCCGCGCCTGCTTCTCGCTGTGGGTGCAGGAGTCAGGACAAGGCCTGTCTTCCTGCTGTCCCCAGTGCTGTGCTGTCCAGGTCCCGGGAGCCACGCAGCACACGCTGCCTCCTGCCACCCTCTCGCCAGCCCCACGGTGCCCTGCAGCCCTGCGGGGCCCTTGACGCCTGCCTTGCGCAGAGTCTGACGTCTGGGGCTGTAGTAGCCGCCGTTCTCATGGTGGCTCTGGCCGCTCAGCCTGTGAACAAGTGTGAGCGCCCTGGCGTCCCCTGCCCACAGGGAGTCTCTGCCGTCTGCAGACAGCACAGCCCCTCTGCCGTCGACACCGTGGCAGCCTGCGCCCCCTGACTCAGCACCGGGGTGGAGACTGGCGCCAGCGTCATGGGTAGGTGGGATTGGAGGGTGGGGAGCCCTCCCCTGCTTTCAGAGGGACCCCTGGCTTCCCAGGCCACAGCAGGGACACTGCTCGAAACCACCTCAGTGCACTCGGTGCGGGGCGGAGGGGAGGAGGAGGGAGGAAGAGGAAGCAGGGGGGGTGTGGGAGGAGGAGGGAGCGGTGGGCAGGGCAGGGAAGCCGACCTGAGCACACGGCGGCCGAGCGTGCCCAGGACCGAGATGCCGAGAGGGCCCCTTCCCCGTCCGCGGGGTGGTCTGTGCCGCCCGGCCCCCAGGCTCTCTGCTGGCATTTTCTGCCTCTGCCTCACGTTCTTGTCGGGCCAGGTGAGCTTACTGCTGGGACACCCCCAGTGTCTAGATGACGGGCCCCCCTTCCAGCCCCCGCTGCACCTCGAGTTTTGCTCCGACTACGAGTCCTTCGGCTGCTGTGACCAGCACGAGGACGGCTGCATCGCCGCCCGGTACCGGGACATTGTGGAACACTTGGATCTGCAGAGCCGTGGGCTGTGTGGAGGCTACATCAAAGACGTCCTCTGTCAGGTGGGCCTGAGCAGGACCCTGGGGGACTGCAAGGTGCCTTCCGGCCCCAGAGGTCGGGGCGCTGGGCTGCATGCTGTGGGCCCCGGGGGAGGGTGCCTCGGGCCCTCAGCCCCGTCGTGAGACAGGGTCTTGCTGTGTTGCCCAGGCTGGTAGTGAACTCCTGGCCTCAAGTGATTCCCCCCCCGCCCCCCCGCCCCTGCCTCGGCCTCGGCCTCCCCAAGTGCTGGGATTGCAGGCGTGAGCCACCGCGCCCGGCCCACCCGTCCCTTTAGCAGCTCACCTGCCAGGTGCCGCGCTGTAGAGCTGCGTGCTGTGGACAGGCACACTGAGGCGACAGGATGCTGACTTGGGTTTCTGAAGCTCTCCCTGTGGGGACCTGCTTCTTCTCCAGGCCCCAGGGGACTGGGAGGGATGTTTCCACGGAGCTCTTGGAGTAGCCATTGTTTGCGTCCTCCCTGCAGTGCTCAGAGAGCTGGCACTTGCCCCCGTGGCATTGACGTGCGGGGTGTGTAAGTGGCACCTGCTGGGTCCAGTCCACTCGTCTGAGTGGTCTGTGCTGGGGGTCTCTGGTGTGCTGACGGCAGCGGCAGGGCTTGGGGGCTCTTCCCAGAGCCTGCCTTCCCCGCGTTTCAGAAGCGAACGCGAGAGCCTCGAGCTGCTGAGTGGCCGTGACTCAGAGCTGCTGCCTCTCCTGCCACTCGCGGCCAAGATCCACATCCCGGGGAGGCATCGCCTTGGCTGAGCTCAGCCTGAAAACATGACGGGCATGGGGGGGTCAGGGGTGCGGGCGGAGGTCAGCGTTGCAGAACTGACGGAAGGGGCTGCAGGGGGAGATGCACCCTGGTGATGTGCAGGGGTGAGAGACAGGAAGCTCAGGCAGACTTTGATCTGAGACCCCACCCCCCCCCGGGCCTGTCGGTGCCGTTGCTTGGCTACCCCACGGCATCTCTTCCCGACTCCCCCCGCCCCTGCTCCAGTGCGTACTGGCCGCTCAACTCCCCATGCAGGGCGGGGAGAGGTTAACAGCTTCCCGGAGTCCAGGCGGCAGTTACGGCAGAGCCTGGCACAGACGCCGGCCACCTGGGTGGCACCGCCCCAGGCTGTGCTCCCTCCTCTCGGGCACCACCTCTCTCGGCTGCCTGGAGAATTAACCGTTTGAGCAGAAGTGGAGCTTTCGTGAGCAGCACTGAGACTGTTTCTTTCTGAGACCCCCCCCTGGTAGAAACGTCTCCTCCTCCCACCCTTTTCTTCTGTGCGAGGCTTCAGAGAGCCAAGATCAGCAGTTCTCTTGCTTGAGGAATTTGAGGAAGAAAATGATTTCAGCCAGGCAACCCTACACGTGTCTAGTTGTTGGAAGTTGCCCGTGTAGCTTGTGCCAGCAATGGTTCTGCAGGCAGTTGCTAATATCACAACCCCCCTCTGCTGATGGGGAGTCAGGAGTTCTAAAGGACGTGCCCAAGATCAGACAGTCCTGGGCACCAGGTGCTCAGGCTCCAAGTCTCGGGCCCCTTGCTCAGACTGTGCCAAAGTCTGTCTGTGTCCGCAGTCCTGCCTGTGTCACCGTTTTCTGAACTCCTGCGAGAGCGTAGCCTCCTTAGAACAGAAACCTTGTGCATTTGCTCACTGCTGAGTCCCCACTGCAGAGACTAGCTCCTGGCACAGAGGACAGACTCGGTCGCATGGCAGAGACTCTTCCTGGACCTTAATTTCCTCACCCTTAAAGTAGAGAAACACTTGCTTAGTTACTGAGCCTGTTGGGCAGAAGCAACTTTGCAGACTCTAAATGGCTGCACAGAAGTGTGCGATGGGGGTGGGGAGTATCCACGGCCCCCTCTGTTCCCTGCTGTTCCATCCGTTTTCGGGACGCTTGAGGAAGGCCCCCTCACATTGCTTTGTGTTAGCAGCTCTGACAAATACCCTAAACAGAAAACAGCCCGGGGAGAGCTGCTGTGAGTCTTTTTTTGATTGGTTGGTTGGTTTCTCTTTTTCCCTTTCTGCCTTCCGGAAGCATTAAGCGGGTAGAAAATCTGGGTCACAGAGAAGTGATGCAGCAGTAGTTGGTGGGAAAGAACCCCAGGCAACCCCCACAATCCTGATCGCTTTCTGAGGCTGCTCCTGCTTCCCGCTCGCTCGGAAGCGGGGGCGGCCCGGCGCCGGCGCGAGCTGAGCGGGCCCCGTGCCGTTGCAGGTGTGCTCGCCCCGCGCCGCGCACCTGTTGGGCGCCGAGGACCCCCGCGCGCCCCCGCGGCCCCTGCCCGGCCTGTGCGGCTCCTGCGCCGCGCTGCGCTCCCGCTGCCCCGCGGCCGCCTCGCTGCTGGCCGGCGACCGCGGCCCGGACGCCGCCACCTTCTGCCGCCGGCCCCGGCCCCCGGACCGGGACTCCCGCTTCCCCCGGGTGCTGAGGAGCCCCCGCGTCGCCCGCACCCGGGGCGCGGCGGCCACCGGGCCTGCGGGCTGCCTGCGGCTGTGCCTGGCCGAGGCGGCCTCCGGGCTGCGCAACCCCGTGTGCATGGCCCACGCCGGGGACGGCACGCACCGCCGCTTCGTGGCCGAGCAGGTGGGCGCCGTGTGGGTCTACCTGCCCGACGGGCGCCGCCTGCAGCAGCCCTTCCTGGACCTCAGGGCCGCCGTGCTGAGCTCTGCGCGGGCCGGGGACGAGCGCGGCTTCCTGGGCTTGGCCTTCCATCCCAGATTCCGGCGCAACCGCAAGTTCTACGTCTATTACTCGTGCCTGGGCAGGAGGAAGGCGGAGAAGATCCGGATTAGTGAGATGAAGGTTTCCCGGGCCGATCCCAACAAAGCCGACCCGAAATCGGAAAGGTGAGACACGCCTAGGAGAACCTGCAGCTCTGAGCCGTGTTCTCCAGCAGCGCCACTCAGTCGCTGGAGACGGTGGAGGGTTTAGGGCAGGAGCGTGGACCTTGAGTCGGGGTCACTGGTGCTGGGGATGCCCAGCTCACACCCCGAGTCAGGGTTCTTTATGGGGACCCCAGTGGGCCAGCGCCTCCCGGTTACTGTCTGAAACCAGCCTGTCTTTGCAGAGGAGCAGGGCCAGCGGCCTGTGGGTTTGAGGAATGCGCATAGGTAACGCCAATATGTGAAACACAGCAGCCTCTGATTAGAGTGTGGCCATCAGAGCCCAGACCCTCTACCTTGAGATTGTATCGCACCACGTTTCATACGGTGAGATGCGGTCTCTCGGGGATTTCTCGTTCTCCCGGGAAGCTACGGCACAAGGCCATCGAGGGGTGACACTCGGTCACAGGAGGACTCGGTTCTACCTGACCGAGCTCAAGCTCTTGCCGCCCTACCACCCTGCCTTGTCTCCTTCTCTTTCGGTTTTGTGTCTTGTCCCATTGCAGACGGGTTGGAGGATTGGAAAGAGCGTGAAGAAGTGATAGACTAGCCCCTGCTGAGTTGCCCAAGGGAGGGATGGAGAGTCCTAGAAAAGGCAGATTGTCACCTGGCTGTGTCTACAGCTCATGAAGTCGTGGTGCAAGGGAAAAATGACCCACAGCAGGAAATGGCATCTCAGAGCCCCAAAGCTACCTGCTTTGTGGTCCCTGGAAACTCAGAAGCCCTCGGCTGGCCTAGCAGATCTTGGTGGCTCAGACCAGTCATTTGTTGGTGCTCCAAGAAGACACAGCTTCAGCTTGATACAGCAGGGTTTCTTTTTTCTTTTCCAGAGTCATCTTGGAGATAGAAGAACCAGCTTCAAATCATAACGGGGGACAACTTCTTTTTGGTTTGGACGGCTACATGTACATATTCACTGGGGATGGAGGCCAGGCTGGGGACCCCTTTGGCGAGTTTGGAAACGCGCAGAACAAGTGAGCTGGATGAACACGGGGCCCCGCCCCTTTAGAGTGAGCCCTTGGTACAGCGTGTCTGCCGAGCTGGAGTCAAACCCAAGTCACACACTGCAAACGGCGTGGTCTCCTCCAGTGAGGCACATGGGAGGGACATTGGGTTTCCTGCCCTATAAAGTTCAGACATAGCGCACTTTGGTAGTTAACATGGATGCTTAAGAGAAACTCTGAGAGCGCCATGTGAGCTCTGTGTCCCAGGCACTGTGCTTGGCCCAGGAGAAGGTAGATAACGAGAGCTAATGTGTCTCAGGTGCTTGCTGTGCGTCAGGCATCGTTCTAAATATTTCACATGCATTCGAGAATGTGATTCTAATAACCTTCCAGGGCAGGAATTTTTATCTGTTCTGTTAATTGGTGTGTTACCAGCACCTAGAACAGACACCTGGCACAAGAAGTCACTCCACAAATACACGTGGAATAAATGAATCCTATTAGGTGGGGGTATTATGATACCCATTTTACAGACAGGAAAACAGAGGCTCAGAGGTCACTCAATGGGTAGGTGGCAGAACCAGAGCCCAAGGACGCTGTGTCTAGGTCATGTGACCTTCTGCCCTGTGCAGCCAGTAAGCACTTGGCTCCTGTTATTCCTAGGAATAAAAATACCAAGGTTAGTAATAATACAAAGCTGGCATCTGTCCAACACCTGCTGTAACTCAGGAGTTGCATGAAGTGCCATCTATGCAGTTGCTCATTTTAATCATTATATTGTATCACAACGTCTCTGTAAGCTGGTGTTACCCTCCTGCTTCACAGAGGAGGCAACCGTGGCCTGGAGCATGGTCACTGGCAGAGACTCTCCAAAGCCTGTGTTCTTTTTACTGACCACATTGCTAAATAAAGAATAAAACCAGCTTCTTTTAAAAATTTATAGTATTAGACCAAGTCAGGGAGAAACCATCCTCATCACTGAAATAAAAAATTAAAGCTGCCACTTGCTCAGGATCACGTCACACTTTTGCCTGGTGGTTCTCTTTGAGCCAGAAACGGGGAAGTCTTAACATCTCGTAAATATTTAAAGGAAACTGTAAGTCGTGTCTCCCCAGGTGACCACCAGCGCTCTCGTGCCATCGGCTCTGAGCTGGCCCTCCTGGGTGGTCCGTTCCAGCCCTGTGCCTTCGCTCACCTGTGCCCTTACCTGTGCCCGTGTCTTGCTCTTCCTCTCAGAAGCTCCCTGCTGGGAAAGGTGCTAAGGATCGACGTGAACGGGGCAGGCCCAGGTGGCCAGCGGTACCGCGTCCCCTCGGACAACCCGTTCGTCTCGGAGCCGGGCGCCCACCCCGCCATCTACGCCTACGGGGTCAGAAACATGTGGCGCTGCTCCGTGGACCGAGGGGACCCCGTCACACGCCGGGGCCGCGGCCGCATGTTCTGTGGGGACGTGGGCCAGGACAAGTTCGAAGAAATCGACCTCATCGTTAAAGGCGGGAACTACGGCTGGAGGGCCAAGGAAGGGTTTGAGTGTTACGACAAGGAGCTTTGCCGCAACGCCTCTTTGGGTGAGTGGGAAGCTCTCGGGTGATTTCTTGAGCGAGCCGAGTGGGGCGGAGCTGGGGGTGGAGGAATGAAGCCCGGGCGTTGTCTGCATCCCGTGGAAAGCACTTCCCGATGGCCCTCAGCCATGGCGCCAGGGACACCTTGGCGCTCCCTGAGCTCCGCCTCAGACTTCATAAATTTCCATTTTGGGTGGATTGGGGGAACGGGATTGACCTAAGTGTCTGTATTTTAAATAAGTCACCCACGTGATTTTTAGGTATAGTATTTTGAGAACCACTAGCAGAGGAAAATTGGTGGCTGTGTGTTTTCATGTGTTTCCCAGCTGGGACAGCCCAGTGAAATGACTGCTCAGAATCCCAGTGTTCCGGCTGTGTCACCATCGCTTTGTCTCTTTTGTCCTCTAAGTTAGGAAGCTGTCCTACAGACCCTCTCGAGATTTTTCGTGTCTTTAAGCCTGAGTGTCTGCCATGTCAACGTGGGGGGAAAGCGTAACGTATGGATTCCGGGTCATGGCCTCGCAGGTGGGGGAGATTGTGGCTTCCTCTCGGCCTGCAGACAAGAGACAAATGGGAAGGTCCCACACACTGTGGCCACCCCGCTGAGGGACACAAACATGAACACCCAGAGATACGGGGTTCCTCACTGAGTCAGGCAGCGGCATTAAAAAGCCCCCTTCCTCTTCCTTGACGATCCCAAGTTTTGGCCATGACACTCTCTCTCTTGCTCCTGGACAGATGACATCCTGCCCATCTACGCTTACAGTCACGCGGTGGGGAAGTCGGTCACCGGAGGTTACGTCTACCGCGGGTGTGAGTCCCCGAAACTCAACGGCCTCTACATCTTTGGGGACTTCATGAGCGGGTAAGGAAGGGTTGATGTCCCCCTCGCTTTCTCATTTTAGCATTTTTATTGAGGTTAAACTTACATATGGTGAAATACAATCTCTTAAAGAGTACAGTTGTATAAAATTTTACAAATGTACACACTCATATTACCACCAGCCTTATCGAGACACAGAACATTTCCATCACCTGGAAGGTTCCTTCTTGCCTATGGCTGTCAGTGCCATCCCCCCTCCCCGTACGCATATACACACACACACACACACATACACACATACACACATACATGCACAGATACATGCAC
>CM052455.1:10722754-10755561 GCA_028533085.1 Varecia variegata
GGGTAGGGTGGGAAGTCGGGAAGGACTTACAGAGGCGGGATGCCATCTTAAGGAAACTATTCCAGAGCCATGTATCATTGGAGTGACCCTATTAAAAGAATAATATATTTAGATCAAGGCCAGTTAAGGGAATTAAATAAAAAAAATTTATATTAAAGAAGCCTCGTGCAGTTATAGGTTTCCCGCATGGTGCTTCTCTTATAGCTACATTCCAGGACTTACATTTCTCACTAAATAAATGCTTATTTCTCAGAGACAGTCTTGGACTTGCTAAAGGAGCAATCGGAGAAGGCTGCTAGAAAACCATCCAATGCAACCGTGGCTTCCAGCCCAGCCCAGGCTTCGTCCCAGAATGGCTCAGCCAAGAAGCTGGCTTCGCCCACAAGCAGCAAGAAAACGTTGCGAGGGCCTGGCCCAACGGGGAGAGCCAGGGTGGGGTCCCCAGGCCCCAGGGGAAGAGAAGGAAGAGCCTGAAACGGCACAGTGGCAGGACGAGGCAGCCGGCAGAGCAGAGGCGAGCTGGCAGGAGTGTCCCTTGACCCTTTGCTTGAGGTGTCTGTCCCACAGCGGGAGAGGAGCACCACCTCCCCAAGTGCAGTCCGGGAAGCCGGGGTGGAGCAGGGGCCGGCAGAGGGCACTTGGCTTAGGGCCCCGTGGTTTTCCTCTCTCTGGGAAGTCCTGCTGTCTCCCGAGTGACCCAGGACACCCTGTCTACTCTGTAAACCCACTTGGAATCCCCTGGGGGGGTCATTTTGCCTCGTGAATGCTGAGGACCTGAGGTAATAAATCCGCATTTGCTCCTGGATGTTTGTCTGACGCTAGGAAACCTGGCATGCTCACCACGCTTGCCTAAGAACCGCACTTCACTCTCCTGCTTCCTCCCAGGTCGAAGAGGAGGCCCATGACCAAGGAAAAGCCCTTTCAAGATGCTGTCTCCCTTCCCCCGGCCGAAGTTCATGACGGGAACAAGAGCAGCTTCGCTTCTGTACCCCCAGCACCTACCATTCAGCCCTATAATGCAAGTAGTGTAGTAAACTGAACTGTATTTTGACTACCTATGATGTGCCGAGTTGATACGTTATCTTGAAACCTCCGAGCCCTGCTTGTTTGTTGCCAGGTAACCTCCCTTGAGGATGAGGACAGTGAGGCTTTGGGAGACGAGGTGACTGGACCGCAGTGGCCTGGGAGCAGGAACAGTTCAGCGGGGCTTGAATCGGTGCCTCCTCTCAGTCTGGTGAGAGGCACCTGCCTCCCTGGAGGCCCTCGGTGAAGGATTGTGACTGTTGAACCAGGTATTTGAGGAATTAAGAACTAACAGAGGCAATGATCCTTGTCTTCATCAAGTTCTCCTTATTACACAAAGCATCCAGAACAGTGGGCAGTTTGGTTTAAGGAGAACAAAGCATAAAATACCAGGGTTGTACTTCAGGTTGACATTAGGAAACTAGCGTGCCTCACCACACTTGGCTAAGAACCGCACTTCACTCTCCTTTTAAGGTCATGTGTTCTCTGCTTTAGCTAAGGTTGGACATACTCTGGGCAGATTTTTTTTAAGACTTCCATAGAAGCAGATTCCACCTTTTTTCTTTGGTAACCTAACCTAACCTAACCTAAATCCATCAAGCCCCTCTGATTCTTTTCCTCTTGTTCTGTCTTTATGGAAGACGCCAAACACCCGTCATCATTTTCTGATCACTTTTAGATCATCTTTTAGTCTTCTGCCTTTGCCTTTCTCATAGGTGTGTGTTTTTTCCTCCTTACCTACCTTCGTAGCTCTTAAGAATACTCTCTAGGACAGAAATGAGCGTCAGGGTCTTTCAGCTCCTTCACAGATGAAGATATCAACGTAAAGGTGGAGGGGATTAAACCCTGGATCATTCTGTCGAAAGACGGCTGAAAATCCTGGGTCAGCTCGGAGAGTTTGGTCCAACCTGTGGACCAAATGTTTGCGCTCACTCATTTTGTCCAGATGGGCTTTCTTCAAAGATGTGGCAAAAATACAGTCTGGCCTGAAGTGTTTGAGCTGGGGGTGCTCAGACACGGGGGGTAAGTGCTCGGAATTTATGTAACAAGGACCACACCCAGCAAATTCAGGGCATTCTGAACACAGGTTTTTCGCAGGAGGGTAGCTGGTGAGTCCACAGCAGGGAACTGACCGGAACTCTGAAAGGCTGGGAAGCTGGGGGACGGGCAGAGTGTTTCTCTCTGGAAAAGTGGCTTTCTTTTCTGAAAGATGCCCGGTGATGCCAGTGAGCTTTCATGGAAGACGCTAGGACTCTCAGAAAATCTCTAGGGCACAGTAAAGCCAAAACGTACTCATTCTCCGTATAGCCTAAGGTGCTGAAAAGCTCAGAAAGTTGAAAAATACACACGTGCTCTTCTTGGAGAGCCGCTGGTGTCGGGGGAACAGGGAGAAGCAACAGGGACTGGCAATGGCTGGAGGGAGATGGGACTGGAATGCTTGGAGACTTCTCTTTCTTACTCTGGCTGGTCCCTGATGACCAGGTAACTCCCAGGAACTAGTCCTGGTACTAAGGTATTCGAGGATCTGACGTGGCTTTACCGAAAGGCATTCAGTGTTAGCGAAGGGCCCATACTTTTGTGATAATTACAGGTATTTTTCTCGCATCAGCGGGTCCTACTTCCTTCACCTGGCAGCAGGTGTCCTGACCACAGAGGGGCAAAAAGACCAACCAAGGTACGAGGTCTCCAGACCTGAAGTCTCGCAAGCCAGGTAGAGTCTTCCGGTCGCGCCACTCCCAAAGCGAACTCAGTTTAAGGGACACTTTCCTTGGCTCTTCCTAGAGTCTGAGACCATGTTGGGGAGATGCTTCGTGTCACCTCCGCGAGTGCTGCTTTCCAGGCAAAGGCTCCCCCAGCTCTGCCTACCGGTGACCTGGCTGAACCTGGTTACGATTAACTTGACCACAAGGTCACAGGACTCCGTCCCTACCCCCGCACTGTCCGCAGAAACACAGCGAGAGAGAAAAAAAACACAACCAAAAAAAGAAAAAAAGAGAGAGAATGAGAGCCGCAAATGGGAATCACAGATGTAATTTAAAACGTTTGGTTGCCACGTTAATGAGCTAGGTAAAATTAATTGTAATTATATATTTTACTTAATCCAACAAATCCAAAATCTTATCGCTCCAACGTGTCATCCGTTAAAAAATTAACGACCCAGACAGTTCACGGTCTTTGTTTTGGGTCATTTGACCCTTTGGGCGCGTCTCCATGGAGACCGGCCACCGGCGCCCCCGTCCGTGGCCACCAGCGCCCCGTGGTCCCCAGGGCCCCGGCCGGGCTCGGGCGCCGGGACCCGGAGCAGAATCCGGGGCTGGGGGGTCGCGCGTCGCGGGAGACTCCCGGCGTCCCCCCCGGTGGCCCGCAGCGACGCGCGCCGGGAATCCGGGGAAAGCGGCCGGGAGGGAAAGCGCCAACACCGGGCCGTTTGTCTTCGGGAGCCGCTGCGCAAGGGCGCGCGACCCCGGGGCCGGGCTGGGCTGCGACGCGCGGCCGCCACGTCCCGGCCCCGCCGGCCGCGCGGCCCGGAAGGGCGCGGGGTCGCTCCGCCGGCGGCTTCCGGGGACGCGACGGGGCGCGGTGCCGCAGCGCCCCCCGCCGGCCGCGCGGCGGAACCGCAGGCGCAGCGCCGTCATGGCCGCCGCGCTCGCCCGCCGGGGCCGCCGCCTGCGCTTCCGTTCGGGACGCGGACACCGGCCGGCCGAGCCTCGCGCCGCCGTTTCCGGCCCCGGCCCGCAGGTCCGGGTCGTACCGGGGCCGCAGAGCGAGCGGTTCCCCCGCCCCGGCTTTCGGCTGGGCTCCAGGGTTTTCTCTTCCGGGTCACGTCAAGGGCGTTCGTTATCTGCGCTTCCGTGGGACTAGGTTTCGATCCGGCCAGAAGTGACGTTTTCAGACACCGCTTTTTCTACTTTGGCGTTTCTATTTTGTACTTAAATGCTGTGGTTAAAAAAGCGAAACGAAAGCCGTTCGAATAAGGAGGAGGCCCCAGCGAGGATCGAACTCGCGACCCCTGGTTTACAAGACCAGTGCTCTAACCACTGAGCTATGGAGCCGCCCGCGGCCTGGGGTGGCGGAATTTAGTGATGCTGAAAACAACGTTGCTGTGCAAAGACGAACGCCCAAGAAAAACGTTTACAGCGTGAGGATAAACGGAAAAAACCGAACCTTAAAATCATGCATTTGTGATCGCAGCGCACTGACCCAGGCCTGCGCCTGCGCGGACGGGGGCTGGAAGGGGCAATGCAAACACGAAATCGTGCTCTGGTTGTACATCAGTGGCAGGTGTAGCCTTAATAAATCCTCCAGTCTTGTTTCTGTGATACATTGTTTCCAGTCTGGTACTTACAGGGAAGTGGCAAGTCACGGGGGGTGTCCTCGTTCTCCTAAATTAAGTTATTGGTTATGAATGAATGATTTGCTTCAACACACGTTTATCGAGTACGCACACAATGCTAGATGAGACTGGTGAGTGAGCAAAAAAACTCTGTTCCTGCTCTTTTTAATGGTTGGGAGCCTGATGCCTCATCCTCTTTTGCTCATTGAACCATTTATTGAAGGAATGACATTGTCGCCACAGCATGATCTGTTCCTGCATGAAGGAGAGAGTGAAGATCATGTTGTCCTAGTGGGCCACACCTCCAAGTGTCTCTCTCATCTCCTGAGCCCCATTTAAAGCTGCCTCATCCTCCGTATTTGCTGTTTTACCTTGTACTACTGAACCTTCTCTCACACCAGTGCTTAGTATGTTTATGATTCCTCGTCTGTCTCTCCCTGGTAGAATGTCAGCCTTGGAGGGCAGGGCTTTTATCTGTTTGATTCCCTGCTGTATTCCCAGCACCTAGAATAGTGTGTGGAGCATAGTAGATGCTCAATAAATGTGGAATGGATGACACCTATGATGATGTTCATTTACTAAATTAAGAGGAAGGAGGAAGCGGGGGAGGGATTTGGGAGCTGCCTTCTCATCCCTCTCTCTTTTTGCCACTCCACTGCCTCTCCACCCAGGTTGGCATCTCGCACCACCGTTTAGTGTTCTGTAGCCTCTGTTTCTCCTTGTCCAGCTGCCCCCGCCACAGAGGGAGGAATTTCTGCCTCTTTTGCATGTGAGTTGCTGGGGTCATCTGCAGGTCATACCAACACGGGATTTGTCCTGCTTAGAGGTGTCCCGAGGACAGTCTTGCACCCCAAGTGTGTAGACGCGGGTATGCAAAGCTACACGGACAAGACGGCTGCGTCAGATCCCACAGGAGGGCGTCTTTCTCCACGCGTGTGCACTGAGCACCTGGCGGTTGCATTAGCCTCGCTCTCAGGAGCTCATCATTCATAAACGACAGACACCTGAGCTGGGACGTATGCCCCAGACTTGGCGAGTGGAAACTCAGCTTTCCTGCTGGAGCCCTATGTCTTAACTTATTTATATTAAAAAATGAAATGAGCGTAACCCTGCACGGCAAGCTCTGTTGTGGGAGAGGAGAGGAACGCACGTGAGGCTCGTAGAGAGCAGGAAACATTCCCCGTCTGTAGCGAGGACCAGGGTTGTTTGATCCGGCTGCTGTTGAGAGATCGGTCGCTAGGTGATGCCACATCACCACAGCAGAGGACGCTCCTGCCGGGAGGACCGGAGCTGACACAGGCCCCAGAGAGAGAAATATAGTAACAGGGAAGATTTAGCTCTTAAAATAAGTCACAGCCCAGTGGAGCGAACACTACCCAGGCAGGTCCGTTTCCTCGCTTGGACTGATGGAAAAGGGCGTTGACCGCCTGCAGGCTTCTGGCTACGGAAATCAATCAAAACCTTCAATTAAGTGAAACCACCCCTCGGGCCTGGCCTGGGAAGAGAATGGGAACCAGCTGGGCTCGGCTGCACGTCTGCAACCTGGCGCTGGTGTCCCGGGTAATGACAGGTCCAGGGAACAGCGTGTCACCCGGGCCACACACCCAGGTGATGACACCACCTTTCCGAACCTCAGTTTTTCCTCCAGGTAAGATAGGCATCGCTTTTCTTACCTACATGGGAAGGTAGCAGCGTGGTGATGACCTGAGGCCATGGACACAAGGGACAGGAGCGTTGTCATGGTGACGGGGACAGTCACGTGGCTCACCAGTCCCTTTGGGGACCGTCTGCCCCAATTACAAAGGGATTTGGAATCACTGGATGGGACTCACGTTCACCATCGTCTTGCCGCCTTCCTGCACCCCCTGCAGCCCCCGCTGTGCAGGGCTGTGGCCACAGCTTTGGGGGGGGTGGGGGATGGGAGGGGGCTTGGGACCCAGCTCTGCCACCACCAAGCTCTGTGACCTTGGAGATGTCACTGCACGTACACCTCCATGCTCTCCTTGGTAAAATACGAATAAAATGGGCAGGAGGTTTGCACATGAGCTGCTCCCAATGCGCCCACATCTCTAGGAAACTGAGGAAGCTTGCAAAGAACGTGGCCGGTCACCCGGCCACACGTGAGCTCCGAGGCCCCGTGGAGCCCGACAGTGGCCTGGAGAACAGAGACAGGCACATGCCACTCCCGACACTCGATCCCTGTCTTGTTTTTCTTGCCGCTGCCCAGACTCGGTTCCTACTGGTGCTTGACAAATTGTTACGACTTATTCTCCCGCGACTCAGTTTGTCTTGTAACAGTGTGGCGGGGGCTGTCGGAGACGGAGCGGGAAGCGGCAGCTTCCTCTATGTGATGCTCACAGCCACCTGCGGGGCAGGTGTTCCCACACCGGGGACATCTGAGCAAACAGGCAAATCCCTGTCTTATGAGCTGGGGTGGGCGGGGAGGCTGACTGGGGTCTACCTGCGGGAGCAGGTGGGTGGGAAACGCAGCTGCCCCAGGTGAGCAGCAGCTTCTGCCTTTTTGTCTGGGATTATAAAGTGTCCGGAGGCTGCTCTGGATGGCGCGTGGCATGAATTCCTGTGCAGTCATTCGCGGTGCCTCGAAGAGCACACGGACACGCACACTCCGCTGGGGGCAGGGCTGTTGTCACCCCACACGGCCCGCAGTCGTCCTGTTATCAACACCACGGACTCAACCGGGTGCCCCCCAGGGCGGGTCCCCTAATGATCAGTTGTGAAACTTGCCGACATGTGAGGGGGTCGTGAGCCCGATGTCCGGGCCTGGGAGGTTTTCCGCCGTCCTGCGTTGGGTTTGGAACAGCCCAGACTCTGACCCCTGGGCCGCGGAACCAGACGGGCTTTCTGGACCAGCCGCCCTTCAGGGCTGGACACTCCCCTTCCCGAGTGACAAACGGGGCAGCCTCCCACGCCCGGCTGGGGTCGGACCTCTGGGGTGGAGACGGTTCTCGAAATAACTCTCATCTCCAACGTGGCGGCATCTCACCGTCTCCCAGACCCCATCTCAGTCCCACGTGGAGTCAGCACACCTTGTCGGAAGAGAGAAGCTTCCTGAAGCCAGATCTCTGAGCTGTGGGATGTAAAGTTCCTTTGTCAACTTTGTCTCTGAGCAGGTCTGTCCCTTGTCACCCTGTGCCATCCATACATCCTCTCTCTGCACACAACCACCCTGCCAGGGAGCCGTCATTAGCTCCGACTCAGAGTTGTGTTCTAGGATGACCTTGCTCCTAATTACGCAGCCTGAAAATGTTGAAAATAGCGTCCCTGGGTTTTGAGCTCAGACCCGAGCTGTTCCTAGAGCATCTTACTGTTGAAGTTTAATGTATGCCGTAATCAAGACACATTTATCTAATCATCTGTTCTGCAAATCGTACTGTCCAAGATGACCTAGAGCCGAGCAAGGGAGTGTAGACCCGTAGTTCTCGCCCTTAGGGGGTTGGAATCCAGGTGGGTGGAGCGGGTGTTTCCGATGGGCAGGGCTGGGGACCACGACAGACGGGGACTGAGCACCTGGGCCTGTGAGCAAAAGGCGGGAGGGAGGACGCGTCCAGGTACCACGTGGGCTGGCAGAAAGGCAGCAAAGTGGGGAATCTAGGCCACAGGTGAGGCTGGGCGCGGTGGCTCAGCCTCTAATCCTAGCACTCTGGGAGGCCGAGGTGGGAGGATCGCTTGAGGTCAGGAGTTTGAGACCAGCCTGAGCAAGAGTGAGACCCTGTCTCTACTAAAAATAGAAAGAAATTAGCTGGACAACTAAAAATATATAGAAAAAATTAGCCGGGCATGGTGGCGCATGCCTGTAGTCCCAGCTACTCGGGAGGCTGAGGCAGGAGGATTGCTTGAGCCCAGGAGTTGGAGGTTGCTGTGAGCGAGGCTGACGCCACGGCACTCACTCTAGCCCGGGGGTGACAGAGTGAGACTCTGTCTCAAAGAAAAATAAAAAGGCTTCCGGAGAGCCAGGGCAGGCAGAGAGCCCCGCCCTGAACACGCGGGCTCAACCCGGGTCAGCTGGGCTCAGGCGCCAACACTTGCTTTTCTCCTTCCCCCCCCCCCGGCCCGCCCTGCCCGGCCCAACGCGGTGCGAGGAGACGTCTGCGCTGCGCTCTCACCGCAAACGTGAGTTTTTGTGATTTCAGAGCTGAGCTGCTCGTGCGGGAACGGGAGGTCTCCGGGGAAGGGCTGGCGTGTGCGTCTCTCCCCGTCTGGCCGGGAGGGGACATGAGAAGGGGTTGGAGGGTCTCCCTCCCTCCCTCCCTCCCCTCCGGGCGTCAGTCTCTCTCCGTGGAGGGCTGGGCGAGTCCGGCACTGAGGGGCGTGAAGGTCCCAGCCTGGGTGGGAGACGGCAGGTGAGTCTCACGCAGCACCGAGCCGGGCTTTGTCCCCTCCGTGGAGGAGGGTGAGGAGTTGTGTGACATCAGAGTCCCAGCCCCCAGCGGGCCCTGGGCTGTGGTTGAGCTGTCCTCGCTTGGAGGGACGGTGGCGGCTGTGGCCACCTGGCTCCCTGTCGCGGTTCGGCCCAGGAGAGCCGGGCTGCAGCCCTTGATTGCAATAATCCAATTCTCTCCCTGCTTGCTTACCCGCTGGGGCGACTGATCACACAAACTCTTGCTCTTCCTCCTTCCACCATGTACTTTTTCAAACACACACGCAGAAACACAAACTGGGAAAACGAGGAACAAAGAGCCAGCCTGGACGCACATCATAAGCGCCTGAGAGTTTTATTCCACGGGACCCCTGTGTTTTGACGGCCAAGCCTGCCTACCCGCCCACGCGGCACGGGCCGGGAATCACGCTGAAATCTGGGATTTTCGCTGCAGGAGGCCGGGGTCCCGCTTTGGGGGTGGGTTGGAGAGCAGGTTGGGGGCAGCAGAGACAGAAATGGTTCCTCCACCTCCCACCGGGAATGGCGACGGGGTGGGGGTAGCGATAACCCCCAGCAACGCCCCGTGAGGGGCTGCAGCCCCTGAGCTCAGAGTGAGAACCTGGGGCAATAGGGGTCCCTGCCCTTGACCTTGACTTTCCTGTTCCGCTCATTTCTGCTGTTTTGTAAAACCCGTCTAAAAGCACAGTTGATAATTTTGGGGCCCTCTAACTTGTTCAGTGCTGGGCAAGCCCTGGTGGGCTTGTCCTTGCTATAGCCTTTCGGGTAGGATCTATGCAGGAGAGCTGGATTATTAATATTTAAGATGACAACTGGAAAATATTCAAGAAGCAGTTTATATTAATATCAAATCCTTTAACTATGTCTCGGCTCCCGAAAGAGTCCTAGGTTGGAGCCGTAAAACATCGAGGAATCACACGTCTTTGCCCATCACTAGGCTGTCGGTTGAAATGGTTTTGATGCTGCAAATCCCGCCTCTCCCCTGTGCCGTGGTCTCCTTGGGAGCAGGAGGGACTCGGACCTGTCCTTTCCTACGTGCTGCCTGGTGCTTCCTATCCTCATATTTGTGATCATACTTGGTCCCTCTGCCCAGCCCGCACCCCCGCCCCCCGCACAGGTGGGCGTGGTGTGTGGTCTCTGCAGGGGGGAAGATGAGGCCCCCGTGTGGGCACCAGCTTAACCCGAGTGGGGTCGGGAGCTGAGAAGGGTCAGAGCTGGCACTTGAGCCCGGCCCAGCCTTCCTTGGAAGCCTTTGCCCTTCCCGCCCCCCCGTGCCGTCTTTCTGTGGCTTCGGTTCTTGTTTTAAAGGTCACAAACACAAAACATCCCATCTTTTCAGGTCAGGTGTGCCACAGTGCCAGGCTTGGCCTCCGCGGATGCCTTCGGGGCGAAGCTGGGGTTCGGGTACACGGCCCCCCGCCTCGCACAGCTGCCGGCCGAGTCAGGAGGGCAGGTGGCGCAGGAGGTGGATAATTGATTTTCTTTTTATGAATATTCATTGAAGGTTACTGCTCCATCTGTTCTCCTTCTGTAATTTCGAAATGGCCACTCAGTACCGCACAGGAGCGAGCCTGTCCCTGTCCTTCTAGGTCACTCCTCGATCACCGGGGGGGCCGGGTCAGAGCTGGGCCAGTCGTCCGGGCTTGGGATGTTTCCAGATTGCATGTCCTGGACTGTGTGAGGCTCTCTGGGGCCATCTGACTCCCAGGTGGCCGTTGCAGGGGTCCGCCAGGCCCCGGTTGTGAGGCGAAGCCGCTGGTTGGTTCCCGGAAGGGGAGGACTCGGGGTCGCTGATGACAGTCTGTGATCTCAGAGAGAGGGAGCCGTGCGGTGCAGAGGGCTCATTAGCTTTGATGCATCTGGCTCAGATAATATAACATTTTAGCCCCTTGTGTAAAATCCAGGCTAAGTACCAAGCAGAAATGTCTTTTGGGCCCACTGGGTTTGCCTCTTGGGGGAGGGAAAACTTAGTGACCCTCTCCCCGGGGTTCAGAGGTTCAAAAGTGAGTAGGTTTAAGTTAAAGCCACGTCTTTGCTGCAGAAAAGGCTGCGTACCTGGTGTTTTATCAACAAGAGCTGAGGACTGAGCGACTCCTTCCCCATCCATGATGTGTGATGACTGACATTCCTATCAATGGCTCCTAACGACACGAGTGTCTTAAACGGCCCCCACACGTCATCCCAGATGGACAAATTATGTTCCCTAAAGTTTTAAGTCAAATGCATTTCATACAGTACCAGTTCTTTGAATATTGTTGGTCTTTGTGTTGTGTATTTAGGATACTCTCAACATTGAGATACTTAGTACAAATCCGGCCATAATGGATACTATGTAGCTTATTTCCTGTTATCATTCAGCATCGATCATTTATCACATTCTCTGTTAGCACCATGCCCCGCACATGGGATGCAGCCAATCAAACGTAGGTTTTATTATTTTAAAAAGAGCATGAATTGAGCAGGAGTTTTAGGCTCTGTGACGGGCACAGGGGTCCCGAGGACAGGACACAGCCAGTGCCGGGGGGACTTAGGCCCAGCGAGGGTGACAGGCAGGACACCACGCGGGGAAGACCTCAGGGGAGGACGCGGGGGAGGTAGGGCACCTTTCCCAGGCCTGAGGGGCATCGCCTGCATTCGTGGGGCGGGTGCTGAGGGGTTGGAGCAGGTCAGAGCGAATCTCCCTCCACCTGACGCCATGCAAGGGCTGGGGGAGCTCGGAGCCTGCAGAGGGGACCTGGGAGGGGAGGGGGCGCGGCTGGGCCGGGAGGATGTCACGGGAAGGAACAGGGAAGCACACACGGCATTTCGAAGGAAGTCTTGAGAATGTAAACCCTCTTCCCCGCCATCCGTATAATCTTCGATAAAGTATTCATTTTTATTAATGAATTATGAAGCTTGATCAGTTTCTGGCGTAGTAAATAAGCGTGGAGCCCTGCTGCAAGGCAAGTGGATATGGCACGATAGAGCTTCCTATGAAACCGTTAAAGGGGCACGTTGTGTCGTTTTGGTGCATCAGTTAGAAATGTTTGTTTATGACAAAGTAGCTCTTCCCTGCATTCCGCCGGTATTTCCTGTGGTCGGTACCGGGTGTAAGTCTGAGAACAAGACGGCCGTGTGAGCTCTGGTCTGGTTTGGGAAACACGACAGAGATAGATGAAAAGCAATTATAACGCCATGTGATGAGAAGGCCAGTAAGGTCTCGGGTGCGGTGCCGTGAGGGGGCACAGCCTGGACCCGGGGTCACGGAGCCTTCTGGGAGAAGCCACACCTCGGTGTAGACCAGAGGATGAGGAGGAGGCAGGAAGCTGAAGAGGCAGGTGGCTGATTTCCTTGGCCTGGAGAGCAAGTCACTGAGTGGGCGCCATGTTTCTAGGGGCTCCTTCCCCGCTCTTCAAGTTGGATCATTTCTCTTGGTGGACGTTGCGTGTGGACTTCGTTGCCTGACGGGAAGCGGGGTTTTCTGTGGGGCTCAGGCCTTTAAAGCCATTTCTGGTGGAAAATCGTTCCCTGTGGAAACCTCTGATATGGGCTGAACGTTTGTGTCGCCCCCAAATTCACATGTTAATTTCTAACACCCAACGTAGTGCTTTGGGGAGGTGGGGCCTTTGGGAGGCGATTAGGTCATAAGTTGCAGCCCCCTCCTGCAGGGGGCTGGTGCCCTTGGAAAAGAGACCCGAGGGGGCATGTGACCCTCGCCATGAGCACACGGCGCGGAGGTGGCCCTCCAGGATCCAGGAGGCCCTCGCCGGACACCATATCTGCTGACATCTTGATCTCGGACTTCCAGCCTCTAGAACTGTGAGAAATGAATTTCTGCTGTTTGTGAGCCACCTGGTTTATGGTATTTTGTCACAGCACATGGGCACACAGGGACTGAGACAATCCCCCAGGCAGAAACAAGGAGAACCATCCGGCGTGGCTGCCTTTCTGCTCATCTCGTGCAGAGAGGTTAAGGGTGGCGCGTTAGAAGCTAAGAAAATTATGAAAGACTCGGGTGGCACAAGCAGGGACTCGACGTCAAACCTCACAATGATGGAATTTAGAGCTAACCCTTAAAGCCCGAGATGGACGTTTAAGAACAAATACAAAGGAAGCCTTCACAGAATCTATTTTATGGAACTTTAATTCTCTGAAATGTAGCAGAGACTGAAATTATAGGGAAGTTCAAGACCTTGGACCAATAAATGTATGATGGATTCATAATGGGCTATTAAGGGAATGAATCTAGGGCTATTTAGAATAAATGACATTATCATTACGTTTTGACATCATGGAGGATTTAAAATGCAGGACACTGTCCGAGGGAGGCCCTGGAGGAGATGGACCAGGGGACCCCAAAAGATGATGATGATGGTCGTTCCCTTAGTGGGTGTTCTGATCAACTTGAGTTTTTATTTGTGCAAACTCTCTCTCTTTCCTGTCTCTCTCTCTTTTTCTTTCTCTCTCTCTCTCTTCCCTCCTGATGAAAGGCATATAGCAGCAGAGAGCTCTGACGACCTGCACACAGCACACAGCAGGTGTCTCACCTGTCTCCCCCCATTTCACCTGCCAGACTGACCCAGACTGACCCGTGCATCCTCTGTCTTCTTTTCTTAGACCTTGATTCCATACAGCTGCCTTTTGGAAAAAAAAAAAACCACCACCAGTGCCTGCTGATTTATTCCTTTTAGAACTCTAAACCCGAGTCTTGCGTTCGTCATGGTGAGAGTTTCCTTCACACGTGTTAGTGGGAGAGTCGGCTAGAGCGGAAGACGCTAGCTCATCGTTTGATACGGCCTTTGGATGAATTGATTTGTCCATGGAAGTCTCTTATGTTGATTACATCAGGACACGGAATAATTGTCTTAAAAAAAAACAAAGCCGTGGGGAAGGACTGTGGCTCAGTGGGAAAAGGGCTGTCTTACGCCATCTTGTTTTCCAGGAAACGGTTTTCCTAACCTGCTGGAATAGAGGAGAACCAGTTATTCAACCCACTCTTCTTTCCAATTAATTTTCCTAAATCGCCCAGGTGATCGTGTGTGTTTCACGGTAGGTTTCAGGCAGCAGTTTCAGGATTGTTGACTCAGTTTCCCCACAGCACCTTGCACTGTGCCAAGATGATGCCATAATTTGGTGGCTTGCGGGGGATGGGCAGCAGAATTGTCAGGGGGTGGTGATGAAGGTGACCTTGAGTCTCCTGAGACCTCCCCGAACTCCTTTCTCTCACCTGCCCTCTGCCCTGGGTGGGTGTGGCCTAGAGCCTCACCTGCCTCCAGGAGAACTATGTCAAACCTACTCTCTGTGCCGGTTCCAAGTAGCCTGTAGCCGTGGTCTGCCTGGGGCTATATCTTAGTATCTCTGCCCTGCACTCTTTTAAGTTCTGATGTTTTATTTAAAATGCAGAGTAGAACTTGAGTCAGGAAGGCATGCAGTTGGCATGGAAAGGGATTCTTAGAAAAGGAGCGACTTCAAAAGAGAAGAGAAGAGGGGGGCGGAGGAGGAGACCGTCCATCCTTTCCCTTTGGAAGCAGCAGGAGTTACTACAATATAGTTCACTTAACCTCTCTGTCTCTTAGATTGCTCATTGGGTGAAATCAGGTAAAATGACTCTCCATATAGTATCCTTTTCTTCCCTGCCATGATCTCTTGAAGTTGAGAGGAGAAGCTGATGATGTAAAATAAGTAAACCAAGACATTAAATTATTTTAGATACTTTTATTAAAAGTACAGCCCATTTTTATAAATATGCAATGATAATAATGTCATAAATATATGCATCATCTTTACTTCGTATGAACCGCGTTGTGTTTCTATTACAGTTCTTCTCTCATTTCCCCCGATTTCGTGGTCACGGATCTAGAGGACTCAGGTTTGCTCATTGCTGTGTCATGAGTGGTGGAGACAGATCTAGGTTCTCAGTCCCGTCCTTAACTTGGTTCCCTTTGCTTTAAGATACAGCATCACACTGTTCTCTAATACTTCCAAGCCTTCTTCATGCATTTTAGTGACCAAATCCTTGCAAGAAGATGAGCTATTTTAGGAATGGAAAATACGGGGGCTATGTATCTTGCACATAAAGTCTGGCTGTAGAATAGAGAAATATTTATAAATAGGAACTTTGCTAATGACTGTTACAGAAGACCTCACGTTCCTGGGCAGGGGTTGTCTCTGGGGGACTCTGGCTGCCCGTGTGTGGTGGTCCTCACTCTCGGGCTACAGGAAAAGCAGCCGAGAGCATCAGCCTGGTGATTCCTGGATGGGTCTTGGTGGCCTGTCCAGCGTTAGTGACCTTGTTGCAAAGCCTGTCGGTCACTGGGACGGGGCTGGATGACTTCCAGCAAGCAGGGCAGGAAAGTTTCAAAGCTCCGGACTGAGCCTTCCAGGGAGAAGTGAAAAAGTAGAGCGAGGGATGTCAGAGATTCTTGTAGGGGCAGTAGGGGTGTGTGTGCATGTGCGTGTGTGTTTGTGTATGTGCATGTGTGTGTGTGTTTGTGTATGTTCACATGTGTTTGTGTATGTGTGTGCATGTTTGTGTATGTGCGTGTGCATGTGTGTATGCATGTGTGTTTGTGTGTGTGTTTGTGTATGTGTGCGCATGCGTGTGTGTTTGTGTATGTGCGTGTGTGTGCATGTGTGTGCATGTGTGTGTTTGTGTATGTGCATGTGTGCATGTGTGTGTTTGTGTATGCATGTGTATGTGCGTGTGTGTGCATGTGTGTGTGCGTGTGTGTGTGCGTGTGTGTTCGTGTATGTGCATGTGTGTGTTTGTGTATGTGCGTGTATGTGTGCGTGTGTGTGCATGTGTATGTGAGTGTATGTGCATGTGTGTGTGTGTGTGTGTGCATGTATGTGTGTGTCACTCACCAGAAACGCTCAGGTTCCCTTGGCCACCAAGCAAAGCCCGCCCTGCTCTAAGAGAGTATAGACCCCAGTGTGTTGTACCCCAGAGACCAGCAAGTCCTCCTAGAAGAAACTGAGCTCTCGCTACTCTCATGATCCTGGGCTGACTGTACCTTCCCAGAGTCTCATATTATTCATTTCCAGAAAGTAATTTTCCTTGATTGCCTTGTGGTCTTTTTGAACGAGGCATTTTAAGAAATAGGAGAAAATGGAAAAGGATTGGCTCAGCGTCAAAACACACCCCTTCTGCGTGCTCCTGAGGTCAGTGCAACGGCCAGTCTGGGATGGGAAGTTGCTGGGACGTCTCTCTCCGGAGGTTTGTCACGCGAGGCTGGACAGCTCCGTTTCTTGGTCCATTTAGCTGATGCCTGCCTGGGACGGGGGTATCAGATGACCTTGTAGTCCCTTCCAGGACTGACGTTTCATGTTGGGCGGTGGATCGGGAGGCTGTAATAGGCTGAGGATTTTACCTGTCCTGCTTGTCTGCTTTAGTGCTTGGACCAGTGTCTCTTAGTTTTGTCTCCGTAAGCAGATTTTAAATTCTTTGAAGTCTGGGCTGCTGCCGTGGGTTCTTTCATGTTCTCCGTGGAGGAGAGGGTGCTGGAGGGTCCGGTGTCCAGGGAGATGGGAGCAAGGTCCCAGGAGAAAGGTTCAGTATTCCTGGGGGAAAAGACATCGTATTTTCTGAGTTTGGAGGGGAGGAATCAAAATAGCTGTGGCTGTATGTTATGGACTGAATGTATGTATTCTCGCAATATTTGGAGCAAGGAAGTACTTAAGGTTAAATGAGGTCACAAGGGTGGGGCTCTGATCCAACAGAATTAGTGTCCTTAAAAGAGACTTTGCTCTTTCTCTCTGTCTGCACGTGTGTCGAGGAAAGGCCGTGCAAGGACGTGATGAGAAGGTGGCTGTCTGCCAGCCCTCACCAGAAACTGAGTCCTGCCAGAACCTTGATCTTGGACTCCCCAGCCTTCAGAACTATCAGAAAATAAGTGTCTGTTGTTTAAGCCGCACAGTCTGTGGTGTTCTGTTACGGCAGCCCGAGCCGACTAATACTTCCCGCGTTAAGTTAACAGACCTTGAGCAAAGGTGAGGGGAGCACACCTGGCAGCCTCAGTTCTGCTGCTGAAAGGTGAGGCAGGGTCACCTGCTGGAAGAGAGGAAGCTCAGGGCTGGGCAGGAAGCAGAGGATCAACATCTGGAAGAATTACGTGGGGAATGGAAGAGGGAGCCGACTGAGAACAAGTCAGGGGTTTGCTGGGTGGGGCCAGGGGCTCGGATGAACTTGGAAGCCGCGGATGAGACGGTGCTGGAGCCAGTCGTGTGAGCCGCCGGCTATTTTGGCAGTGTGTACCGGGGGGTGTAGGGATGGAGAAAGGGGATCGGAATTTTCCTGAGAAAATGGTAGAAAGATAGGGGTGCAAGGTGGTCACGGTTAGCAGACGGAGGAGAGTTCAGATAACCCGTATGAGGATGTCGGATTGGCAGGGAAGGAAAAGTGCCACTGGCTGAGAAATGGAGGAGGCGAGAACCTGGAAGAGTCCACGAGGCCGGGGAGCGATTGCGCGATAGCAGGAATAGGAAAACGAGAGGACTCAGAAGATGGGAGAATATGGCCGATGGGCAGAATATCAGGGTTCAGGATTTTGGGGTGATGACGAAATCCAGATTGTGGCCATGAGGATGGCGGGTCCAAGTGCAGAGGGGAACTGTGCGTAGAGTCGGGGACACGTGTGAGCTGCAAGGTCTCGTTGTCGGAAGGGTCATCGTGGGAGTGACTTATCCTATTTCTTAGGCTTCGGTCAGGGTTGG
This sequence comes from Varecia variegata, assembly GCA_028533085.1. Classification (NCBI taxonomy): domain Eukaryota; kingdom Metazoa; phylum Chordata; class Mammalia; order Primates; family Lemuridae; genus Varecia; species Varecia variegata. Next base: position 10,740,199 of record CM052455.1, read on the forward strand.
GAGTGGGAAGCAGGGTCGTGCTCGAGGTTTCAGAGCGCTGTGATGGGGGCACATCATGCTTTGGGGGCTGACGGGGGGTCTCCTGAACCAGACCTGGGGAGTGAGGTCAGACTTCGGGGGAAGTGACAGCTAACGCGAGCCCCCAGGGATGGGGAGGTTGGCCAGGGGAGGGAGGAGCAGAGCAGGGAAGACAGTGAGGAGAGAGGGGAGTTGTTCCACGTAGAGGGAAGAACAATGTTGAGCCGGTCAACGTTTCATAAAATGCATTAAGTGAAAGTTAACCGGAGATGCGGAGTCTGTTTTTACATAACACAGTCCAGAGCTCGGTAATCCTCTCTGCTTACGGTAGCCCCCATTTTGTTGTTTTTAATTTTAAAAACTAGTTTTCATTAGCACAGGCTTCTGCGGGCTGCAGTTCACGTGCTCACGTTCCACATCAGCTGTGAAGCCACTTGGGGTGTGGAGAGAGAGGACGTGTCCCCCGGGGCCTGTCTCCCTCCCCCTGCACGGCTCAGCCTTCCCTCTCCAGATCCACTTCCGATTCTAGGACAAGCGCGTTTTTATTCTACACGGCTGAGTGGAACGAGAGCAGAGAAGACAGGGGCTGGCCAAGCAGAGAACAGACAGGGGGGACGGCAACGTCCCCAAGAGCACTCTGACGGGCGCCTTGATGAGATGCAAATGAGGAGCATCATTAATATATGCAAATGTCGCACCGCAAACGCGGAGGAAGAAAGGAAAGAGCCACAGCGTCCGCAGAGAAAAAAGAATGTGGTAAAAGAGGCCAAGACTATTTCAGCCGAGTATCCTGGGCCACGAATAATTTCCGGGGAGATTGAGCTGAGGGACAGCCGGACCGGGGAGCCGGGCTCCGTGTTCCACGGGGCGGCAGGGGTGCGGTGTGCGGAGCTCGCGTTTTGGATCCAGATGGCTCCGAGCCCACGTCCCCGCTCCGGGCAGCTGCGCTGCTTTCTGGGCTGGACACCGAACTCGTCAGCGATGCGATCCAAGCTTGCATCTGCTTTTTGACAGCCTGAAAGGCTGCAGTTATAAGTAGCAAGAAGATTTAAAGCTCTTCGGGGTTTGCTCACATATTACCCCGACTCTTTCCCAGATGTCTGGAGAGATCTCTGGGCTCCCCTGCCTCCGGGTTTCCTCGCTCAGGAAGCGGGAGTTACGTGTCACCCTGGAGTCGCCGCTCCCATCCTTGGTGGACGTGTGTGTCGGGCGGGGGCTGGGTGGTGGCATTGGAATCTGTATGGGGAAAACGCCACAGTGATGAGAGTGGAATTCCTGGGAGCTTTTAAAGCTCTGCGGGCTCACCTGGGTGATTCTCACGTGTCGCTCAGGATCTCGGGGTGGGGACAAGCTCCCCAGGTGACTCATGGAGTCGTCACCCCCACCTTGAGATTCACTGCTCTGTGGCTTCTGCTTCCGGACATGGCAGCTTTCCTACCTAGGAGTTAATCCACCTGCAGATGGCCCAGGTGTTGTTATACATCCCCCGTAGCATCTGAATCTTTGTCGTGGCTCTAAAGCCGCAGCTCTCTCCGAGGGCGACGGGAACGTCCAGCCCCCCAGTCTCCGTGATTTATGTTTGCTGTTCCCCCTCCGTGAGCCCCTTCCTGCCCCACCCGCCGTTTGCCAGATGCCTGGAGCCTGGGTGGGCTGCCGGAACATGCCGGCCTTTCTCCCCTCCTGCGCCTCCCCCGGGTCCGTCCCAGGAGGAGGATCTCTCGCTTTTCAAAGAATAAATCTGTAAAAGAGGCCACATTTCCAGAGCAGTAAATCTCTGCTGCGTGTGCTGGCGTGGACGTGCACACGTGTCTGAAATCTGTGTCCTGCGTGTGCGTCTGCGTGTGGGAGAGAGAGCAGTGAGTGCCAGCATTAAAGGACAGGCCTTGTCATCTCCTGAGGGTCAAGGTCAGACGAGGGAAGGTCGTGCTCAGAGCAGCAACCGGGCAGAGGCGGGCTGGGCAGAAAGTGTCCCCACGGTGTGCGGCCACCCAGGACTGGAGTGACGTGGGGGGAGGGGAGGGGCCCAAGTCCACAGGGGCCGTGGACCCTCAGAGCGAGCTACCTGACCCCCTTCCTCGGTAAGGTCTTTTTTTTTTTTTTTTTTTTTTTTTTTTTTTTGAGACAGAGTCTCGCTCTGTTGCCCGGGCTAGAATGAGTGCCGTGGCATCAGCTTAGCTCACAGCAACCTCAAACTCCTGGGCTTAAGCGATCCTCCCGCCTCAGCCTCCCGAGTAGCTGGGACTACAGGCATGTGCCACCACGCTCGGCTAATTTTTTCTATATATATTTTTAGTTGTCCAGATAATTTCTTTCTATTTTTAGTAGAGACGGAGTCTCGCTCTTGCTCAGGCTGGTCTCGAACTCCTGACCTCGAGCGATCCACTCGCCTCGGCCTCCCAGAGTGCTAGGATTACAGGCAAGAGCCACCGTGCCTGGCCTTCGGCAAAGTCTTTTTGACGCTCTTGGGGAGGTGGAAGGGACTTCTGGCGTCCCCTCACCACTCAGCCTCTGGGGTTTGTTTATGCAGACTCTGCGTTGTCATTTCCTCTCTCTGTCCAGGGGAAATGTTCCGAAGGGTGGCCTGGAAAAGGATCTCCATCGAGTTTAATTCTCTAAACAATTTTCTAGGAACCTGTGAGTGTAAGCAAAACTCTTTCGAAAGACCAACAACCAAGGAATTCACAAGCCACTGTGTTAAACTTGATTTTTAGTATTAATTTAATAAGTCCATATAGTTAAAAAAAATCATTTTTTCCCCTTATGCTAGTGTACCCTGGCCCCCACTCCTGCCCAGGGTTGGGGAAGGCCAGACTTCTTCTGTGATGCGGCCAGAGAAACCTGGACAGAAGGCCCTGGGAGGGCTGGACCTCATGGTTGAACACCTGCAGAACCAGCCCTGATGTCGCTCCCGGTTTTGAGGCAGGGGGTCTCTTCTGGCTGAGGAGGGTGGGCGGGAGGTTTGTCTGACTTTTTTTTCATCATTTCTCTTCGCAAATACCTCAAGTCTCCCCTTGAAATTCGGCGGGAGAACCAATCCATGTTGTCAATTCTAAGAGGAAAGTGAGTCCCGAGGACGGGTATATTTAAGGTATAATATTTCTTATTTGATAATTCCATTTTGTTTTTATTTAAAATAATAGTAAAAAGTTTGTGTCAGGAAATGAGCGAGTATAATCTGAATCTTCACTGATAATATTTGGCACTGCGGAAAATTTATTGATGAAATGAAACAGCCTTTAACAATTAAACATCTAATGATTGTGCCATTTTAGTCGTGAGGGGTGGGGTAGAATCGTCAGGATTCTGCCAGGAGCTCTGGATTCTGAGCCTTTTTAAATAAAAAAAGCGAAGTTTGGCACCTGCATATAATCAGTGTTGAAACATCCGTAGCACAAAGCACATATTTTTGGGAGACACCATGTGTTCAAGATTTGTCATTCATTTCCTCTCCTTCTGGTGACAGTTCTGCACGTTTCCTGGAAGAAACCGCCCCCATCCGTTCCAAGCCGGGGGGGTTTCATCTGGGAGTCTCCATCCTTGGCTCCAGGACTGCACCCTGATTGGCTTAAGTGAGCAGACAATTTGCCATCTCCAGCCACAGTGATTGGTCCAAGGATGGTGATGTAATCGAGTCAGAGCCAATGGGAGTCCAGATGACATGTGCCGGAACTCCTGGGGAAATGACCTGTCTCTTCCTCTGAGTTCGGTGGTGGAAACAGGCGGTGAGAGCTTGGTGCCCGGTGGTCTTTCCGTGGCCAGGCAAGCGCGGTGAGAAAGGGTCTGGAAACACAGAACCAGGATGCAGAAAAACCGGGCCTGACCCTGGGCTCAAACATGCCAGAGGCCAGCCTCACCCTGGACTTCGACATACGTGAGCCAACACATCCCTCTTTCCTGTTTAAGCCAGATCAATTTTTTTTTTTTGGTCATTTGAAACTCAAAGAATCCTAAAAGTCCTAGGTCTTATTGCCAAAATCACGATGAATAAGATTTAGCCTTTACTTAGATGATTTAGAACGCCCTTCCAGAACCTGCGAGTGTCATTTCTTGTATTAACGGTATTTTCCCGTCTTCTGTGTTCTGGATGCTTTAGTATCTGGGGCCTCACTGCTGGGGAGGGACTGACCCTCCCAGGGCTAGCAAATTCCTAGAGACAGCGAAGGACTTGCCCAGGATCACGGCTTCCGTGTGCAAACCGAATTAACCAATCCACAGCCCGTACTTGGAACCGCCTCCCCTAATGTTTTTCTGCCCTAATTATCCCAGGGCCAAGCATCAGACAAGCAGAGGCGGCCCCTGTATCCCAGAGCGCTAAAATGAATCAAACCAGCCAGTTCCAAGCCACTGACCTGCTCTGCCTTCCCCGTGGAAGCCTGAGATGGGCAGGGACCTCCTGTCATTCTCCTGCCTGACACTGGGGTGGGGCTTGGTCCTGGAAATACCTACAGGGACATAGAGCTCCCCCACACCCCCTGATCCCCCAAAATGAAAGCCTGCGGGGAAACAGGCAGGGATCTGCAGTCAGATACGGGCCAGGGGACCTTGAGAGTGTCCGTGTGTAACAGCGGATGGAGGTGACTTGTGTTGTCACTTGGTCTTGGAGTCTTTGGTGGTGGGTCTGTCAGATGCTATAAACCTGCTGTTAGCAGCGCACTGGGGAATTGGGGTGGGGTCCACACTCGAGTTGAAGTTGGAGTAACAAAAGCCAATGAACGAATGGCAAGCAGTAACCACGAGGTGAGTGACAGAAGGTTGTGTGGACCAGCACAGATTCACGGAACCTGCTAGCCTTCCTTGGGGACGCCGGAAATTACTCGACCAGAGGAAGTCTGCAAAATATGGGATTTGCCAAGATGCATGGGATGTGCACTTGGATTATTTGCATTAGAGCTTTAGAGAGAAATGCCATTTTGGAGGTAGAGAGCTTGGGGACACAGGGGTGGCTCGGCTATGAAACACACACACTTTCACTGCGTTTCCACCACGGGACAGGCGCCTTTCTGAGCACACGAGGCGGACGCACGACTGAGATGCCATTTCTGTCCTCCCCTAACTCTGGTGAGGGAACCGGGCTGGTGACGCAGCAATCACGGCTCACTGTGGAATGTTCTGGAAGACACACCTGGCCTGGGATCCCAGCTGCTCTCGTCACCATGAGGGAGGCAAGGTCTCCACGGCGATTCCCCAGTCAACAGAAGAGCCGGTTCTCCTCATCGTCTGCGTCCTGCCTCCCACGGTGGATTTTCCGCAGCGTCATCGCTCCCTGGTGCAATGCAGCCTCATCAGCATTCCGGTGGTCACACTGGCGCGTCCCCTTCCTGGGCTGTGACTACGACTCTCTGCAGCTTGGGCGTGGCAGTCACAGATGCTGGGAGGGCATCGGCTGGGGGCGTGAGGGGACTTTCTGTGCCCAGTGGTGCGTGTAGAGCCGACCTGGAAACCTCCTCTGCCTTCTGGAGGTCTCAGGGACGAGGACCAGCGTTCGATGTCAAAGCAGAAAATACGAGACCTCTGGGGGATCCCGCAGAGAAACCCTCCCTAGCTGACGAAAGGTGACAGTCGTCATTGACCCGAGCCCAGCGTGCGGCAGGTGCTTTTCCTGCACCGTCTCATTTGCTGCTCAACGCGGCAACCCCACGCCACGGGCGAGGACCTAGAGGACCAGAGAGTTTGGCCACTTTTTCCAAGGTCACGGCATGAGTCATTAAAACAGAATCAGAATTAAACTTGCATCTTTCTGACCCAGGGCCTTAGGGCAGGGGTTCTCGACCAGGGGCGACTCTGCCTGCAGGGAGCATGTGACAATGTCCGGAGATGTTCTTTATTGTCACGATGGGGGGAAGGTGCTGAGCTACGGTGGGCAGAACCCAGCGATGCTGCCAGGCGGTCTGTGGACTGAATCGTGGGCCCCCGCAAAAGACATGCGGCCGTCCCCGCTCTCAGTGCCTCGGAAGGTGACCTCGTTTGGAAATAGGGCAGGTGAAGGTGCAGTTAGGTACGATAATGTCATGCAGGACTCAGTGGGCCCCTAACCCAATAGAACATCCTTACGTTGTCGGTGACGTGACATACGATGGTGACGTGAAGACACAGAGACCCGGGAGAACCACGTGACGGGGGGCAGAGGTCGCAGCGAGGCATCAACCAGCCCAGTGACACCGGGGGTTGCAGCCGTCATGGGACAGATATGGGACAGATTCTCTCTCAGAGCCCTCAGACGGAACCAGTCCGGCTGACGCCTTGATTTCCAACTTCTGGCCTCCAGAACTATGAGAGAATAAGTTTCTGTTGTTTTAAGCCACCTGGTTTGTATACTGTACCCCCACAGCAAGGAATTATCTGGTCCAAAATGTCAACAGTGCCTCTGTCGAGGACCCCTGCAGTAAGAGAACGCTCTACCCCACTGCTCTTTTTTTTTTTTTTTTTTTTTTGAGACAGAGTCTCGCTTTGTTGCCCGGGCTAGAGTGAGTGCCGTGGCGTCAGCCTAGCTCACAGCAACCTCAAACTCCTGGGCTCAAGTGATCCTCCTGCCTCAGCCTCCCGAGTAGCTGGGACTACAGGCATGCGCCACCATGCCCGGCTAATTTTTTTCTATATATATTTTATTTGGCCAGATAATTTATTTCTATTTTTAGTAGAGATGGGGTCTCCTCTTGTTCAGACTGGTCTCAAACTCCTGACCTCGAGCGATCCTCCCGCCTCGGCCTCCCAAGTGCTAGGATTACAGGCGTGAGCCACCGCACCCGGCCAACCCCCCTGCTCTTCACAAGCATTCCGGCCCTTTCGTCCTGGTCCCTGGGGCTGCCAGACAGTCTGGGGACGGTTGGGAGCGGCGTGCCTGTGCCCAGAGCAGGGGGACAGCCGGCTGCTTCAGAGCGTGAAAACCTGTCCCTTAAAGTGTTCAGCTTGGTCCGTCCATCTGGCAACGTGATTAGCCTCGATCCACCTCGAGGGGGAGAGGTCCCTGCTGCAGCTTCGCTGATGATTTGCGACATTGTTGTCGTAGGGTCGGACCCTGGGTCTCTCCCAGCCTGCGCTGAAAACCTCCGGCTTTCTGGAGTTGGCTGGGTGGTCTGGAGTCTCCTCCACACCGTCACCTTCTACGGTGTCAGTCTCTGTTTTTCTCACAAGCCTCAGGGCTGGATTTCACTCCAAACCGGAGAGTAGTATTTCTTGAGACTTGGGGAGGAAAACATTCCACCAGATTTTAACCAGAAAAAATGGGGTGGTGGGAGACCAATCGTGCTCAAAGTGAATGAAATGAGCCATCTGGGCGATCTGCTGATTCATTATTTGATAAAGCGTTATTGCCACACAAGGCACTGTCTCAGGGCCCAGCCAGCCCGTTCGGCTCTTGGGTGTAAAATCCGTTTCGTTAATGAGCCTGGCATTTGCAGAGCTCGTGCTCGGGTTTCCTTGTGTGCTGGAATGCTAAGTCGAATGATCAATTGGAAAGGCAACGTTTCTCGCTTGGGCCTGGAGGGGTCTGCTTCCTTCTGTGAGTGTGACTATTTTAACGGCACTGTGCATCCAGACAAAGACATAGAGCACCACAACCACCAACCACCCACCAACAAAAACCCTGCCTGCAATGGCAGGCAGCTTGCGTGGATTTGGGAGCTCGTAACTCTCAACACTGGTGCAGAGGCTTTTAAAATGGGCTTTTCATCCGCTGGAGAAACTGCAACGGGAATTCAATAAGATCAGCCTAAAACACCCGGCACCTCCTAAGACTCAGAGCGACAGTTAATGAAGGGCAGACCTTGCAGGAGTGGCGCTCCCGGGCTCCTTGGAGGACAGTGAAGGTGACTCTGCTCTGTGGACGAATCCTGGGTGCGTCGGGGGACCCGTTTCAGCGGCTCGCCCAGGACAGGGCTGCATTTCTGCTCACTCTGTTCACCATCTCGCGGCCTTCTCCAGGGCCCGGTGTCTGGCGAACACTCGGTTACGCTGTTTGTTGGCACCGAAACTGTCAGTGGGAAGATCTTGGAATTTTCTTAGTTCATTCTGGGCCTTATGAATGACATTAAACCCATTCTTCAGTATCTCTACGCCTCGGTGTGGTTACTGGAAAAATAGGAGAGTGAGCATTTGCGACACAGAGATGTCAAGAGGACATTTCCCAGCATCTCCGCTTTGCCACCCTCCTCTTGGGCCAGCTTGTTTCTGATGTGTCCTTTTGAGACGCTTGACAGCCCAGCGCTTCCTCTGAGATATTTATTTGCTTTTGCTCAGCCCTCACAGGAGCAGGTTTTGCACAACAGGAAGCACTGAGATCGAAGCCTGGAGACCCGGGTTTAAAGGCCAGATCCATCACTGCCCAGCTGTGTGACCCCAGGCAAGTCACGTAACCTCTCTGGGCGTTAGTCTGCCCATCTGTCAAATGGGAATCGTGCCTGTGTCTCCCGTTTCCAAGGGCTTTGTGAGCATCACATTTGACGATGCAAATGAAAGGGCTTTGAAAATAGCAAGGCAATGTTGTAAAGGTCAAGTATAATTACGAATAAATTCTGATTCCTTTTTAAATTTTCATGGTTTCATGTAGTCATTGCTCTGGCCGGTCCTGCCTTTTACGCAGGGACGAGAGGGCTCTTTCCTGCGCGGCCTGATTGTTTTGTTGACTCCGTTGTCACCCGACTCTGTTCAGTGGTCTGGTTCCAATTTACAATCCAGAGACTGGCTCTTTCTGTGGACATGTTTACTTCTCCTTGTCATTAATTAAGACGAGAACAATGGCTTATAAGATACACAGTTGCCCAAGGCGTCACATTTAAAAGTGCCACGTGGACATCTCCATTTTAAGGTGACACTTGCATTCGTGCCTGTGTTTAATTTACAGTTTAGAAACAGACCGTTTGCAGCATTTCCACGGTTCAACGTGCAGCTGGTATAGAACAATCAGGAATGCTCGAGAACTAGGGGTTCGGTAACCTCGAGCTGGGGTTTCTGGTGCTCAGGAAATTGTTGGGAGGCTTGAGGGGGCGTCCCGGGGGTCTGCCGATGCAGAAGGTCGCTTGCCGCGTTGGTATTTGCACACGTAAGAACTGTGCATGGACTCCCCCCCACCCTCCCCAGAGAAGACACGAGAGCAACATAGTTTCTTTCTCTCCTTTCCAATCCCAGCTGGAATCATTTGTCTGTTTTCCTTCTTGAACCCCATGGTCAGCCTTGCCTTCCATCCACGTCACCTTGTCTTGGACGTCCAGGCATGGGGTGGTGAGTGACAGGGTGCAGCCACCCTCTGTGGCCCTTGGTGACTCTGGGGGGTGTCCGGAGCAGAGTGGCAGGAGGAGACGGGGGTGGCGTGTGGCTGCTGTCCCTAGAGTCAGTGGAGAGTGGTCCCCTGGGCAGGGGACGGCCGCTGTGGGCTCCCTTGTAAACTCTGACTGCTGTGGTCTTTGGGCCACGGAAGGCACTGAGGAGCTGACACGGTGCCCTGACGTCCACGCTGGGGTCCCGAATCCTTTATCCTGTGACTTCCCCGATACTCGTGTCCCACACGTAGGAGTCCAGACCCCTCACACACGCGTGCCTGTCTGCAGGTGGCAGAAGTTCTGGTCAATGCGAGTAAGTGACTCATTGACTGAAATATGACATCCTCTTGAGTTCCTTGGAAAATCACTTTGCTTCTCCGCTTTCCTGTCCCCAACTGCCCCAGGAAGAAAGCAACAGGGAGAGAGATAATCTCATCCGTAGATTCTTGAAATATTCTCGAGAGCACTAGGAGTCCTGGGAACTTTGAATTTTGTCAGAACTTCTCTCAAAGCTCTCTGAGCCATGTATCCTCAGTTTAAGCTACTTGCTCTTTCCTCTCTGTTCTTATATGGATCGTAATGTGTATTCCCTGCTGACTCTGTCTTTCCCACTAGAGGGTATCATCGTGGAGGCTCGGGACATCCCGTCCAAGTCCTCAAGCCCTGTTAGAAAACCTGGCACATCATAGATGTTCAATCATGTCAATGACCGACAGTCATCCGTTTGGTTTTGGGGTCCAAGCCTCAGAGGTCCTGCCCAGGGACATCCAAGACCGCCGGGGAATGGCTTCACACGTTGGATAGTGTCGGCTTTGTGGGTCTCTGATCTGTGCAGTGAGTGGCAGTTTGAGCAGGGTGGTTTAATGACTTTGGTGACTCTGAGTGACTCTGAGAACGTAAATGGCAAGAGAGCAGCTTCCATTTCATCAGTGCTTCCTGGACGGTACCTTAGAGAGAAAAAGTGAGTCAGAGCTCCGATGGCCAATGAGCTACTTGTTAATAACATCATCCAATACTGCTAGTGGATACTCTCCACTGTCAAGGAGGAAAGTGAGTCAGAGCGTTTTATTGGTTACTTTTAGTTTTAGATTCTGGGGGAGTTCACATTCAACAGGAGCTGTCGATGTTTGTTAGGTGTCTGGGTTTCTCAGGTAAGAGCCGCCTACACCTGGGGCTGAGTTCAGAGCCCATTGGCAAGCCTGGGCGATGCATCTGACCTTGGTCCGTTTGCTTCGTAGTTCAAAATATCCTAGTTCTTCCATGCAAACACACTTCTTCTATTTGGGAGCAGAGATGGGATTATCACAAAGCAAAAGAAGCCGAGTAAAATATGACCAGAATGTATTTTTTTTCTCCTCACTCTCTTGTGAAAATAGTTTTGTACGTAATGAGGATAGAACAGCATTTGCAGAGTTCTTGCTGTGTTAAGTCTTATTCGAAAGAACCATGGACAGAACCAGGCTATTTTGAACTATGAAGCAAATGGACCAAGGTCAGATGCATCGCTCAGGCTTGCCAATGGGCTCTGAACTCAGCCCCAGGTGCAGGAGGTCCTGTCCTCTGTTCCCGTCGTGCACGGCAGGTCTGCAGACCTGGGAGGGGAACGTTGAAATGGCAGGTCCTGGGGAGCAGCAGAACTGGGTAAAGAATGTCAGGTTCAGAAAGACAAGGTGGGAAACAATTCTTCTATATATTCCTACGTGCCCCCTTCAAACCTGGATTTTAACATGTTGACTTTGTTAGAAAAATGTATTAAATATGGGACTGTCTTAATTGCCATTTGTAAATTGCTTCTGCTTTCGTGCGAATTCTTACATACTTTTTCAAATATAGGCTCTGGCGACGGAAAACTTGTCAATTTTTCCTCTTGGCATTTTTAGTCCTTTGCGATGTGAACAAAAGACATTTAAAACCAGAAATAGCTCAAGGTCCAGGGTCAGCACGAGAAAGGCAAGGCAGAGAGAATCACCACGGACAGGTCGGACATTTCCGCGTAGCCGTGATTCCCTGTGTCCCAGATCTGCCCTAAGTTCCATAACGTCAAGGTGTTTTTCCTTCGTTGGTGATTCCACCAGAGTCTCTGACGGAAGGATCTGTGAGGTCCCTTCAATTCCAGACAGGCTCGGGGTCCTCTGACCTGCTATCAGCATCTGAAAACTAATGGTGCCATTTGGTGTCTTTGGAGCTAAGAGAACAAACACCTCTGACTCGAGGGTTTGCTCCAGGACGAGGAAGGCACTTAGCGAGCAGAGAGATGGCAGGTCATGGGCAGGGGTGCGCCAGGGGCCAGAATGTGACGGAGCAAAGGCATCCATTTTGCTTGTGACTTCTTTGCAGGTACTTAGGTCAAATCTCTCCTGTTTTCTGAAATGCCTTTCTCCCCTGCACTGTGCAAAGCGGAGGATAACTTTATACATCTGTGTCTTGGAAATGCAGCGTATGCAATAATGGTTCAGTTCAAACCTGTGAAGTTTCTTTTTGTTTGTTTTTTGAGACAGAGTCTCGCTCTGTTACCCAGGCTAGAGTGCCGTGGCGTCAGCCTAGCTCACAGCAACCTCAAACTCCTGGGCTCAAGCAATCCTCCTGCCTCAGCCTCCCGAGTAGCTGGGACTACAGGCATGCGCCACCACGCCCGGCTAATGTTTTCTATATATATTTTTAGCTGTCCATATAATTTCTTTCTATTTTTAGTAGAGACAGGGTCTTGCTCTTGCTCAGGCTGGTCTCGAACTCCTGACTTCGAGCGATCCTCCCGCCTTGGCCTCCCAGAGTGCTGGGATGACAGGCGTGAGCCACCGCGCCCGGCCTGTGAAGTTTCTTATTTGGTGTCCTGAGCGAGGTAAGCCCTTGCTTCCTTTCCTGATTTTGGCGGAAATGGGTGAATGTGAGTCTTTTTAACATCGGTGGTAAAACTCCATTTTCTACTGTCCTCAGATTCTTTGTAGTTGGGACCGGTAGCTCCGCCTGCCGTGATGGCTCTGATTCCCCGGCTGCGGGTTCCACTGATGACACTTCAAGTGACCGGGCACCGTCTCCTCCCTTTGTCTGCGCAGAGCACGAGAGGTGGCAATCTGTCCTCCATCCTGGCGCCCGGGCACCCCGCTGATTTTTATATAAAGCTGGATGATGAGCGCCACCTCGTTTAGCTGCCGAGTTGCCCTGTGGTTACGATCACTTCAATCTCGGAAAACGTACATTTTTATTCTGCTCTAACGCAGGAAGCTCTGAGATGAAGGGGCATTTTTCTCCGTATTCCACGGGCTGTAATCAGTCCCTGAACAGAATTTACCTACTGCGGGCAGATCTTCCTCCTAGTTGCCATCCCTTTGGATTTCTGGCTAACGAGTAGATCCTGCATCCTAGAGTTGCAGACTGAGGAGGAGGGATAAATAATGCAGGTTCATTGAGCCACGGCGCTTTGCTGAATGCGTCGTCACAGGTTATGAATAATCCGTTTGTTCACTTGCTGGGCTGGCTTTCTCCTGCCTGAGGATGGGGGAGAGGGGAAGCCACAGTTCCCACTGAGCGGGGGGATTCTCTGGGGCAAGGAACCCTGGGCTGGTTCAACACCTAATCGGGGCGGTGAAAAGCAGCGATTTAATTAGTTATTCTGCGGTTCCTTTGGCGAGGTCTGCGGGCTCATCGGAACGTGGGCTCCGGAGCTCACCCGCCGTCCCCGGGAGGATGTGCGTTTCCGCCACCACATAACAGGCCCAAAACGGGCATCGACACCCGCTGGGTTTCCGGGGGAGGCTCAGGCAGGATGTCACATGCTGTAGCACAGCTGCCGAGGACGACGGCGGCAGCAGCTGGCTCTGTGAGTGCAGACAGGGGCTAAGATATGGGCTACATGGAAAATTTTTTTACTGAGATACTGGGAGCACTTTTGATGGACAAATCACATAACCCCAGAGTCTGCAGAGGTGAAGCTGCTCCTCTGAGAACGCAGATCCGAGGTGCTGGTCATCTCTGTGTCCACGGCCGAGTCCAAGAAAGAGCCTGTAATGCCACAGAGATTTTGCATATTAATTGGAGATTATTCCTGCTGTGAGTCTTTTTTTTTTTTTTTTTTTTTGAGACAGAGTCTCACTCTGTTGCCCAGGCTAGAGTGAGTGCCGTGGCATCAGCCTAGCTCACAGCAACCTCAAACTCCTGGGTTCAAGCGATCCTCCTGCCTCAGCCTCCTGAGTAGCTTGGACTACAGGCATGTGCCACCATGCCCAGCTAATTTTTTCTATATTTTTAGTTGGCCAGATAATTTCTTTCTATTTTTAGTAGAGACAGGGGTCTCGCTCTTGCTCAGGCTGGTCTCAAAATCCTGACCTCGAGCGATCCTCCCGCCTCGGCCTCCCAGAGTGCTAGGATTACAGGCGTGAGCCACCGCGCCCGGCCTCATGTAAAGTGACTTCTGCTGGGAGAGGTGCCTGTATATTGAAATGATATGAAAGAGATAATCATCCTACAGGAGGAAAGGAAGGAGAAAGGCCTTCATGTTCTGCTAATTATATGAGTTAATTTAAAACGGAATGATAGAGGTAGAAAAACACCTAATCAGTGTGTCTGTGTCGATGCTGTCTGGGTTTCCAAGTAGGTAGAGTGGGTCTGAACTCTGGGAAACTGGATGGCTTGTGGGTCTATATTCTGGCTAAGAAGAGACAGAGAATGGGAGGGACACCGAAGGATTAAACAATGAAGCATTTTATTTATTTATTTTTTCAAATAGGTTGCATCATTTTTTCCCAACCCTGCAGTGACTAACAGCCACATAGAGGGGGGTGTGCAGTATTGTTTTATTTTATTGTTGCCTGAATGCCCATGTTATCTCTTTTGGCTTTGGTAGATTCAGCTTTGACTCTTTGGAGTCATGTTAGACCTTGTCTTGGCCGAAAGACTGACTCAAAACCAAATGTCCTCACCTAGGTGGGATAACAGATAACAGTACTTTTGAAGGAGTTTGAAACGTGCTGGAGATTTTTCATATTGCTCTCTGTCCTATGCCTTTAACAGTGGAATTTCCAACTAAAAATCTCCATCTGGACTATAGCAGCTCTAGAAACTCATGATTTTCAATATGCAGGAAGATCTAACCCCGTGAGACAACCACAAACAGCAGGGTCGTCCGGCCTCCTCAGCTGCTCCGAACCCCTGCAAGACAGTCGGGATGGTGAGTCCTGCAGTTATATGGTCTCACGGCACCCTGTAAGGCTCCTTTGTCACTTTTGTCAGAGTCGTAATTACACGGTTATTTACATAACTATTTGTTTAATATACGTCTTCTTCCCTAGACTGTACTCTCAAGGACCAAGGCTGCCCGTATTTGTACTCTTGGGTGCTTTGGTTACAAAGAGGATGGTGAAGAGGAGAATTTGCATGACTCAGTGCAGATCCATCTCTAACACGACTGGGGGTGGGAAGAGAGACGGGGAGAGAGAGAAAGTCGCATATTTCTCTGATGATGGGTAAGGTGCATCACCAGTTGTCCCGTGAGTTAGGAGGATCTTTCAGGTGACAAGATGGTTCCAAATCGCCCTGAACAGAACTCTGTCTGCTCTGACTGCTTTGGGCTTACCTGCTGTGACCCAGGACATCCTAAATGACGGCGCTGTCAAGCAGGTGACAGTGAGAATATGAGGTTGACAGCAGTCATCGCAAGGGGTCTCTTCAAGTCAAAGCTAAAAAGGAAGAGACTGACCTTGTATAGTGGCTGCATTCATTTCATCCTGGAGTGACTTTGATGCCGGTGCCAATGACATACAGGATGGAAATAACTCCAGTAGGAGCTGGACTTCTACTCACTGAAATATCTTTTCACTCCATTTTTTAAATTGCGGTAAAATACACAACATAAAGTTTATCGTCTTAACCATTTTTAAGCATAGAGTTCAGTGGTATTAAATACTTTCATAGTGTGGTGTAAACATCACCACCGTCTAACTCCGAACGTTTTCTTTTCTTTCTTTCTTTTTTTTTGAGACAGAGTCTCGCTCTGTTGCCCGGCTACAGTGAGTGCCGTGGCGTCAGCCTAGCTCACAGCAACCTCAAACTCCTGGGCTTAAGCAATCCTCCTGCCTCAGCCTCCCGAGTAGCTGGG
>CM052455.1:10755661-10783189 GCA_028533085.1 Varecia variegata
AACGTTTTCATTTTGCAAAGCTGAAATTCCGTGTCTATTAAACGACTCCGCCTCCCCTCCGTCCCCCAGTCCCTGCAGCCCCATCAGACTTTCCCTGTCTATGAACTTGACGACTCTAAGTGTGTCATATTAAGTGGGGCGGAGGTGACTTACAGACCCAGAAAGCAGTGGGTTCTTTTACATAAACCGTTGCCGTTTGAAAGAGAAAGGTAGAGCTTTCCCTCGATTCCACTGAATCCTGTGCTGTCGATGAAACATCTCCAGGGATTTTTAGTTGGAAAAAAATACGAGGACTTCTCTTGCCGAATCCTCTGCTGCTGATGTGGAAATGTGGGTGCCTCCTCTGTCCTTAGTGACCCCGTATCTTCCAACCAGCCCGTACGGCCCCCCACGGTGTGAGACCAGCTGGGGAGACCACAGCTCTGCTCACAGCGAGGTCCTGGGCCGACTGCCACCTCCGCACCCGCGTTCCCTCCCTCCTCTGCAGCTCCACCCTCCTACGTCCCTCTCTCCTGACTTCCCGAGCTCGTCCTTGGTCTGGACAATGGATCTGGCTTTACCAGGACTGACATTAGCATTTTCTTTGGATGTGGTGTGCACTGCGATTAGCCATTTCCTTCTTTTTAGGACATTAATCTGTCTACCCAGACCCGAGCCCAGCCTTGACCTGCTTGGCTCCACCCTGGGGAGGGGAGATTATGCTGGTGGATAGAGGATGCCACAGTCACCTTGGGTTTAGCTAGTTATAAAGATATATGCCTTCATAGTTCAACAGCCTTGAGTATTTCTTAAAAAATCATTATGGGAAAAAGAAAACAAAGCATCTCGGTAGCTTTTATCATTTCGTGGATCAGTTTGGAGTGGAGTTGATAAAAGAAAAAACAAAACACCAGCAATGCAAACATCTGGGTGGAAGAGCAGCCAATCGGGTCATAATTCTTTTTTATATGAAAATATTTATATTCTCCCAGGCCTTGCATCCTCAGTTAGTGTCTGATGTGGAGACAAAGGAATGTTTCACGACGTTTAGTGACGATCAAGTGTGACGCCGTCTGCAAGGCCGTGAGCGTTTCTAGTTTGCTGACAGGACTTCCTAGAGGGAAATTGGAAAAAGACGCTCAGCTCCTAATGAAAGGAATGTTGCATTTCATTTTCCTCCCTCTGTGAAAAGAACTATTGATAATTTTTTCCATTTCTAACAATAACATTTTCAATACTCAAATTCTGTTCCGTTTGTTTAAATCCTAAATGGACTGAAGATTTTTTTTCTCCAGGAATCTCCACTGGGAGTGAGGTCTGGTCCACTATAGGAAGCCTTAGCACGACAGGAATCAGGACACACATTTATTTATGTGTTTATTTTCAGCTTTAGAAAATATGATTTTTTTGATAGAAAGAAGTCTTTGCTATATTTGTATTGCATTGGCATGGAACAGGAGAAGAGATAAAACTTTGTGAAAGTTTTCAAACACTTTGCAAAGCATTAAACGTTGATGGCAAACTATCGTAGCATTACCTAGAGAGTAATTAAATAGCTCTAGAGCTGTGCTGTGATGGTATTTGCTGCTGAGTGGAATCCAGTATGAGATGAAATATCTTGGATGTAATTTAAATAAGTGTGGCTCATGAAGTTTGGCAAGACTTTATCATAATTTAGACTCACCTAAAAAGCAGTCTTACGGTATGGGTTCTGTGGCTAGGGTACTAGAATAATCCTCCTCCAATAATCTCATCTATTCGAGATTTGAGAATCATCTAAAATAAGAAATAACACATTGTCTCCCAGCTCTTGTTTTATAATTTTTTTTCTGGGTTAAGGAAGGACTTGGAGAACACATAGCTCACATTTTAAAAAGAGGGGTGCCAGGAGAATATTAGTAGGTATAGGGCAGTACAGAGGCAGGTTGCAATAGAAGAGATTAAACATGGCAGGTTTCACAAACTAGAGACCCATGAGTTGACTTGGACTCGTGTGGGTTTCTTGTCACTAATACTAAGAAAGGAAAGTGATAATCATTGGAATCCAGCATGGATTTGCTAGGAGCAAGTCAGGGCTGGGTAATTTTATCTCCCTGCCTATGCCATGTATACCTGTACCTATACCTGTTTCTATACCTGTACCTGTATCTACACCTGTACCTGTACTTGTACCCGTGCCTATACCTGTACCTGTATCTACACCTACACCTATACCTATAGCTGTATCTATACCTGTGCCTGTATCTACACCTGTACCTGTACTTATACCTGTGCCTATACCTGTACCTGTATCTACACCTGTACCTGTACTTATACCTATGCCTATACCTGTACCTGTATCTACACTTACACCTATACCTATAGCTGTATCTATACCTGTACCTGTATCTACACCCTGTACCTGTACTTGTACCTGTGCCTATACCTGTACCTGTATCTACACTTACACCTATACCTATAGCTGTATCTATACCTGTACCTGTATCTACAACTGTACCTATACTTGTACCTGTGCCTATACCTGTACCTGTATCTACACCTGTACCTGTACCTGTACCTGTATCTACACCTGTACTTGTACCTGTATCTACACCTATACCTGTACTTGTACCTGTGCCTATATCTATACCTATACCTATGCCACATGTGTCTACATCTAATATTGATGTATTTGTAGATCAGAGGAATTCTATTGCTATAATGGATCAGAATTTGAGCCAGGAATGGGATGAGATCTTCTACTATATCCTGTAGAAATGTAGAGATGGAGATTTTGGGCTGAAATGCATAAAACTGGGTAAATTCACAAGTTACTGAACAACCTAACCCACTGCCTCTTCCATTTAAGGAGAGTTTAAAAGAGAAACTTCTCTAAGAGCCCAGTGCTGATGCAGATTATTTTTGCTAGATCATTACAAAAATGGGAAGAACAAAAAAAGTACACGTCAACTCATTGTGTAATAGCTTTTATTGAAATGTAGGCAGGACGCATTAAAAAGTTACATGCAAGTTTGTGACTAAGACTCAGAAAGTGACGAGAGACGGTTGCTCTCATCCTAACAACAGAAAAAAGCTGGATTAGCTTCAGAATAATCATTTATAGAAACACGTCAGAGAGCTGAAGATGCAGAGAAATCTAAAGGAACTGAAGTCCAGAGAGGAATCAGCCCTGCCTGAGCGGGAAGAGACCAGGCTGCTTCCACCCTCAGCAGTGCAGCTGGGGACAGACAACCTGGCCACAGACGGGGACCAGCCACACCCCTGAAGAGTCTTTCCGGAGACTCACCCCCACCCCGTCTGCATCTAAGCGGCCGGAACTGGAGCTCACAGTCGCCCAGCGGTGGGCTCAGACTCGGGGGTGGGATCGTTCTGTTTGGCTCCAACCTGGGTGATCAGGGCGACTCGGTGGCTGTGGCCTGCGGGATTAGAAGTGTTGTCACAGTCTTATTAGCAGTGACGTGCGTGGGCCCTGGCATCTGCCCCAAAACGAGTCTGCTGACGGCTCCTTGTAATCTTCGTCTCTGATTAAAATGCTTAATTGATTCCAGAGCACGGGTGCTGAAAACCTTGATGGTTTTTGATGCTGATGAGAGAAAAATATTCTCTAGAGATCTGTGCATGGGGGGAAAGGCGGGGGGCACTGCTGATTGACGGCCCGTCAGCCCCCAGTGCGGGGCGGGGGTGGGGGCAGCGGACCTGGAATGACCTGACACCTGCCTGGCTCGGCCGTTGCCCCCCACCGTGGCAGGAACATGCCTTGGCCTCATGTTCTGCCCCTGTGATGTGGGGGTGACAATCTCGCTCTCAGAGGGCTGTCGGAGCCCGAGATGTGGAAGTTCGTCAGCCTTCCATACAGAAATCTCTTCTTCATCCTGCTTCCCTTCCTGCACATTCTAAATATGTAATTTTAATCCCGTTTAATGCCTGAACATCCTATAGATACAGGCCAAACACGGGGATTAGTAAAAAATCCCCCTTTGTAAGTTGGTGGGTTACGCAAATCGAGTTTTACCCCAGAAGTGCCTTGGCCCTAAGGTCATTTAGAAACTCTCCTTGTTCCATCCACCCTGCAGTGCTCTTCCTGCTTTTCCTGCCTCTCCTCGCTTCATTCGGTCGAAAGAACACGTGGCAAGTGTCTGTCCTGGGAGAAAGAGCCGGCAGGGATGGGAGTGGACAGGCAGAGGAGCCGTGTCATTGTCCTTGGGTCTTACGTGGGCGAAGTTCATCTGTCAACCTGACTAGGCCACAGGGTGCTTGGATATTTGGTCAAAGGTCCTTCTGGGTGTGTCTGTGAGGGCGTTTCTGGGTGAGGTCAACGTCTTTTTTTTTTTGAGACAGAGTCTCGCTTTGTTGCCCGGGCTAGAGTGAGTGCCGTGGCGTCAGCCTAGCTCACAGCAACCTCAAACTCCTGGGCTCAAGTGATCCTCCTGCCTCAGCCTCCCGAGTAGCTGGGACTACAGGCATGTGCCACCATGTCCGGCTAATTTTTTTTTTCTAGAATTTTAGCTGTCCAGATCATTTTTTTCTATTTTCAGTAGAGACTGGGTCTCGCTCTTGCTCAGGCTGGTCTCAAACTCCTGACCTCCAACGATCCTCCCACCTCAGCCTCCCAGAGTGCTAGGATGACAGGCGTGAGCCACCGCGCCCGGCCTGAGGTCAACATCTGAGTCATAGACTGAGGAAGACAGATTGCCCCCCAACATGGGTGAGCCTCACCCAGTCCCCTGCAGGCCTGAATAGCAGCAAAGGCTGAGAAAGGGAGACTCCTCTCTGCCTGGCTGTCTTTCATGGGGGACACTGCTTTTGGATTCAGGCTAAGTTTCGAATTTATACCATTGGCCTTCCTGGTTTTCAGGCCTTGGACTTGGGTTGGAACCACACCATGGACTCTCTTGGGTCTTCAGCTGGTCAACTGCAGATCTTCAGACTTCTCAACCTCCATAATCATATGAGTCAATTCCTTGTAATCTCCCCCTATCTATCTATCGATAGATACACAGATATTTATCCATATCTATACATATATTTGTATTATCTGTGTGTATATACATCTGCAAATGTATCTGTATCAGTCTGGGTTCTCTAGAGAAACAGAACCTGTATCTCTACATCCATCTAAATCTTTATTCTATTAGTTCTGTTTTTCTGGAGAACCCAGACTAATACAGATTTTGACACTGAGAAGTGGGGTGCTGCTATATCGAATACTTAAATATGTGGAAGGGGCTTTGGAACTGGGTGACAGGTAGAAGAGTGTTGAGGTGCGTGCTAGAAATATCGATATTCAAAGTAGTTCTGGTGGGGGCTCAGATGGGAATGAGGAACGTGTCATCGAACGATGGAGAAGCGATCGTCGTTACAAAGTAGCAACGCGTTTGGCTTGACTGCCTGACAAGGCTTTGTGGAAGGTGGAACTTGTGAGTGATGAGATTGTGTTGAAGGAGCAGCTTGGTTTCTCCTGAATTCTTACAGTAAAATGCAGGAGAGAGACGACATAGAAGAAGGACTTT
This sequence comes from Varecia variegata, assembly GCA_028533085.1. Lineage (NCBI taxonomy): Eukaryota > Metazoa > Chordata > Mammalia > Primates > Lemuridae > Varecia > Varecia variegata. Next base: position 10,761,151 of record CM052455.1, read on the forward strand.
TCAAGCAAAAAGGAAGCAGAACTTAGGAATCTGGAAGATTCTCAGCCTATTCTTATTGCAAGAAGCGAGGAACTTGTTCTGAAGAGAACATTCAAGGTGCGTCTGAACAACTGCTGGACAGAGAGATGGATCGCGGGTGGGACTCATTGACTTGATCAACCGTTTCAACAGAGGCCAGGAATAGAAATGAGATTACACCAGCAGAGACACGCCAGTTTGGACTAAAGAGGACAGAGAAAAACGAGATTGAAGGAAGGAAGGCTGTTGGACTTCTCAGATCCTGCAGGACCAGACCACAGAACTATGTGGCTGTGAACATCCCAGTTCTTCCAGAAACGATGAGCAGGACGCTGAGGGCGATTCTGAGGTCATTAGGGCCACCACGGGGGGTTGAAAACAGGCCAGATGGTCTCCGACGGAAGCTGGGGGGGGACCACCCTGCAGAAGGCTGGGAATGGGCCTTGGAGGGGCAGCCCCACCTGGCAGAGCTTCGAAGGTGGGATCGTCCAGCCCGGTGGGCCCAGAAGGCAAAGGCTGGAGCAAAGGGGATTGTTCCGGGGCACTAAGACCATTGCCTTGCTGAGTGCTGCCCTTGCCCGGCATCCATCATCACGGCTTCCTTCTTTCCTGCTTTTCCCTTTTGGAATTAGAGCGTTATCCTGTGCCTAACCCATCCTAGCATTCTGGCGCACACAACTTTCCCAGGTGCAGAGCGAGGGAGGAATTTTGCCTCCGGATGAAAGGTATCTCAGATCTCACCTGGATTTGAGTTAGACGATATTTAGAGGAGACTTGAGACTTTCAAGTTCATGTTTGAACAAGTTAAGAATTTTGGGGCGAGTTCATGTTTGAACAAGTTAAGAATTTTGGGGGATGTTGGGATGAAATGAATATATTTTGCATGTGAGAAGGACATGAATTTTGGGGAGCCAGAGGTGGCATGACTGAACTGTGTCCCTCCCAGAATTCATATGTTGTGGGTCTAACCTGCAGTAAATCCACACGTGACTAATGTAGAGATGGGGTCATTGCAAATCTAACTCGTTAAGCTAGGATGAGGTCATACTGGGGGACGGGGGACCCCTCATCCAATATGACTGCCTCCACCTATCTCCTAAGGTATTTGGGAAGATGCACAGTACTTGGTATTTATTTATGCCAATTATTATTCTGCCGTGCTGGGGCCACTCAAAACCATGCTGCTCCACCCCTGGGCGAGGCTTGGTTAATTTCCCTCGTAGACGACTTCAACGCACATCGGTTTAGAAAAGTAAAATCCCATCTAATCCATCACCTTGCAGATTTCCCCAAGTAGCAATTGTGATATGCTAATAGTTCCTTCCTGTGAGCTCCCATTTATTAAATGAACAAATCCTTGGATTAAGAACAGAAGTGTTAATGAATTTTTAAAGTCTGCTAATTTGTTGAACACTTAGAGCCATTAATAAGCTTATGGATTTTCATGAGAACATACACTTACCTGACACCATAGCATTCTGTTACAAGAGCAGGATTGTACCAGAGTTTACAGGTGCTGGGGCTGACTGGTGATGATGTAGTTAGGGTCTGTTAATAGGATTTTAAATATCCACCTGCCATTCTGTGTGTACATTAAAATATGCTGGAGCATATCTGAAGAAGCTTTAAATTGACGGATGTTTTCCAGAAGGGCGCAGGGATGCAACTTCTTTTCTTCTTTCTTAGCAGGATTCTGATATCCTGGTCTGCAGATGCTGCAGGATTTTAACACAGTTAAGAAGTATTGATTCGGGCCTGGGCACAGCTGGAGCTGAAGGACTATTTCTGAAAGAACTTGCTTTGGAAGTTGTGCATGGGAGTGGGGTTAAGACTGCAAATTAGGAGGATGACAGTGAAGTGACAGGCTGGGGACAGGAGACCTTTTGAAACAGTGAACTATTTCTCCAGCTTCTGAACTTGGCCCGAGCCTCTCGTGGAGCCGGCAGAGCCTGTCCTTGGCCTTCGTCACCGTTTCCCGTGTTTTTTCACCCACGTATTCTGAGATGACCCTTTCTTCTCCTCTCTCCCTGCAACCTTTTCTCCTATATCCCAGCTGCATCCAAGAGCCAGAGGACCTTGCAGTTGTCCCGGGGGCGCTTGTGTGACAGCTAAAGCAGCCAAACAAGCAACTGCTTTTCTCCGAACGCTGAGTTTTCATCTCCAGGAGGCGACGAGCTCTTTATTGGTGATTTTTTTTCCCGAGTTGCCTAGAAAGTGGGTGGAATGTCCTCGATGTCATCGTTCTTTGTTTTACTCTCAGAGAGCCCTGCTCTGCTGTGGGGGACAGGGGAGCCCCCGAGTCTCCCCTGCGGGACTCATCCTTGTCACTCCCCTTTGGGCCTTTCTGGGAAGAGTGTGGCCGGCGGCTGGACCAGGAGCCGCCCCGGGAGGACACTGAGCAGCGAGTGCTGTCATCGCTGCTCAGTGTCCGGGTGAACTGGCACCTTCTCAGGACCCGGGAAGGCTGTGACAGAGCCCGGCCAGGCGGCATCTGTCCGGATGCTTGATGGCTCCCGTGGTCAGGTCAGGTATCTCGGATTTTTTTTCCCCTTGAAAATGTCGTGTGTGCCAAAGCGAGAGTGACCCCCACAAAACGAAAACCAGATAACACCTTTGGCTGTCAACGGAAAGGGCCTACCTCTGTTTCAGTGCCAATTTTATTTTCATGGTTAATTATTTATTCATAAATCTCGCCTCGGAGATTTCATTTTGGCTCCCAAGTGATAAAAGCTCAAGGTCACAGGGGAAGTGTTTTCAAATGCTAAGTGATCCTCCTCCGGCCTAATGTTGTAAAATTTTTATTTCGGGAGTAGTGCTGCTCACAGGAGGGGTGACGACTTAATTTTAGCTCCTAGATGAAATATTGACTTCGGGGCTGACGAGGGGACAGAAGACAGCCTGGATCGGCATGGCCAGGGCCGCGGGGGAGCTGTCTGCGCCCCGACTTGGCCACTCCTCCCCCCACTGTGGGGGTGACCTTAACAAAATGCTGATGATGGGGGTGGCAGGGGACGAGAGGCTGTCGCAGATTCTTGCCTCCGGGGAGAGGCCCGATTTCTCTCGTACGCGGTTTGAAAGCTGTGCCTACAAATGTCCAGGCAGAATTTTGCTTTCATGTCTGTTGATACGGCCTTAAAAAATGCTGCATTTTTTCTCATTGCGCCGCTGTGGAATACGGTCACCCAAAAAGGGTGAAAATCATTCTTATGAGATAAAGGGCCAGTAGCTGTGATGCTAGCCACCTCTAAGAACTCGTTTTCAATTGGTTGACTTTTTTTTTTATTATTATTTCAGCGTATTATGGGGGTACAAAAGTTTAGGTTACAGATATTGTCCTTGCCCCCCCAATTGATTGACTTTTAAGGTTTAAATATGATTGTTTTTGAATGGTTGTGTAAAGAATAACATTCAAAAGGAACCCAGAGTAAGTCCTTTCCCTCCAGCGCTAGCTTCCTGTCCTCCAGTTCCCAACTTCAGAGGCAGCTGCCTAACAATTCCATGGGTTTTCTTCCAGAAATATCCTATGCTTATAAAACTTGCACATATTGATATATATGCATAAATCTTTTAAAAATTAATGATTATTTTTCTTGACATCATTCCGTATCAGTGCAAGTAGCAGCTCTGATGTTCTGTGATGTTAGAAGGCTCAGCATCCGGTGGCAGAACTGGATCTGGAGCTCAGAGTTCTCTTCTCCGCCCTTCGCACAACCCCCGATTATTTTCCTTCACCCCTGAAATACTCAAAGGCAGAAAAGACATTCTGAATGTAATCGTGTCAGTTACGGCGTCAGCCAGGTTGCTGTAACTGAGAAACCCCGAGGTATAATGGCTCGACTGAGATGCAAGTTTCTCTCTGCTCCGAATCTCAGCCCAGTGGGAGGGGGTCTGGGGCGGCTGGGGGAGCAATGGTGTCCCCCAAGTAGAGTTTCCGTTTCTGAGTCCGAGGTGGACGATCGATACTGGTCATTTCCCCAGCAAGAGGGAAGAAAGGAAAAGGGTCAGGGAAGTACACGCACATTTCTTTTCAGGGCCACGAGCTGCCTGTGGCACACGTCACTTCTGCTCACGCCGTGTGGGCCAGAGTTTATTCACGTGGCCACGTGGGCTGCAGCTAAACCTCGGAGTTCCGTTATTAAAGCAGGAAGGATGGACGTTGTTGGCCAGCGGACTTTGCCACAGTCGATGGTCCCAGCTGGATGTTGGCCATGGGAACCTGTGGTCTCCATGGGAGACGACATCTTCAGTCTCCCAGAAGGGAGCAAGCAGGGTGGTGTCTTGTTCTAGAACCAGGCTCCAGGACCAGGTCACGTCAGTGCTGCTCTGTAGACCGTATCTGGAGGCTGCTGCAGACGATGCCTTTTGAGGATGTCAGCCTTCAATGGAAACCACTGCAGGAAAGGCAAATGTGTCTATTGTCTACACTTTTGGATAATGGCTCTAATGGTTTATTACGGGGTGCGGGTTGGTGTGGTGGAAGGCGTGTGGATCAGGAGGGCACTGGAGCAAGAGGCTAGACTAGAAATCTTAGTTGTAAACCTCTGAGCTAAGCTTACGGTTTAACAGCCTGTTTCCGTGATGCTACCGGATACCGTGAGTGCAACAAAGTATCACAAATTTCTAACCGTCTTCAGAGCATCATGCGGAGCCTAACGGAGGCTCTGGCTCCAAGGAGGCTGCCGACACTTGCCGTTAATCGTTCTCATCCGCTGATGGAAACAAAGCCAGATACAATGTAGCTTAAACCAGGATAACTAAATAGAGGAAATGGATTGTATTTCCAGTAGTGGGTTGAATGTTAGCCCCCCAAAAGATGTCTCTACATCCTAAACCCTGGAACCTGTGAGTATGAGCTTCTTTGGAGGAAGGGTCTTTACAGATGAAACTCAGTTGAGGATCTTGAGATGAGATGACCCTGGATTGTCTGGGCGGACCCTGAGCCCCACGGCAAACGTGCTCGGAAGCTGCACGGGAGGAGAAGACACAGACGCAGCGGAGGTAGAGGCGGAGGTGCGGGTTACGCAGCTGTGCACCAAGGAGCACCCGGGGCCACAAAAGCCGGAAGAGACAAGGAAGGGCCGTCAGAGGGAGGAGGGCTCTGCTGGCACCTTGATTTCAGACTCGCAGCCTCCAGAATTGTAAGAGAACGAATTTCCTGTTGTTCTAAGCCACCACGTCTGTGACGTGATGTGCTATGGAGTCCCAGGAAACGAATGGGTCTTCCCACACCCTCGGATGTTGATCTCACGACGACTGTGGCAATTTATTCTTGTCCTGTTTCCATCTTTCCACGACGGTAGTCATACTCTTTTTCCTTTTGTCTGGAGTGGTAGACATCTTTTTACATACAATTTGAATTTGTAATGTTTTCCTTCTTAACAAGCTGCAGAATTCTCTCTGCTCCTTTCTTAGGATTTTCTTTTTTGCTTCCTTTTGTCCAAAGAGACGCTTATACCAGCTCATATCCGGAAATGCGCCTTTTGTCAGCTTGCCTGGCAGCTCGACGCAGAGGCCGATGTCTCTCTCAGAGAAGGCGCTGTGCGTAGGGGGAGAGTTCTCCAGTCCCCAGAGGACAAGGAGCTCTAGTAGTTCTGCAAAACCACCGGCTTTCCCTGGAAATAGTGTCACGCTATCGAGGCTGGGGCAGAAGCATCTGCAGAAATGCAGAGGATGGCAGTGTTGGGATTTGTGTGGGCCCTTGTTTGGTTTTGGCGAGCGCATGTACCTCTTCCTAACTCCCCAGACTGGCTTTCAGGGTGGCCAGGGTTGGGGTCTGGTCATTCGCCAACTTTCCAGGCTTCCCGCCTACAGGCCCCCATGTGTGCCGCGGTTCACGTTGCTTCCCGTAGCTAGACGGCCCCTCCCTTCTGTCTGCTCACCAGAACTCTGCTCATCCGTAAAACCCGTTGAAAGTGTCATTGTCCCCAGGGAGACCATCTCGGTCCCCCCAGGCTCCGGTGGTCCCTGCGGCTCTGGACTAACCCAGAGACTCTGCAGACAGGTTTGGCGTTGATACGACAGCCCCTGGGCTGTGAATCCCCTTCTCCTCCCAGATGGACTGAAATCCACAGGGCAGAGGCCTGTCTTGCCCCCCCACCCTGTCCCTCACTGTCCCTCAGTTAGTAGCCCACCCTGGCAGTGACGTTTTTCCTCTCTTGCTTGGAAAAGATAGACGGCAGCCCCACTTTCTAGCTGGATCCCAAACCTTGATGCTGTTCTGGGAATGCCTAATTGTTCTTCACGGATAGTTAGAGCCTGCTTAATTTGTTTTAGCACCAAATAGCATCTCTGATTTATGGGAGTTCAGTCAGGCCCCCAGCTACCGGGTAGGCTGGGTATCTGGCAGTGGCAGGTGCTCCCCCAGCCTGGACCGGCCTAGACCTCCTCACCTGGCTGCTGGTGTGGGAGCTGCAGGCGCACCTGCCACGGCGGCTGGGTCCCACCCCCCCACCAGCCTGGGTGCCGGGGACACAGGAAACTCTAAGACGTCGTCCTGGCTGTCTCGTCAGGCCCAGGCTGGAGATTCAGGCTGGTCACCCCAGGGCTGTCCCCTCCCTGGGCAAGCGTGTCGGGGGTACCTGTCAGGTGTGGGGGGCCTGGGTGACACCGTGGAGGAGAACCTGGGCGTTCGAGTTTGAGGAACTGAGTTCCGGTCAGCCCTCCATTCCTCACTAGCTACGTGACTTCTCTGATCTGGATGCTCCTCATCTGTACAGCGTAGAAATATAATATTCAGCTGCTTCCTGAACGTAAGAGGGATAAATGGGATCATGGACTTAAAACACTGAAAAGAACTCTGGCCGATGACAAGCACTCAATGAATGGCCACGTCTGAATCCCCGGGTTCTTACGTCAGAGCGTCTTGGCCTTGTCCTCTCCCCACCCCCACCTGCCTGACCTTTCGTCTGCCCCCCTCCCCGACTCCCACCGCTCCGTGGCCTGCCATCCCCGACCCATGACCCCGTCCTCGCCTGTCACAACCGCGTGCTCTTGTCCTTACTTCCCGACTCTCTTTCTGTTGACATTCTCTTGGTGACCTCTGCTTCTCGTCTGTCCAGAGACCTGTCGTCGGAAGGCAAACGAGATCCTCTCCTTCCATCCTTAAAAGAGACATTTCCGCACGTCTGTTCCTACCGCGAGTCCTGCCCGTCCCGAGACCCGTGCTCGGGGAGGCGGGCGACTCCGGTTTGGCGCGTTCGGATTCCTTGTCGCCGATACTCGGTCACGTCATCCCGCAGCCTCCTGAGAAAGGGAACAATTTTGGTCCCTTCTGCTCTACAAAAATTACAGCTTAATACAATTTTTGCAGTGTGTGTGAGCCAGCGATAAAAGTTCTAATCTCTGCCGAGCATGGGAAGAAGCGTTGGTGCAGCTTGGGAAGACGCCGCACAGCCTCGGTTTCCTGGCACCGTCCCGTCCCTCCCCAGCGCGGGGCTTATCTCGCGAAGGCAGCGGATGCCACACTGACACTTCCTAGACCAAGAAACGGAAAATCTTCTTTCTTCGCCTGCAGTTGCCTTTTAGCATTTGGGGGAAGAGTTTGGATTCTCAGAGGGAAAAAAAACGTTATTGATTCGGATAGCTCCTCCTTCTCTGCTTGCATTTTTTGCAGTTTTACTAGTCATGGGTTTTATAATGTGGGCATCCTACGGGAGTCTAATTTTGAGAGAGAAAAGGAAAAACGCTTGAAAACATCTTCCTGGAAGGAAACTACAGTATGTAGCTGATGAGCTGGACTCTTCAGTGCCTAATTGCTGTAGCCGTTCTCTGTGTTTTCTGTGAGGATTCTCAGCCTGGGGAAGCCACGTGTGGGTTCAGTACGACCAGGGCCATGTCCTATTTGTTTGTGTGACCTCAGCACCTAGTTTGTTTACTGGGGACACTTGCTGAGAAATGAATAAATGCTTGAGTTGGAAACAGGTCCAAGAACAGCTTTGTGTTTGGACCCAATTGCGTTTCCTGTGTCATTAGGTGTTTAGGTAGGTTTTTATTCATTTACTAAACATTCTTTGAGCATCTCCTGTGTGGTAAACACTTGGCCAAGTGAAGTAGGAGAAAATGGAAAGAAGGCAAAGCCCTTGCCCTGGAAGAATTTGCTTTAAGAATTTTCCTGCTTTCCTTAAAGCTACTCCAGATCCATAGAGTTTTCCGTTGAAATGTTTTTCTATTAAAAACATTAAAAATGAATAGAAAGAAATTATCTGGCCAACTAAAACATATATAGAAAAAATTAGCAGGGCGGGCATGGTGGCGCATGCCTGTAGTCCCAGCTACTCGGGAGGCTGAGGCAGGAGGATTGCTTGAGCCCAGGAGTTTGAGGTTGCTGTGAGCTAGGCTGACGCCACGGCACTCACTCTAGCCCGGGCAACAGAGTGAGACTCTGTCTCAAACAAACAAACAAACATTAAAAATGAAAAATAATATAAAAATCCAAAAAGTACCCTGGTAATTTTGGTCATACAGGATTTACTTTAGTTTTCTAAAAAGCAAACTATTATCTATACTACTGAAATTGCCTGTGATACTCTCCTCAGTCCAATTTTTCTCCCTCCCAGAGAAACTACCCTAATGAATTTGTTGTTGATTCAGTTCACAAAATTTATGCCTTTACTAGAGAGTATACAATGAATTATATTGAAGATAACATTTTTGTAAATATTAAGCCAATGCCTTTAATTTTTACTCTTTAAATCTTAAATCGTTGAAGCTGGGTGTAGCATTCAGGGTTGACAGTCTTAGAACTTTGTCGTCATCTTCTTCTTTTTTTTTTTTTTTTTTTGAGACAGAGTCTCGCTCTGTTGCCCGGGCTAGAGTGAGTGCCGTGGCGTCAGCCTAGCTCACAGCAACCTCAAACTCCTGGGCTCAAGCGATCCTACTGCCTCAGCCTCCCGAGTAGCTGGGACTACAGGCATGCGCCACCATGCCCGGCTAATTTTTTCTATATGTTTTTAGCTGTCCAGATCATTTCTTTCTATTTCTTTTAGTAGAGACGGGGTCTCGCTCTTGCTCAGGCTGGTCTCAAACTCCTGAGCTCAAATGATCCTCCCGCCTCGGCCTCCCAGAGTGCTAGGATGACAGGTGTGAGCCACAGCGCCTGGCCAGCAAATTCTCTTGAATGTGGAAAATGCTTAAAAAGTTTGAACAGAGTTGTAGTGCATTACTAAAAACAAACAGAAAAGAAAAAAAATATGGCATTGCCACTGGTCATTGATAAGAGCACCAGTTGTACTCATTAAATTACAATTTTTATTTTAAAGTGTTTACTTACTGTGCAGGACTTAAATGCTCACATTCCAAAAGCTCATCTACTAACGGGTACCTTATGAAAACCAGCTGCTTCTATGACATTGACAAAACTTCCTACAGCTCGGGAGTCCGTGTCTACCTGGCACCTCCGCCTGGCCGGGACTGATGGGCTTTTGCAGTTTAGTCCCCGTCCTCGGGTGGTGAGAAACATCCAGCACGTTCAGACGTGAATTGTGTTGATAATCCCGACCATTATTATTAGAATCCCTCGGAAATCGTGGAGCCAGAATAGCTTTTGCATTCAGTAACAACAAGCTGTTATTCTCTGTCCCCATCTGACGTGCTTTTGTGGAGGGCTCGTCTTTGATCTGCTGTCTTTCTTTTTGGTTTGTTGGGGGATCCGTCTGTGTCTTCATCAAGGCTCTGAGCTCACTGGAGACAAACTTCAGGAAGGGAAAGCAATCGAAGTTCCGATTGTGAATTCCCGTTAGTCTCTTACGGCAATTCTAGAATGACTCTTTGCGAAAGGGTTCTCGGAGCTTTGAGTGGAAGCCCGGCTGGGGGGTCCCCGAGGGGCGAGGACAGACAGCCTGTCGTGCGGCTGGAGCTTTGGGTCTCAGGTGTAAACATGAGGGTTCCTGCTCTGGCTCTGCCACCCGTCATCTGGTGACTTTGCAGAGTCTGCCCCTCTCCCAGTGGAAAGAGAGGAGGAAGAAGCCTTCACTGAGCCCGTCCGTGGGTTCTGCATCGCGCCAGGGGCTAAGAGCGTGTGACAGTCCAACCCTGTGAGTGACTCTGTGAGATGAACATGTTTCCGTCTCACGGGAAGGGAAACGGAGGCTCAGAGAGCTTCGATAAGTGACTCAGAGACCCTAGACTGGCGAGGGCTGGAACCAGAATCGGCGTGTTTGCAAAGACCAGGCACACGCTGCCACCTCCTCAGCCTGGGCTCACTGCCCTAAAGACGATTCCTGAGTTCTCCTCCAAGGTCGTTCCAGTGCCAAAGGTTTATGCCCGAGTGGGGTTGGATTCCGGTAGTGCAGGAATTTGCTCTCCAGCACTGTAGCTCAGCTGGATTCGTAGCAAATCCCGCTCCTTCTTCTGACCAAGGTTCCCCGCTCACAAGGGCTGGGCCCCTCCTCCCACCCTCCTCCCATCTCTCTCCTCTGTTCCACGCTAGAAAGTCTTGCTTCTATCTCCCCAACCTGCTCATGGCCTCTTCTCCTTTCTTGACAACTTCTTTCTTCTTTTTTCCACCAACCTATGTTTTCTTTCTCAAAATATCCCTGTGCAAAACTTGCCTTCTCTTTTTCCAGGTTTATCTCATTTCTACCTGAAAGCTTTCCTGGTTAAATAAACTATCTGGACAGCTTTGAAAAACGTCACTTTGCTGGGCTCTCAGTTTTCGTTGGTGAGAATGACACGGTCTCTGCGGGTCCGTCCAGCACCAACGGTCTGTGATCTCAAGTAAATCTCGAATCTCTTCCTCTCCCCTGTGTCTCCTTGGAAGCTGTGGGCTTTGTTTTCATATGAGGTCCGTTTGCAGTTTCCACCGCGCTACTTTGTTTTTATTCTTGGGCTTTTGCCACGTGCAACATTTAGGTGGTTCTGACTAGCCTGTGAAGTCTTGGAAAGAAGACTTCTTCCTGCCTCGCCTCGCCTCTTCTCTCCTCTCCTCTCCTCTCCTCGCCTCTCCCTGGTCCACGGGACTGTCCACGAGCTCAGGCGTTAGTTATTCAAATGTTGGACAGATGACAGGTGGCAAGTCTCATCCCCAGCCTTGTTTCTCTGCTGTCCCTGCCAGGTTGCTGACACTCAGCTTTTTGAAAAATATCTTTAGTTCACCCATTAGTCTGAGAATTAGGTCTTGGCTGTTGGCTAGTCTACGAATGGCTCTTTCAACACAAACTAACTGAATCTATGTCTTTGCCTTTAATTGGCAAGAGAGATTGAGAGAGAACTATCTCTTTGCGGTGTCTTCTGAATTTCAGAAATGTAATCTGGGTCTTCTCCATCTGATAGAATGTATCACACTCTCAGATTCACCAGGGACCTGTCAGCGCCGTTATGGTCAGATCTAGGTGTTTTCCTAAGCACTGCTGACCACAGCGAATGATGTTTGCACCGCAGCGGTGGAAGACGATATTTATTTAATCATACATTCAAGAGATTGTCCTCAACGGAGGACTAGTGATACTCTCTCTCCTTAACTTATACTCTGTGTGTTTCCTGAGCTCAGCTTAGAGCTCGGGCTAGTCCAGTCCAGACCACAACAAGTTTGGGAAGAGAAGACCTCAAGGAAATTGTCCACTACGATGGTTAATATTAGCAAATAGTACCGGGAGTAATTCCATGACTATTGCAGCTGTTCATTATGTTCCAGACTGGCTAAACACCTCAAATGCAAAATGCCATCTAATTTAATCCTTACAACAGTCCAGAGAGAGAGGTATCATTACCCCTGTTGTTTAGATGAAGAGACCAACGTTCAGAGTGGTGAGGTCATTTGCTCAAGGTCACTGAGCTCGGAAATGTTGGCGCTAGGATTTTAATCTAGACACTTACGTTCTTAAGCATTACACTGCTTTTACATGAAAGCTGCTGGAAATATTTCTTCTTTTTCTTTTTAATAAAAAACCAATATTTCAAACAAGAGTCAAAATAAAACCAGAGAAGTCCAAAGCCAATTTACAACCTGATTTCTCCTTGGCCTTGGAATGCTGAGTGAAAATCGCTGAGCCTTTAGGTTGGAAGCAGCATTTGAAATGTGATACAGGGGAGACTCTCGAAGCCAGGAGTTGTCTCATGTTTTGCCTTCAAACTCGAATGGCTCAGAGCTCCAGCACGGCAGTCAGATTTATTAACCGCCATCGTGTGCCAGGTACTGCAGTCCCTCCCAGGGCTGCAAAGTGCTGGCTTCACCGTTGACAACAAACTGGCTGACATAAATCTCCACGCTGCAGCCCGGGGCCAGCTCAGTGGATGTGGCAGGGAGGGAACCTAGGCTCAGGGAAATTAAAACCCAAGCTCAGAAGGTGTGAAAGAAAGGACCCAAAGGAGAACTTCTGCTCCCTGAGGGCTGCCCACCCCCGTTCCTGCATCTCGACTCGCAGGGCACTCATAGCCTTGTTCTTGTCCATCACGTCCTCATTCTTCCATCTGTAACAAACCTGCTTTTTCTTCCTGTCGCTTTCTGATACTTCTTTCAAATTTGTTTTCTCAGCACAAATAGGGGCGGTTTGAACTGCCTTACCCCGTAGGCTGCAAATAAATGCGTGCCACTGTTTTGCTTAAAAAATATCGTTTAATTAGAATGACGGGACTGCGCTTTTCTGTTTCTTTTTGACTCTCGCTATAATCTAACTATGCTTAAAACTATTTAATTAATTGCCTCCTTGATTATTGTATTTTTCCAGTTTTCCTTCTTTTTCAGACATCGTCTTTCAGAGACCAAGAGATTAGGTAGCATCCCAAGGAGCCAAGAATGGTCGGCATGGCTTTCTACGCGATGCGTGTGTTTCTTATCTTCCTGCTCCCTTGCTTCCTTAGTTGGTGTAGCATTCTGCTAATTAACCTCTTTAAATGTCTGTTCAATCAAATCTCTTCTTTTTATTTTTCAACGTGGGAAAATTTGAACATATACAGAAGTAAAGAGACTAGTTCCATGAAGCCAGTGTGCCCAACTTCAACAATGATCGTTACAGGGACAATATTGCCTCAGCTACACTCCCACCTGTCCCCAGCAACTGGACTATTTTGAAGTGAATTCCAAATATCATATAATTTCATCTATAAGTATTTCATATGCATCTCTAGAAAACAAGGGCGATTTTAAAAAGCATAACCACAATATGACTAGCGTACCTCAATAAATCGTAGTAATTCTTTAACATAATTAAATATCCATTCATCGTTTATATTTCACTATCTTTTTAATTGTTTTAGTTTGTTTACTTGAACTGGTATCCAAAAATGTCCCAACTGTGTCATTGGTTAATGTATCTCTTTAAATGTCTTTTACTTGACAGATTTCCCCTCCAGCTCATTTTCTTCTTGTGGTTGACATGGAAGAAATTGGCTGCTTTTGCCGTAGAGTTTCCACAAGGGATTGGATTCTGCAGAAATCTCCCCTCGTTGGCGACTTCTCACCATGATTTCTCCTTTCCAGTGAGTACCTGGGGGTGGTTTTTGGTTCTGTTCTCAGGGCTGCCTAAACAGCAGTGGCCTTCCCTCCACCTCCTCTTGCCTGAGTGCTGATACGATGAGGGATTTGTCTCCAAGTCACTTCTGTTTCAGGGGTAGTGGGGATGCCTTCGCCTGTTTTGGTAGTGGTTTTCAGTGACTCTTTGATTTTGCTGTTCTAGTTGTTCTACTTTTTATAGATCAGATCAAACCTTTTTAATAAGAACTTATAACAATAAAATGCATCCAGATTTAGGTAAAATGCTGCAGCTTCACTGAATAGGAGTGATTCAAAGGGTATCGTGCTTTTCAGAGAATTAAAAAAAAAAGTTAGCTGCTGCTAGGCAGAGAAATAACAATTGTGACCCAGTGCTGTCAGTGAGAAAGGAGGTAGAGAGGATTTTGAACTTGTGCAAAATTGCTCGAGGGACTGAGGCTGATGTGAGCAGATTCTCTAGAGGTTTGGTGCTTGATCAGATATAATCCAAGGGGATTTAAGCATTGCTAGATGCCAGATAGAATAATGATTTTGGAGTTAAATATATTTGGGTTGAATTCCAACTCTGCCACTTAATAGCTATGTGACCTTGAGCAAATTACTTAACTTCTCTGTGTATCAGTTTACTTATGCATAGAATAAAAATAATAAACACTTCATTATAAGATTATTGTGAAGAACAGACGAGATAATGCATGTTACAGTGTCTAGTTTAATGCTTTGCTTGTGGTGGACGTATTTCATAATACTAATTACCCTTTCCTGTAATAAAGAGCTGGTTATATTTAGGTACCAGGTTCAATGTGAGTTTCCTTCCTAGGATGCAAAAAAGATGTTTTTCTTTACGACTACTTAATGTTTTTTATGTCAGTGGAATGATTTGCTTCATAGAAACTGTGATTATTCATTCCTTAAGGGCAGAGACCAATTCGGTTTTACGATACAGTTTTTAAGTGCCTGTAAGAACACTCACTTTAGTGGGACTGGCAGTGAAGATCGCAGATAACAACTGGTTGGACTTTTTCAATAAATCGAGGCTCTGTGGTTTACAGAAGTAATACCGAGAAATAAAAATTCAGTAAACGTGGTTTCTAGATACAGGGAGTAACCTAATAACTTACCAGGGCTATCCGCAAACTGGGAATGGGAATAACTGATTTATTTATGAAATTGGGTGATTAGTCATGATAATGCAGCTCATCTTCCTTATTTGCAAATTCGCCTACTCACTAAAATTTATTTGTAGCCCTCAAATCAATACTCACTGTGCTTTCTTGGTCTTTCATAGATGTGTGCAGAACTCTGAAAAATGTGAGTCCCTAATGTGCACCTTCTCAGCTGGGGTCCAACGAAAAGACACTTCATAAACAAATAGTCTATTGAATTCTGTAGTCTATTGAATGCTGCCCCTTTAACATTTTTGGTGCTTTTTGTTGGTGATTTTACTGTTAGAATAGCCTTTAAGTGTAGTGCTGAAGTGCTGTCTAGCATTCCTAAGGGAAAGGAGGCTGTGATATGCGTAATAGGGAAAATACGTGTGTCAGATAAACTTCGTTCCTGGTACTCTTGGCTGTGAGTTCGATGTTAATGAATCAACAGTGTCCATTAAATGAAACGTTGGTGAGCCCAGACACACATAAAATAAGGTTGTGTACCGATGGATTGATGAAAATATTGTTACCCGGGGCTTGCGGGAGGCTACCCTGTGTCTCCCCTAGGAGCAATGGTTCAGTATTCACTATTCACTATTCACTAATCAGTATTCACTAATTCAGTTTTCCTGACAACTTTCTAGAACATAATAACTGTGAATTACAAAAATTAAATGCATATATACATGTATAATCTTTATTAAGTGACGTGATAAGAACTTTACATACATTTTCTCTTTCGACTATGAAAACCACCCAATGAGATAGGTCCTATGATTGTTCGTATGTTACAGGTGAGAAAACTAAAGTACAAAGAGGTTAAAAAACCGGCCTAAGGTGACCCAGCAGAGAGGGAGGAGCCAGGGCAGGGGCACAGGTAGTCGGGCTCCAGAGTGCGCATCCTTAGCTCCCGTACAAACAGCCTCACGTTGGGTCGATGTGGCACGGTGCTGTCTGGGGAAATTTTACAGACATGGTTTATCATTCTTGTTATTGACTCAGAAATGTTTAATTCATCTCATATTAACTGGCATTAAAAAAAAACCTCTCCAAACAATGGACAGTGGCCAGGAAGGTCTAACCCAGCTTGGTCATGGAGAAGACACACATGTTGCAATTCCATGACTAGTGTCATCTAGACCAGCCAGTTGCTCAGGACTCAAATCATCTCTTAGTCCTCGATTTGTGGGAGGTTGGTACCCGTGGCAGGAGAGCCCGTCCGAGATGCAGCTGGGAAATTGCTGCCTCGTGAGAAAAAGGAACAATGTCAGAAAAGGACTCAGAGCCCGGCTATGCCAGTCACTCACTTCCAGAGTGTGACCCCCTCCCGACCTACCAAGACGCCTTACCATCCTAAGCACTTCAAAAGCCACATGTTGTCAGCAATTTATGAATGTGAATAACGTGATTTACATTTCTTTGATTTAATATAATGATTAAGCTTTTCTTGTCCTCTGTTCCAATTCACTGAAATGAAACAATACATTTTCTTTAAAATCACTTGTCCTTTACGAGTAATTTTCTCCTTCCAAATTTTCTTGGCTTTGGCAAAGGAAAGATAAATTTTGCTTTGATTTGGTAGCACAGAGAGTACAAAGGGGAATTAAAACATTATTTAAAAAGTGCAAGGGGATTGAACAGGGAGTAGGAATTAAGTTAGCTGAAGCAAATCACCTTACGGTTGTAAATCAACGGGGGTTCCCATAGATGTGAGGAATTTATTTTCTGCTTCCAAATACTTATTTTTGCTTTCGACAATAGTGCTCAGCTGTGTTCCTACCGGGCACTTAGGCACTCCACAGCCGGCCTTTAATTAAATAGAGGGGGCTCATCTGACCCTAAGGATAACGTGCCCAGTTCAGGGTGGGCTGGGATTTGAGGACGACTGTGTAGACCCTCCCTCTCCCTCCTGACCTTCGAGTGACCCAGAATCCACCCCTTAGTGAAGTTTCCACTCTAGAAAATACGAAAGCAAAAAGATGTAAAGAGAGACTTCAGAAAAGCCCGATAAAAAGACTCAAGAGGTTTTATTGCAACGGGGCCTTTGAAATAGAAACTGGGGAAAATTGAATTGGGGGTCAGCAAAAGAAGGAAGGGGAGCGTTTCTCCGGGGGAGGCTTCCTGTGCTCGAGCTGCCTGGCTCTGGGAGGACGGGACGGAGGGAGGAATGTTCCAGAACACGTCCTCGCTCTTGTGCACACGGGAAGATGCAGGACTGGACTCACCAAAGGCAGCGGACGCCTCTCCCGCCCCCTTTCCGTCCCCTCCGGCCGGATGTCCGAGGCCGAAGCTGGACACAGCTCCGGCAGCTCCAGGGCTCGTTCCAAGTCCTCGAACCCGGGCCGCGTGTCGTAACTCTCTGTTCTCCGCGCCCTTGTCTGCGGTGGGATTAGTTCTGCGCTTGGTGTGTCTCAGAGGGTTTTAGTGAGGCTGCGCTCAGACAGCACGTGTGAAACGCCTTGTGGAAACCAAAGATGTTTATGAAAGTGAGGATTTAAAATGTCCTGCTTTGACCACAGAAGGGAGTTTCTGAACCTGGATTTGCGTCAGATTCACTCGGCGTGAGCTTTTAAAAAATGTATATATCTCATTTCTTCAGGCTCCATCCCAAATCGCAAGGGGCAAAGCCTGAAATCATTAAAAAACAAACCAAAAATACGCAAAAAACCAGAGCTGTAGAAATAAAGAATGAAAACATAAATGCGTTGCACGATGGTACGTTTAACCACCAAGATGGACTTTGCGTGGGCAACGGGCAGCTCTTGCTTTGCTGACCCAGTGGAGCCACGACGGGAACGTGTCTCTCGCAGGCTCCGGAAGGTGAAGGGACTTAGGTGACAGGTTTTTGTTTTTAGGGGACAGATCCTGGCTATCGATGCTAGTTCCTCTTTCATAACAGGGAAAGGCAAGGATATAAATGTACTTGAAGGACCTTCTCTGCACCAGGAATAGTGCTGGCTACCTTTCAAGCATTCAGGTGGCCCCGTGAGCTCCCCGGCCACTGTCTGGGTGGTACCAGAGGGTGACAGGAGCCTGGCCGGAGTAGGGATCTGTCTTTGTGGGCAGAGCTGGAGGTTCTGCGGGGTGACAGCAGCTGTTGCTGGTCAGGCCTCCTCCTCGCTGAGACACCTGCCGCCCTGCCAGGGTGACACGTACCGTACCCCTCCTTCCTAGGAGTGACGCTGTGCGTAGCCAGCTAATTCTGTTAGACGTGGAAGGGGAGACAGGGTGTTGTGACTGAAGCTTCTGCAGTCTGAGAAAGGGAAACCCACGTGTGGCCTCTGCTTTAGTCTTGGGATCGAGGCAGTGCTAGCGTGTGGCTGGCCTTGCCAGACTCCATCGCAACACGCACGCTGCGCTCGCAAATCTAACGATCAGAGCAGCTCGGACATGCTCGGTTTCTGCTTCTGCCCACTTAGTCCTTGAGGGTCACAGCTGCCTGTTTCGAAGGAGCCGCAAACAACTGCCTTTTCGCTCGCTCGCCCGGCGTGTGATCAGCTCATGTCAGGCATCTTTCCAAAACCGCTGCTTCCACTAGAGTCACACGGTCGCAGCAGGACATTCCAAAACAGAGTCCTCCGAGAATATCTAGAAACAGATTGCAAACGCACATTGATTATTTCCAGTTGCTTTAAAAAAAAAAACAATGGGATTTTAACCTCATTACTTTTTTTTGGTCCTTTTAATAAAGGAACTTCTGGTTGAAAAATATCCCTTGGTAAAAACAAACCCAAACAAAATTGCACGTCCTTTTCTTAAGTCATGAATGCCCAAGAAACGCACCAATTGCAGTGGTCCAATTTGAAGAGCTCCATGAGGATACGGAATCATCTGGATGCAAGAGATAGTGACGTACCATAGGGTCTTGCCCTGTGTCTCTGTAATCTCCCCGAGTCTCTCAAAATTAGCAGCACTCAAGCATATTTTAACATTGGCAGTAAGTGCTTCCTTGTAATCTATCATTAGGTTACTATAGAGCGTATGCAACCTAGGTCAGTGTGCTCATCTCGGGATATCCATGCCGCAGTTCCGTTTTCTCTGTTGCTGCTTTTCTAACCGCCAGATGCCTGCAGCCTCCATCCTTGTCTCTCCACCCCGCCAGCGTCTTCAGTCTCATTTCTCACTTGGGTATAGTCGCAGCCTCATAGCTACTTTCTTCTTGTCTGTCTTGCCTTAAACCTCCTGTTCATGCCAGACTTACCTAACCCACGAATCCCTCTGACAGCTCTTTGGGGACCCAGATGTTTCAGGTGCGGACAAGGTCACCACCTGCATCTTGATTTTCCACCCCCAGAACTCCCCTTTCTCAACAAACTACTTATTACTTCCTAGTTTTTTTCATTCCTGCATCCAAGCTCTTTTCCTGAACCATCCATTCTCTTGTGTCTTCATCCAGTTTTACAGAAAGCGTTATCAGACTTTTCCTGTGGGACAGCCACTCCAGTGCCTGTCCTTCCCTTAAAACCTGATAGATTTTCCTCTTTCAGTTATTTCTTTTCTCTCCGGTTGTTTGCTCTCTGAATTGGCTCGCTCTGCTAGCAAACAGGCATGGAGTCGCCTTACTTTTGGTGGGGGTGTCACCTCATTTAATCTCGCCGCCCTCCGTGTCCAGCATCCTCTGTCCTTCCTTCCACAGCCGGTGAGTGGTCTGGGGTTGCCGGGGTTGGGGGTCCTGCCCGCTGTGTCTTGGCTCCCTGGCGTTTCACTGATAACTGATGTCCTCAGCCCTCACGGTGGCCAGGGGGCTACTGGGTTGGGCACACCTGGCCACAGACATGTTTATCTTCCCTGGTATGACCCATAAAAACGATGATAATCTCCCACGTGTGCACTGATGTGGAAAAGTCCTCACCGCTCACTTGGTTCATGACCCCCGAGGACGAACCCAAGGGACTATTTCACGCACCTTGAACTTTCTTCCTCGTTTCCCACGTTGCAGTTCTTCATCTTCTCCACTCCCTTGGTTGTTGTGACTCAATGATGCTAAGTGGCTCCTTCATCTTCCTCCCCGACTACTCTAGACCGCAGGCCTCCCTGGGGTCCTCGTCCACGGCTGGGGACATGGTCTCGAGGTCCTATTGCTGTCACCTTTCTGTTCTCTTCATTTCAGAGATTTAATCTGCTCCTCGTCTCCATTATTTTCTCAGCGTTGGAGACGGCAGGTCCACGTGTCTAGTGCTGTCCTCTCCGAACTCCTCCCAGCTCTGCGAAACTCCCCCCGCTCTTCCCAATTTGATGTCCGCCATCACCCCAGTCAACGTGTCCGACGACCAACTCAGCTTTGAACCAGCTTCTCCCTGTGTCATTTGTGCCACACTCCTTAGGCATTTGCCATTCCCCCACCCCGTGTTCTGCATACTTTACAAACCAGACCGACCATTGCCTTTCCCTGGGGGGCCCCGTGTTGTCGGGAAGACAACCCCAGTCTCTCAGCACGGCACTCGGGGCCACCCCACGCTGCTTCCAGCCTGTGTTTCCGGGCTCCTCTCCTGCCAGTCCTCGACGTGGACTCCTGCCTTCTCCCTGCCAGACCACCCGTGCTGTGAACTTGCCACACACTTTCCCACCTCTCTGCCTGTGCTGGCGAGGCTTCCTCTTTCTGGTATGTTCCACACACCATGCTCACGCTTTTCAGTTCCTGTGTGGCCGTAGCGGGTGCTGTGGTGTGTGCACCCCCTCTCAGACGCATGCGTCTGCTCCCCCAAACGCAGGCAGTGTTGGTGGCTGCTGGGTGGCAGATGAGCCCTGCTCCTGGCGGTGGACGTTGACTAAAGAGAGCTCCGTGCCCGAGGTCACACGCCCTTCCTGCAGGTACCCACAGCCTCTGGCGGGTTTACTGTGGGTCGTAGAAACCTGGCCCCGGATCCAGTTCAGGTCAGCTGGGCCATCCCAGTTTCATAGCTCACCTGAGGGTGACCTGACACCTTGATTGTGGCTGCATTGCAGCTCAGATTTCTATTCTGCCAAATCCTTCTTTCTCCCCTCCGCCCGTGGGCACCGATCCCTGCGTGCAGAGTCTGCTTCTGGGGACCCAGTCTGCAGCGGCCTTCCCTGTTACTACAATTCCCGCATTACAGTTCTCCAGTCTGAATTATTGAGGTCTGTTCTCAGCTGTTGCAGCATTTTTATGTGAATAGAATAGTATTTATCCCATTAAAATGGAGTTTGTTTTGGACTCCTGACTTTGCACACTGCATTACCAGCTCCCAGAGGGCAGGAAGATACGCAACGCACCGCTTATGAGCTTTGGGTTTCCGAATTTGTTTCCTTCTATGTGAAATAGGAATAAATAACATCACCTACCCTCATAAACTGGATTAGCTGAGATTTTTGTGAAAGTGCCCAGCACATTTCTTGATCTATAGCTCAGTGCAGTGGATGTTAGTAGTTTTTGTTACCGTTGCTATCACGGACTTTCAGAAGTCTGATGGGGTCGTCGAAATACGTTCAGAGACAGTCCTATTTCAGAGGTTACCTGGCTGAGGGGAGAGCATTGGAGAGAGGGTCTCTGGGGGTCCTCCTGCCCCGAGGACGTGGGCACGGTGCGGGCTGGCAGCGGGGAATGAAGACCCGAGCTCCCGTCTTAATTGCAAAGATGGTTTATAGGCAATAATTTCATAAAACAAAGGAAGAAAAGCAAGTCTGACTGCATGTGGCCCAGATGAGGGCCAGGATAAGCAGCGTAAGAACGCCGGGTCGTTAGTTACCGTCGATTTATGTTTTGGGCGACGGCGGGGTAATTGCTCCTGCCTCGAGTGCCTGGTGCTTCCTAGAAGCCACGCTGCTAAAAGGAGATGGGAGAATCAATAGGGATCAGGATAATTGAAGGTGTGTTTTGCACAGAGAGCCCAGCGGGGTCAGGGCAGCTTCCTGTGTGCTGTTTTCCGTGTGGGAAGAATGTGCATCAGCTGATAATTTCATGAAAATGCCCATGAGAGCAGATGACGCATTGCCGATTTTTTAGCCTCTTTGAAGAATTCCCCAAGTGTGAGAGACTCTGAAATTGAACTGATTAAACCTGCATAACCACTGCTCGGTTGCAAGGCTCTGGCCATTCCTGTCGCTGCTTTCTCTGGCCTCTCTGTGGCTAAGCCGACGGCAGAGTCACGTGAATTATTGCCGGGCAGCGTCTGGTGGGGAACCGCGGCTGACCTTTTGCAGGAGCCCCAAACTCTCCCTTAAAATAGTGTCGCTGTTGAAAGACCACACTGGAAAGCGGGTAACCAGAGTTCAGTCAAAACTCTGCAACTATTTCACCATGAAGTCACTTTTCTGGGTGTCAGATTTTTCACCCACGAAATAAAAGCACCGAGCACTAGGTCAACGGCAAACCTCCTTCAGATTCTGGAGAAATCTGTGGGTTGTCTCCCGTAGACACATGTATTTGATTTCACGGTTCCCAGAGGCTCAGACCCTTTGGTTAAATTATTGCAAGAGTTTCTGT
>CM052455.1:10783689-10804061 GCA_028533085.1 Varecia variegata
TCAGAAGTGCTGTTTGAAAATGAAGGGATTTTTCTTTAAGATTTACAATTTGGGGACATGCTCTTGCATCAGATTAGAGGCTGGGATTTTGCACGCAGATACCTGGTCAAAGTGTCCAGTGACTAGGCTGGCCCTGGCTTTCCTGCCCACTGGATACTCTCTGGCCAACAGTTCCCATTGACATGCTCGGCCAACATGGCAGCAGGAGCAAGAGCTCAGCAAGAGGAAGCATGGGGACAGCTTTGGGGTCGATTCCCAGAGAAAGGGGTTAATGTAATCTCACCTGACTCAAATCCTGAAAAATATTTACATGTTTCCTCCTAAGCCCAAGCTCTCATCTGACATAAATAAACGTTAGTCACATGGAAGGGGAACTAAGAGGAGAAGAAAGGCTCTGTCTTTGGCCTCTCACAGTTATTGGCACCATCTGCGTGGTAAGGACGATGCTAGATCATGGAAAACAGTAATTCGTGGTCAGTCTGTTTCAGAAGACAGAATGTAGAATCGTCTTTCTGAAATGGCCCCAGGAAGATCAACTGCATCAGTACATAGCCAAATACATTGGCAAATATTGATATGAAAAATTGCACGCTAGTTCGGGGAGTGGTATATGGGTATCTTTTTATTTTTATTTTTTTAAAGGAAAGTATTGGAGAATGGAGGTAGGGAACTCTCTACTCACTAGGGCTCTTGGATCTCTAGGATTTTGGTTCCAAAATTCTGCTTGCATCTCTTTGCTGCATTTCCCCTTTTTTTATTTTAATGGCTTATACTTGTCAACTTCTCTGATCTGCCTGTCTTTACTTCAGATCACCAGTGACCCTCTGCAATTGTTAGAAAACACAGGTGACCCCTTTGGACTAGTTTGGATCCCTGATGCTGAGGAAATCTACCACGTGATTCATTTCTGAAATTTAATCAGATCCATAAGAGTGGGGCGGGGTACGAGGGGAAGAATCCCATTTATTATTGAGAGAATTTTAAACGATCCTGTTGCCTTTTATTCCGCTTCATAAGAAAGACTAGATTGTGGAAAAATCCATCCGATTTCTAATTCCCCCAGTGGGAATAATGGAGAAGATATTTCATTTCCTTTTAATATCAGTTTAAGCAAAGAAAATAGAGTCATGTCAGAGAAAGACGATGGAAGAGTCACAGATGACTCATCACTGTGTTCAAATTTCACGGCCAAACATATCTAGTGTCTGTAGTCGTTAAGACAGAGAAACAAACAAAACATAAGGCGCTCCAATCAAGTAGAGCCTCCTTGATGTGGTCACTGCGGATTCTTGCCTTTTGCAGTGCACTGCATTTAACGGTGGCGATTTAGAACATTATAGTCCTAACAGTGGCACTTTCCAGACAGAAGACACAGCTTCTCATCATTGTTTTAGGTCAATCATGGCCCGAGCTCTCCCAATACACAAAGAGCAACTTGAGGGCGGGTACTACCTCTTGTATATCTTTATATCTCCAGTGTGTAGCATTAGTGCCCTGGACGTGATAGGTGCTCAATAAATGTTGTTAACTTGGATAAACATGATCAAGAGGTGGGTGTCCCAGTGGAGCCAACACTTCCTGAGCCTCTTAGCAGACCATACTTGTTTCAGATTATCTCACTGATTGGCTATGACGAGTCTATGCAGGGGTCCCTGTCATCTCCGTTTGATGGATGAGGAAAGGGAGGATCAGAGATGTAAGCACAGTCAGCCCAGCTCGTTAGTAGCAGAGCTGGGACTCAAAGTGGATGCGTTTGACTCCCCAAAACTTCTTGACCCCCAATTGCAAGACAGTCTGAGCAGGAAGGGTAGGTGATCATGTCACCAGCATACTTACTCTTCCAAAACCTTCAATAGGACTTTAATCTTCTTTTTTGAGTATTTATTAAGACGTTAATACCAGGACAATTAAAGTATTCATATGTCACTCATCATCTGAAGTGGGAGGCATTTGGAGAGAGAATGTGAATAGCATGAGAACTAAAATGTACGTGGGTTTAGGTGAAGTTGTAATACTAATACTGAATAGGGATGTTAGAGAAACAATAAAAATATAAAATTTGGTTGACTGTATTAAAATGGTACTAATTATAGTTATCTACATACACTGCTGAGCATTCAGCCTAATTACCATACACTGCAGTAGTTTTTAGGTGAATGTTTAAATGTGGTTTTGATGAACTTCATGTGTTCATCATGTGTAGGTTCAGATGTGTCTCAGTGAGTTTGGCCCAAGGCTGACCAGTCTACGGATTTGTCACCCAGGCAGCTCGGACAGGAAGTAAAGATTAGTCCACGTCATCAAAGGAGGATGGAGAAGAAGCATCAACCTTCACCTCAATCCCTGCTCCCATTTTCCTTTTCCACATCAAGTTTAATATTTTCATTAAAACAGAAGAAGAAAGCTCAAAACACAGACCCTACAGCAATACCATCTATTGAATTATCCTTAATTTGAAGAAACGGTCTTTCTTCTCTCTCTGCGTTTCTGCTAATTGGATCTAGCGGCTTCGCCTTAAAAATTCAGCCAGTTTCACAGATTTCAGAGGCATATTTTTAACTGTCTGATGGCCTTTTTCAAAATGACTTGGTAGCAGGCATAATGCCTCAAATAAAAGAAACACGCTCATAGGAAAATCTTATTTCAAGAATTAATGTAGCATCTCAGAGTCTGGGACGCAAGAACTGTGTGCTGAATTACTTGTTCTTGGATAAAGAGCCTTGAAACACCCACTACATGTGCCATCATAAATATGTGGTATTTGTAACCCTCGCGGTGTGTTGTCTGTTGCCTCGCTAATACACGCAGCTATAAGGTGGATGTCGGAGGGGCAGCAGCCATGAAAATGAACCACAGCACGGTAAGAGCGGGCCCCACGCTAGGCTGGAAACATCGTGGTGACAGGTAGCACAATCGGAAATAAAATTGGTGTTAGTCATTCAGGACATAGAAACCTATAACTTAGCTTAGCAAAGATTTAAAAAGCAGTAATGGTTCTCCCTCTTTCCCCTGCCTTCTCCTTCGACCAGAAACGACTAATCCTTAATAGAGGCTCAATAACAGAGTAAGTCTTTGGGTGGGGACAACATGGTAAAATAACAAGCAAGCAAAGCCACACGCAGACAAACGCCAGGTGACAGCACTTCACGGATGCAAGCTGAAGGGTACGGAGTACAGTCGCCTTGAAAGATCAGAAGTGATACAATCATCAGGAATGATCAGGCGACAGCGAAGTCCAGTGACTTGTAGGACGCAGCAGACATGGGTTAGCAGAGAAGAGTGACAGGTTGTGCAGTCAGAGGGAGTCACAGGCACATACGGCGCTTTTGAGAGAAACCGCTGAGAACATCCACAGTTGTGCAAATAGCAGACTTATCTCTCACATCCAGCGATACATCACATTTTAGCAAACAGAATGCACATTCACAGCACGGTGCATTGTGTGATTATCAAAAGCGAATAGCAACACTAATCATAACTCGAGGACTGAAACCTTCGTTATGTCCAGCAGCAAGAGGAATTATGACATTGTGCGTAGGACGTGACCACAACCACATAAAGATGTCTAGAAAGAGTGTGTTAAAAAATATATGGACATATTTACACTGGAAATAAGTGATAAGTTGCTTTTTTTTTTCTATTTTTGAAATTATGTTTAATGAGCATCTATTATATTTATAATTAAAACTTTGGAGAAGCAGGGACTGCTCAAGGGTATTCTTCTAAAAGATCTCAAACACCACCTCTTCCTAGGCTTCAACTCTCCATATGCAGAATTTCATACCTGCTCATGACAACTTCCCTGGGTGACTGTCACAGTCTCTACAGCTGGGCAGAGCAGCCCACATGACAGTGTCTTGTTCACCAAAGAGTCTGAGAACTCAGCCCGGACATACATTTGTGACCCACGTGCAGTCACGCTTCAGTCTTCTGTTTCATGATAAAAATAACGTCGAACAAATTTCCGCAGTCTGAAGTTGAATCACTGGTAATTACCTAATTCTTCTTCAACTCCTACACTCTAAAATTAGGACTTAACTATCAGCAGTGAGCACCAAAAAAAAAAAAAGTCTGCAGAAACTTAAACAAATAGAACCATTGCCCTAATCCAACAAGGAAGGGAGTGAACGTTGTTAGGATGGCAGGTGGATTACTCCAATGTTCCAATTTCTTGGGACTGCAAACAATATTTTTGGAGCCACTTTCCAAGTTAGGACTCTTGAAGGCACAAGCAACAAGAACTGCTCCAGCCAAGCCTAACGAGTAAAAGGGGAAAATAGGATTATATGGATTCAATCCGAGCTCAGAGAAGCCAAGAAATAATAAGCCTGTCCTGAGGAAATAGATGAGAATCAGGAACTGAAAAGCTGTAAGAAATCCAGGCAGGCCAACCCGTATACCTCTCAGCTCTGGTCTTTCAGAATATCTGTTTTGTTTTTTCTCCCACATGCCGTAGACACCAACATCTCCCAAATGCACATAGCCTGTGTCCAACCGCTTAGAGAAAAACTGACCTCTCGTTGCTTGCCTAATTCCAGATTCCTGGAGAAGTGACTCCAAACAGCCCAGCTTGCTCCGGTCCCCGTTCCCCGACCGGTGAGCAGCGCCCCGAAGCACAGATGGGGTGGGGTGCAGAGTCACGGGCCCCAAACAGCCACCAACCTCGCAGTGCTGTCGTCATGTGACTGGGGAGAAGAGACAGTCTCCAGAAAACTCCGCGTGTTTCTGTATCGCGAGGCAGAGAGCTGGCCACGCAAAGCCACTCGGGGCCCACAGTGGCTTCAGAGCATATGAATTTACTATTTGTACATATGTATCCCGCCCCCACCCCCCGTGGAAACAAGCCTTGTTGACCCGGCGTTGGCTCAGAAAGTCACTCATCTCCTTTGCCTTCTCTGGACCCTATAATCTCAGCTGCAGTTGTCAGCGGGGTCCACACGGATCAATAATCCAACCGTATCAATACCCGCAAAGTGCTGTTTACGTGTAGAGCTTCATGCAGGCGACAGAGGGACATGCTGAAAATGACTAAGATCGTGCTGTCTTAGTCCGTTCTGTGCTGCTGTAACAGAACGGCCTGGACTGAGTTGTTCACAAACAATAAACGCTTCTTTGGCGCACGGTTCTGGAGGCCGGTATGAGGCTAAGGCAGAGGGGCTGTGTCTGGTGGGGTTTTTCTCGACGGATCACAGCCTGGTGGGAGGCGTCACACGGCAAGAGAGCGTGTGCGAGGACGCAGAGGGGCCAAACCTGCCTGACACACCCGCCCTCACCGTGACCACATGGATCACTCACGACAGCAGAGCCTGTGGCCCAGTCACCACTCAAAGGCTCCACCTCTCAACACGCTGCATTTGGGATTAAGTCTCCAACGCGGGAGCTTTGGGGGCCACATGCAAACCACGAGCACATGCTACGACATCAGAATAGTGGGTAGAGCCGAAAAGTGCTTTGGGGAATCTTTACAGGCCCCCCAATAACAGCCGTCAGCCCCCACCCACGCCATCCTGCACAGATGCACAATCCACGCACAAGCCCTGGGCTGGCCATGCAAATGCAGCCTCACGTCGAGTGTCCCAGCCACCCACCCCCTTCCAGACGCCAACAGTGAGTCCTCCCTGTATCTGAATTCTAGAGCCGCCTCTACAGTTTACTACACAGGTGAGTCCAGTGCAATTAGATTCACCCAATAATACCACAGAAACCATTGTGATATTAATTCCAATTGCATCTCGCCAAGGAACAAGTAACGATCTTGAGCCAATTGCATCAGGAAATTCTGCCTTGCTGTCTTCCAGGTGTGGCAGCTCGATGTTTCCCTAATTCTTTCCCGGGTGCCCCTGCTAGGCCTCCCTCTGCTGTTCCATCTGGGGTATTTGCTTGCCTGTACCTGGTCCTCATGCTCAGACCCTGAACTGAAAGTTAACTGAGTCAGCACATAAAAAAATCTCTATCAAGGGTGTGGTTACTGTAGCAAACTCGGCACACCTGGGGTGCCGGTTATTTATTATCAGAGGATGCTTTTCTCTTATTTAGGAAGCACTGCTGCTTTCTCTCTCTCTCTCTCCCCCCACTTCCTCCCACCATGTGGGATATGTTATTATTAGAGCATCTTTTGAAGCTCTGCTCTCAGCAAAGGTGTTTTATCATACTCCTTATAATGGAAAGAGAAACTCTCAGATTGGTAAAATCTGGGTTCCCCCCCACCCCATGAAAGCCTGGACACTTCCTCTATCCTGCTGTTACAAACCCTTTAGGACCATAGCAGCCTGATAGTTTACCCTGTAGCCATTCTATGTCGGTTCCTGTCTGCGCTACACCTGGATTTCCTACTGCACATTTCTTTCCTCACGAAGCTGGGAGAACACACTGACAATAATGTAACAGGTGATTGTTACAATAATGTAACAATCAATTCTAGCACTTTGGACACTCAAGGCCAGAAGACCGAGTACTGGATCATCCGTCTCTTCCTTTTCTAAGTCCCTCGTTTTTCAATCTGTCTACATCTAGCCAATACATTCCACCCTCCCTACACCAACACCAAACAGTTAAATCAAAACAGAAGATACAAATGGGGCTGTTTTCTTTCGGAATGTCCAAACAGCCTTTGACATCCTGCTCCCAAAATGTGTCAAGGTCTTTTGGTGGTGGAAGTTTTGTACTCAAAACTTTGGCCTGGTGGCATCTTACTCTGGGACCCTAGCAGTTGTCTGTGGCATCCTTTCTTGTTTCCAGTTGGGAACAGCTGTGAAACACCGTTTATTAAATAACAGTCCCAATTTTGCAGCCCACTCCCCATCCTGTCACTAGGACGTCACTGGCATTTCAGGGAGGAATACAGTGAAGCCTGTCAGTTGTCCTGAGCCTGGGAAAGGCTGGGATTACATGCAAGGACGAGATACTTTGCTTCTGTTATCCTACATCATTAAGGGGTGTCACATAGGTGAGCATGGACTCCAAACAGTAAGGTAATCGACAACAACCCTTCAGGTCTCTTGGTCAATGTTCCCAGTGTTGTCTTTCATGTCTAATGCATAATTGCTAGGAGACTCTGAAGGACAAAAGTAAAACCACATTTGCCATTTCTTTCCTTTTCAGAGTAAGAACACCTAAGAAATGTAAAACAAACCCCGGAGCTAATTTGATGCGGAGTATGTATGACTCAACCAAATGGCCCTCCAGGGACGCAGGCAACTTGGTACATTTCTTCGTGATGGCTTTATTAACTGCACTTTTCGCCAATAAACGTTGAGTCCATTTGAGGACAGTGGGCTCTAATTGCTCCAGGAAACATGGCTTAAGCCCTGTCCTCTAAGTCATGCCCTGCACGGAGCTCCCCGGCAGCTCCAGCCTGAGTTAAACACTTCTCCCGGAGATGAGAAATTACTTAATGGGTGTAATGTACATGATTTGGGTGATGGTTACACTAAAAGCCCAAACTGCACCAGTGCGTAATACATCCATGTAACACAACCGCGCTTGCACCCCTGAAATCTATACAAGAAAGAAAAGACTTCTCCTGGAGACAGGGCTCTTGCCCTTGAAATGCATGTTGAGCTGATAGAGTTGGATTTCGGATGCTACAGGTGCTTTTCCCATTTCCATCGTATGGGAACGTGGAGACAGAGGGAGAGAGATTTTTAAAAAAGAATAAGAAAGAAGAGTTAAAAGCAAGAAAATTAAATGTGGTGGTTTATATGTCATATTAAGTGTCACGATAATACATTCCAGTCACTGCAGTCCTAAAGCAGGGCCTGGCACACAGTGGCCACTACGTAAACATTTGTTAGACGAATGAGATTCTCAAACAATCACCAATTAAGGAGGTCAGTTTAAATGTCACTCATTATTCCAAAGACATGGCAAGCACATGGAAGCGTTATTCTTTGGAATTCAACACTCTTTCAATATACGTGCAGATGAATGGCTTCCTGATTTTAAAATACTAATTTAGGGGAAAAAATGCCTCATTACCTCCCCTTCTATTTCTACAACACAAATAATCCATGGCAATCTGCCCCGGCCGCCATGTTCTTCTCCTGGGTGGGGCAACTTCCACAAAGCAGGATGAATAACGTTCAGCTCCCAAGGTCATGGGCAAAGATTGAGCCTCAGACTTCACCCACCCTCTCTGTCCCACTCCGGGGAGTGGAGCGGACGGCTGGGCCTTCTCAGCTCAGGTTCAGAGTGAAGCCAGCTGTTCCCTGAGCTGAGAAGGCCCAGGTGAGGGCTTGGGGGTCGGGGAGCCCCCATAGCCGTGCTCCACCCTCTCCAACCCCAAACACTGCTGTGACTTGTAGGAAGACAGATTTCTGCCCTCCATGAGGCCCCCTTTATTTTTTTTACTTTTATAATTTTACTATGGTATAGTTTCAAATTTACAGAAAACATTACAAGTACTTCCACTCATCCTTCCCCCAGATTTACCATGTGTTAAAATTTTGCCTGTGTATGTTACTGCCCAAAGTTATATATGTCTGATTTTCTGAACCATTTGAGGGTAGTGACATGTATCACACACCTCTTTACCACATTTCCACATGTGTTTTCTCAGGACATTCACACACAATCACGGTGCCATTGTCAACATTAAAAAAAAATTAACATTATTATAAAACTGTTCTTATCCAGAGTCCACATTCAAATTTTGCCACCTGTCCCCAAAAGTGTTCTTTATTGCTATTTTTCTAATACAGGATCTACCCCAGGGTGACACATCACACGTAGTTGCCATATTGCTTTAGTTCACTTTAGTTGCTGGGGGTTCATTTATTTCATTTCATCCTCATAACTGAGGCTCAGAAATGTTTAAGCAACTTGCCCAAAGTCACAGAGATTAGACTCTTGATCTGTTTGATTCCAAAGAGTCTTTCCATGGCATTATAAGGACCAAAATTAAGGCATTCTAGTTCTCTAACAAGGAACCAAGTATCTCTCAGAACTATCAGAGAAACTATCTGGTTTCTTATCCAAGATCCATCACTTGTTAAGTGTGTGATCTTGGGTTGATCACAAACTGACTCGTTGAGCCTCACTTTCCTCTTCTTAAAATGAGAACAACACCTGTGGTTGATAACCTCACAAGATTGCTGTGAGGGCCTAACAGAATGAGTGTGTGAAGGAAAACCACCTTTGTAAATCGTGAAGCTAGAAACGTACAAAACCTACTAGTGGCACATTCATACTACAGTGTAAATGACTGAAGCTAGATCCTACACTAAGTGAAGACAGAACGGACAGAGCAAGAACTCACCAGGGCAAAATATTCACGCCGCAAAGAAAAGGGGGCACAAAAACAGGCTGAGGACGTTGGAAGGACGTGTTTCAGCTACTTCCTAACTTCTCTGAACCAACCCTTCCCAGACCCAAGGCGGGATTCTGTACGTTTGCACATCCTGTTCCTGTATATAATATTTACTTAAGATTCCAGAATCCATAGACTGCTCTCCGTGCCCCCAAACACACACACACACACACACACAAACACACACAGAAACCCACAAACACACACACACACACACACACACACACAAACACACACACACACTGCCACTGCCCCATCCCCTGGGAGGAGACTCTTCCTTCTCCAAACACAAAAAACAAAACCTCCGGGCCCGAAGCCGGCTGTGGGCTGGCTGAGATCAAGGCTATTCTGGGGCAGCCAGTTTGCAAGGCTGATAGGGGAGGATTAATGAGACAGTCTCTGCTCATCCATTGCAATTAGCAACAACGCTGGAACTGTTCTCGGGCTATTTCTATGCAGGGAACTGAACTGCTCATCAGCCCTCCTCACTCAGGGACCTGTGGGCAATCAGGGCCGTGTTAAATATAGGAGAATCCGCCCAGAGCGGCCCCATCTGTGCGGTGCCGTGGGCCCTGGGGCCCTGTGCCCTCAGCTAGCGCCCCAGCCGCAGTAAAAGCTTCAGCCTGGAGGATTCCAGTGCTGCTTCACTAAAGCTCAGAGCGCCTTGGCCTTGCAGCCCCACACGGGCCGTCAGCCCCGGGAAAGCGTCCTGACATTTAGGGGCCTGTTGGCCAAGCCCCCGGTCTGCCACCGGCCCGTCAAAAAGGACAGTGTAGCTTAGGACGAGGGAACAGAAGGAGCATAGTGTGTCTGTAAAACTTACATGTGAACAAGAACTGAAAAAATTAGCATTATTGCAAAACCGTTCTTATCCAGAGTCCGTATTCAAATTTTGCCGCCTGTCCGCGAGAAAGTGTTCATCATTGCTATTTTTCTCACAAAGGATCTAACCCAGGATCACACATTGCATTTAGTTGCCGTATGGCTTCCGTTTGCTTTAGTTGCTAGGGGTTCACTGACTTCACTTTATCCTCACAGCGGAGGCTCAGAAAGGCGGTAGGGCTCAAACAACGGGTAAGGAAGGATGCCCCGGCATGTAATTACAACACCCCGTGACCCCAAACTGTTGTGCGGACTCTGGGGCATTTTGAAGCACTTTTCTGTCCTTGTGAACAGCCACTGTGAAACCACAAGCTCATGGCACTCCAGATTTCAAAGTACTTTACAGGCATTAAGTTATTTTCTCGTGATACTTCTGGGGGTGCTGAGAAAGAACAGGTATTATTAGCTCCCTTCTACAGAATGTAGCCTCTCTATTTTCTAGAAATGGGGGTGGGGGTGGAGAGCCCACAATAGTTCCCAGAGAGAGACATTACCTCTGCGAAACGTCCTCTGGCGTCTGCTACTCCAAGCGTGGTCCTTGGACTGGCAGCCGTGGCACCCCGGAAAGTGGGGGAGCAATGCAGAATCTGGGGTCTCCTCTACTGAACCAGAACCTTCCTTTTGACAGGGTTCCCCGGGGATCTACGAGCAGTAAACGCTCTCCAGGAAGCCCAAGCCGGGCATGGCGGAGGGGAGCAGCTGAGCTGGTGGGCATCGGTCCTGCGCCCGAGAACCTGCGGCCTGGCGAGGGAGGCAGGCAGTAAGGAAGCAATCAGATGATCAAACGCGTAATTAAAATCGTGACGCGTGACGAAGAAAACACGCAGAAAGCTACATGCGGCTCAGCTGGTTTGAGGATTCTACGCGGCCACCTGTTGCGATGCCCCGGCTGTTTGTTGTTTGCTTGTGTGCCGGTTGGTTTGTTTGGGTTTCCTAATAAATGCCTGATGATTGGAAAATCTGACAACTTCTCAGGCTCCCAGGATGTGTTTGAAGGTCTAAGGTGAATTTGGGGGCCGAGTCCGCATTCTGAAGCGTCTCCATTCCATCCGGGGGTGCCAAGGTTCTAGACGGAAAACGCCCGTTCTCTGATTGATTCGGGGCAAACGAGTCTGCGGTTAACGAGTGTTAGAGCCGCACGTCCTGCCTGTACCTATGGCTCATGGTAACGTCCTCGAGACGAGGAAGTGGCTTGGTGCACTGCTGCCTCGGAATAACTTTTCTCCATTTCACACAGTTCTTTTTTTTTGTTTGTTTGTTTTTGAGACAGAGTCTCACTCTGTTGCCCGGGCTAGAGTGAGTGCCGTGGCGTCAGCCTAGCTCACAGCAACCTCAAACTCCTGGGCTCAAGCGATCCTCCTGCCTCAGCCTCCCAAGTAGCTGGGACTACAGGCATGCGCCACCATGCCCGGCTAATTTTTTCTATATATATTTTAGTTGGCCTGATAATTTCTTTCTATTTTTAGTAGAGACGGGGTCTCGCTCTTGCTCAGGCTGGTCTCGAACTGCTGACCTCGAGCGATCCACCCGCCTCGGCCTCCCAGAGTGCTGGGATTACAGGCGTGAGCCACCGCGCCCAGCCACAAATTTCTTATTCATGCTAAGTCTACCAGGCCTTGCAGAAAACCTCTGGGAGGCAGCAAGGACCGTTTTATCCCAAGCAGATCTGCAGGAATCCATTTTTGGTGGCCGCTGGCTCCAGGTAGGAAAGGAAATTGCTGAATCTCCAGGTGTTTGGGGGGCTGGCTGGCCAGGAAGGTCACTGTCAGAGTTCGACGGTGCTGAGACTCAGGAGCCAGGCGCTCGGACCCCTGCAGACCGGCCGTTGAGATGGGCCCAGACTCCTCATCTCTGAAAAGTCATTTGGGTGGTCTTTTTGGGGGCCCTTGGTGTTTTCCCAACTCATGGGCTTCAAGCAATCAGACCACCCACGTGACTTCCTCTTTCGGCTGCAGAGTACCGAGGGGTGGCAGACACTGCACTTCTCTGTCCCTTGTCCCCATCTGAAGTTGGCTGAAATGAACTATGAGAGGCAGCAAAGACGCACACTGACGGTGGCATCTCTGAGGGTTCTAAGGCCACCCAGATGACCAAGAAGGACAGTGTTGGCAAAGTCAGGAGCTACGTTTCTCCAAATCCAGATGGCAAACAGGTGACCTCATGTGGTCACTCAAGTTCTGTGGCTGCCGGAAGCTTCTCATGTCCCCATCCCAAGCACTACACCGTGCATCCCGCCAGCAGCTACCAGGACACAGGAAGGCAGTTTCAGAAGACGAGTGTCACGTTGGCTCCACTTACTTATTCCTGGATAATTCTCTTGTCGCCCATGGAAACAACATAAGTGTCACTTTCCAGACTCCCTTCTTTGTTGATCTGTTTCTTTGACAGAGTTAGAGGCCCTCGCCAGGCTCTGTAGATACTCCGAGTAGAGCGTTTATTTCGCTGTTGATCCTGTCACTGTCCCTCCCCTGACTTCCAACCAGCTGTTTCCTCCCCACCACTCGAAACAAGGAAAGACAGCTTCAAGTTAGCTAAAAGCAAACAACAACAACAACAAAATAGATCTTTGCGGTACTGTCTGCCGTGACAGCCCTGTGAGGTGGAGAACAGCTTTTTGATACCATCCCAGGTAAATGCGATGGCTCACGAGAACCCACACCAGTTTGTAAGAGCTGATTTTTAAATATCCTGGATTTTTGTGAGCTGAGTGTTGTTTTAGATGGCAAAAAGCAATGTGAGGCAAATGCTCTGATCAGTCGGTAATAAAATGCTGAACCTGCTACAGGCAGACACTGAGCTGGAGGCCACAGGAGAGACCAAGTCTTTGCAGAGACCTACAGTCGGAACAGCCGAGTGGCAGGCGGTGGGTCCCTCAGGGCTGTGGGCTTCTTAGCAAGCACTCACCACGGTCCGGACCACGGAAAGATGCAAATGAAGCAAACGTGTGTCGAATGAACAAGTAAATGGATAAACGTTACGGTGCAGTGGTACCCGGTGCGGGGAAGCTCACTTTCGTGACAATTCCAGACACTCCGTGCTCGGATTAGGAGAAAGGAACTGTCCTCCTGGTGACTGTCTCGGAACTGACACATACAAGGAGCAAGAACTAGAGGATGAATAATTGTGTTCTCTTCTTCGGGCCTTTTTCTCTACCTCCCCAGCTTCTTTTCCTGACTTACTAGAGAATAAGCCACGTGAAATACTGCTCAGTGGAGCCCCCAATGTTTAGATCAGTGAAAATTAATATTTTCTTGCAAAAAATTCTCTTCTGGGGGAGGTAATGTTTATCAGCCTCCTGGTTTTGTGTTAGTCACTGCGCTAGGTGCCTGCCCATGCTAGCTCAGTTAGTGCTCACAGCCACCATGTGGAATAGGAAACTAAGGATCAGAGAGGTTAATGGACGTGGTCAGCGCCACACAGCACTTATGCCTCCAAGCTATGTATTTTTTACTACACGAGAGCAGCCCTTAAGAAAAGAGCGCGATGTTTGGTCTAGACATTTCAGTCGATATTTGCCCTAAGAAGAAAACGTAATTATCCTAGAACGGAAACGTGGTAGGGAAGAAAAGAATGAAACTGCCTCAAGTACTCACTGCCCCTGTTGGATTTCAGATTTATCCACTCAGAAAATGGTTCAGAAGGAAATAATTATAATTTAAACATTTCTTAAAGTGATCCTATGTCATATGTGCTTGGGGAGGGTGGACAGCCTCATGATAAAGTTGTGATCTTATTCCGGCACCCAAGACAACAAAATTCGTAGGAATTCTCTGCACCTACATGACTGCGTCCCCTCCCGGGCAAATCCACCCCATCGCGAAGGAGCGTCGGTGAGGATGGCCAGACGGGCCGACGCCAGGCGCTGGATGCCCCCCACGGGCTGGACGACAGGTGCCAGGACGGGGAGGCGGGAAAACTGCAGCGTCCAGAGCCTTGAGTCTGACTATGTGTGAAGCCATCAGCAGAGAATAAGTATCTTTCGGAAGTAGACTGTGATTTACAAGTTTAACTCTTTCTTAGTAAAAAAAAAAAAAAATTAGAGAGAAATGAGACAAGAAATAAACGATTTGGGATCCAGTTGTAAGAAATAATGTCAGTGAAAGGGACAAGACAGGAGGTAAGTAGACATTCTAGATTGTCTTACCCGATGTAGGAAGACTTCCCGTTCTTCCCTGAACACGTCTGTTTTCACGGGGACTGGGTAGCTGATCAAAAGGGCGAGAAACCCCAGCAAACCGTAAACCGTCGGTGGGGCCCGGAGCACTCAGAGCCGGGCTCTGCCTCGTTCTCTGTTACTCACCATTTCCAGAACATGCCGGGCTGCCTCGGTAGTGCCAGGAACTCTGATTCTTTGCTTGAGGCAAAGTGCTGGTTCTTAGCAAACTGACATTCTTCCAGAGCAAAGCATGTGTGCAATCTTCAAGTAGGTTTCACTGTCCCAGGTGTCCTTCAACCGCGTTCCTTAGGGCTTGGTTTTGGAGGATGAAGGAAGATTCATCTTTGGGGCCAGAGTACAGTTCAAATGTAAGTCTTAAACTACAACATTATCTAAAGTAATAGATAAAGTATAGATTTTATATATATAGTATATATTTTTATATATATAGTATATATATAGTATATAATTTATATACTATATACTATAGTATATAATTTTATCTAAAGTATAGATAAAATTAATGCCATCACTTTTTTTTTCCTACACAAAACGTTTTTATTTGGGAATGTATCTAAAAACAAAATTGCAGTTTGGCGCATACACACAGAAAGAGGTGGACTTGGATGTGTCCGAAGAATAAAGAAAAGTTTTGGGAATTTTATTAGAAAGAGAAATGTTTTGTCTTGTTTTGAAACAAACAGCAACTCACGTTTCCAGAGACTGGAGGCTTCATGTTTGGTTGGAAAAAAAAAAATGTGTTGTGGCTCATCTACAAGAGGCCACCCCCAAACAAGGTGAAGGCTGGCCTGATTGATTACTTTGGCTTGCCAGACTTCTTACCTCCCGAAGATCTCGTTAGAAGAATTTATTAGCATTCTGTCTTATTCCACTTCTGCAGTGTGATTCAGGTGCTGGTCCTTTACTCAGACAGAGGTTTCTTCTTCTTTTTTTTTTTTCACTCTAGACTCCCATTTTGTCCTGTTCTCCTATTTCATTACCATTTTACTGCCAGTATGTCATTGCCAGATTGTGCACATTCCTCTACCAACCATCCTTATACTTGTCCTCCGTTTGCCAACGTCCTTGCCCAAACTCCTGCCCTGCCCATCCTTATCCAGAGGTAACTGGCACAAGCTCTTGCATGAAATGTGAAACCTCTGTCCTGGCTAATATGCGTTGAATGGAAAAGTATCAACTACTGAAAGAAACGCGCTGTACACAGAAGAGCTGGAGCTGGTGTTCTGGAAAACTCAACGTAACAATGCCTGCTATATCTGTTTTTTTATTAAATATATCTCAGATTCATTCTATTAATTAAATTCATTCAGCATAAAACAACCCTTGATGGATTCTGAGAATGACGCAGGCGTTGGTCACTCTGCTTTCTTAGGAAGACATGATTATCTCCTAGCTCAGCTCTGAAGCCGCCAGGTACCTAGCGAGACTCCAGAAACCCAGGGAGTCTGGTATCTGGAGCGATGGCTTGGTTAAACCACATTATCTTCACGAGGTGGTTAACATTCCTTATGAAGAAAGGGAGGCTGACTCGAAGCAGATGAGTAGAAGAGACCCAAGTCCCTCTCAGAATTCCTGGTACTGTGGTTGGCAGGATTCCTGTCTGCCCCAGGATAGATTTTTCTCCCCAAAGCATAAACGTCTAAAAACATAAATCATTTCCATGTAGCCAAAGAGGAGAAACTATATTGATTTTCTCCTTGTTTTGTTTAGAAATAAAGAAAAAGGAAGGAAGGAAGAAGGGAGGGAGGGAATACACCTTATAGCCTATTGGAAATTTAACATTGAGACTTAGAATAAACAAAAAGAATGTCGGGTAAATTACCATGTATTTTAAACCACTAATTATAGATCAACCTGACTCCTTAAATAAACTCTAGCACCAAGGAAATTGTCAGTCTGATGCGTGCAAATCATGGCAACAGAGATTCACTTTTCACTGGATTAACACTTGGTATTAAACTAAAATCATCCACAACAGCTCTCAGTTAATTCCTGCTAAAATGCCGCCTCCACTTTTGTAGTAAAAGAAACATTTAAATGACTTTGGTAGAAAAGCTATTTAAAAAAAATAAATGCCAAAAATATTTCCTTCTAACATTCGTGAACAAACACACACAAAAAACCATTGACATCAAATTGTAGTCATATAAGGTTGGACATTCCAGATATTTCAACTCTTTTATTCGCCCCAGCCAGGCAAACTTCAGTTTGCCAGGCATCCTCCCATGGGCCAAGTCCCTCTAGACATGTATTCTAATTACACAGAAAATGTCTGCACTGTATTCTCCCCCAGCCCAGCCCGCATCATGTGTGAATCGGGAAGCCAGCTATGGGTGGTAATGGGCAGGTGCTATCACGAGGAAGCTACACACACAAAGCTGAGTTCAGTTTGCTGGAGAAACAGAGGCAACGGCACTTTGCTGCAATGCACGACACGGTTGGTGTCACCAAAAAACGTCTTGTGAGCAAGTGGCAACGGAGGGGTGGGGACCCATCAAGACCCCTAAATGGCAGATTGTCACGAATATTTATCAAATAGCCATTGGGGAGATTAATGAATTTTAACCAATCAATCTGGCAGTGAGTTTGGTCACCAAGGCTCGAAGGCTAACAGGGACCCTTCACACTCTGCATTGTCACCTGAGGCTGCTCCAGAGGGAGAGGAATTCTGCTTGCAAGAGGCTGACAGGTGGTGAGCAAAGAGGGGATCGGGCCCAGCAGGTGAATACTCGGCTCTTTCCCGTCCTTGCTAATTCTCTCTGCTCCACAGGGAGAGCACAGGGTGTGTTCCTTCATCTCCCTTTCCCTGCATAAAAATGTGTGTTTATTTCCGATTATGTCACCTGTCCGAGTTACCAGAGGAAACAGAGGCTCGAACCTGAGCGAAGGTAAGAGAGGAGGGGGGCAGAAAAAAAGACACATCCCCAAACGAGTTTCATTTATATAATGAAAATAAATTTTTACACAATCAACAGAAACAGACCAAGTTTTTTTTGTTTTTTTGCGAAAAATATTTTTAAATAAATTTTTGTCTTTTTTTTTTTTTTACATTCTGATATACATATGTAACAAGGTTTATGGCACTGTAACCAGAATCAAATCAGGAAAAAAAAAAAAAAAAAAAAGGAAAAAGGTGGGAAGGAAAGTACATTGGTGCATTGTTGGATTCCTTTCTATCTCCAAGCTGGCAAATTTGCAGCATCTGTCTATCCTTCAGCTGCCAGCTCTAACTTGTGTGCACACTCAAAACACCGTGTTATTGCACGAGAAGCCAGCGAAGGTAGAATGGTCAATTCCTTGCTATTTCAAAAAAAAATCTCTTAAACCCAGAGAAGGGAAAAAAAAATCCAGAGCCTGAAACACACAAAATCAACAACATCCTCTGCCTCTTTAATGAATGTCTGAAGGGTTCTTAGACCACGGAAGCTGCCCTGATCTTCTCTCCCCACCGGGAGCACCACTGGGCCTGGTTTGGGTGGGTTTGGCCCAGGCGGGTCCCAGGACTTCGTGATTCAGTGTCCTCTCTATTTGCTTTTGGTTCTTTCGAATTGGTTTAAAGTGTAGCATCTTCGGTCTATGAACCTGCACAGACTATGTAGTCATAAACTCTACAAATAGCTTCAAAGGAAAAGGGGGAGAAACAAGTTTTATTGTCGGCTTAAAAAAAAAATTGCTTCTTTAGCCTCCCTGCTGCGTCCGTTTGTGGGAAGGAAATCTCCACGGCATCAAAAGTTGTCGTCTTCTCACGCTCGCGAAAAATAAAAAGTTTTCAAACAAGTTTGTTTCCATTCACAAACTTTACACCCCCCCAAAAAAAATAAAACAATAAAGGAAAAGAAAAAACAGAATCCGTCCTCCTCCCTGTTGGTCTCCTATTGGAGAGCAGGAAGCCTTTCCATCCGCACCTGTGTCACACCTGTGTCACACCTGTGTCACACCTTGTCACACCTGTGTCACACCTGTGTCACACCTTGTCACACCTGTGTCACACCTGTGTCACACCTTGTCGCACCTGTGTCACACCTGTGTCACACCTTGTCACACCTGTGTCACACCACCGTCTCCACGCCCATCAGCTTTGGTGTAAGGATTCGAGGCGTCACGCCGTTGTTCAGGTCTTCCTCAAACTCCAGCAACTGCCCCATGAAGTTAAGGTTTGGGGAGATGATTGGTCGCTTGCCCTTGACAAATTTGTAAGCGTCAGTCATGGTCATCCGGGTGTGCTTCATCAAGTAGGCGATGACGATGGTGGCCGAGCGGGACACCCCAGCCTGGCAGTGGATGAGAAGCGCCTTCCCGCACTGGTGAGCTTCCTCTGGGGAAAGACAGACGGACAGGAGGTGAAGGGAAGGAGAAAGACAGACGGGCGGAAAAAGAAACGTTCGTCTCCACTTGACAACGCTTTCTTTTGCAGAGAAAGGATGAATTTAGATGGTTTTAAAGACAAGTATAAGCTACCAGTTAATTATGCATTTTATGTCCCAACTTTCAGAATATTGGCTAAAATCAATAGTAGCATGAGTAAGAAGCTGTATGTCTACATTTAAAGAGAAGACAAAGTGAAGGAATCATCTAAAGTAACACTTAGCTTTGCGATGGCCTAAAGCTAGACCTCTAGCACAATTAACTTTCACATTAGGCAAGTTACTGATTAAGCTACTGAACCTCTCTCTCAAATGTCTTCTTGTCTTTTTCTTTTTTAATCTGGACTCATACTACTGAAAAAAAAAAGAAAAAAATGAAGGAAGGGAAGGAAGGGGAAAAATTAAACACACACGTAAATATCTACATATGTTCATATATAATTTTTCTTCTGATTAAAGATGTTAATCTCAATTGCCAGATTGTGTGGCTTATCAAAACTAGTGTCATTAACAATATTTCTGTGTTAGAGAAAAAGCACATTTCTCTCCTTATGCTATGGAATTGCTCTGTATAGGGACTGGTATTAAGTGGTTAAGAGTTTCACGATCTTTCTAAGCCCTGATCCAAGCTAAAGGAACAAAATTCAACTAAAAAGTTACTATGTTCAGTTTCTCATTGGAAAAGCCAATTGCTGCAAAGCTAACGAAAGACTTGCAGTATGAAGGCCCAGGGTGTAACCTCTCAGGTATTCCACCCCTTTTGCACCCACGTATGATAGTCCAACATGCAATGATGCAGAAAATGAAGGAATTCAAGCAATGGCTCAGAATCCAGAGTGCTTGAAAGAGGAAAGACTTTCTAAATTTTCAGCTATATTAAAAGCCCAAGAGAATAGCTTGTGGGCACTGCCTGACGAAATTCTTTCTCCCCTTTCTCTCCTCCCATCCCCCACCCGCCCAAGATAGGGTCTTGCTTGTTGCCCCGGCTAAAGTGCAGTGGCATCATCACAGCTCACTGCAGCCTCAAACTCCTGGCCTCGAGCGATCCTCCTGTCTCAGCCTCCCAAAGTGCTAAGATTACAGGTGTGAGCCACTGCACCTGGCCCTGCCTGGATTCTTAATGACTCTTCTAGACTCAAAGGCATCCCCAAGGAAGCTTCCTCTAAGGAATACCATTAGATGAAAGTACTATTA
Source organism: Varecia variegata (assembly GCA_028533085.1). NCBI lineage: Eukaryota > Metazoa > Chordata > Mammalia > Primates > Lemuridae > Varecia > Varecia variegata. The sequence goes on from CM052455.1 coordinate 10,803,614, forward strand.
GAGTAGGTAGGAAGGAGAAGAGGTTAGAGAGAGCAGTGATTTACCCTAAACTACTCCTGCTGGCTACCCACTAGTGGACCAAGGAAAGAAACATGATGTAAACATTCATTTTAAAAATCTAGAGAGGGCCGGGCGTGGTGGCTCACGCCTGTCATCCTAGCACTCTGGGAGGCGGAGGCGGGTGGATCGTTTGAGCTCAGGAGTTCGAGACCAGCCTGAGCAAGAGCGAGACCCCGTCTCTACTAAAAATAGAAAGAAATTATATGGGCAGCTAAAATATATATAGAAAAATTAGCTGGGCATGGTGGCGCATGCCTGTAGTCCCAGCTACTTGGGAGGCTGAGGCAGGAGGATCGCTTGAGCCCAGGAGTTTGAGGTTGCTGTGAGCTAGGCTGACGCCACGGCACTCACTCTAGCCCGGGCAACAGACTGAGACTCTGTCTCAAAA
>CM052455.1:10804561-10822455 GCA_028533085.1 Varecia variegata
ATCAAATTAAGTCTTAGCAAAGACTTTTTGTGTGTACCTACTGTTGGAATATTAAGAAAATTTTAGAAAAGAAAAAAAATTGATATACTCGTCACGCCCTGACTGGCCTAGTTTCATTTTTACATAGTCTCTTCATTCTCAACCCATATATGTGCATCTTTTGCAGAGTTTCTCATGTAGAAACTGAAAATAATTTTCACTTTATGTTGCATGTCCATTTGGTTCCTGTGCTGTCATGACAGATTTTCTTTTTTCACGCCATGTAGCCTGTTCTGTGACCACGTCTCACCTAACTAATTTGCCTGTTGATGGATATGGAGATGGCGTCCAAGTGTTTGCTGTTATAAGCGGAATCTCTCGAGGGAATTCCTTATCTGGAATCTTTTCCCCCTGCCCCCTACCCCACCCCTCAGTTAGAGGATGGGTGCTAGTTCCCAGTCTGAGTTTCTTCCCTGATTCCCTTTCACTTTTTCATTTCTGCTTTTCTCTCCGAAATACGAGATCCAGCCACCTATCAAAACAGTGAGTTTTTAGAGACGTCTTTATCCGTGATCTGTCTGCATGCGGATCTCGGGTGCCTGTGTGTGACCTGGCACGTGTTGCACACCTTGGGCTTCTCCTTTGCTGGGCAGAGCGGGGAAGTGGGAGGCCCCACTCGGCTCTATGAAAACCCAGACGCTGTTGTGGAAATGCACCACCCGGCAGGGCCAACAACAGCGCCTTGTTTTGTAAATCGGAGTGGATAGAACACTTTAGAAAAAATAATAAAAACAAAGAGTTTAGACTTTTGGAGAAGCTGAGTGTCGGCGTCTGTGTCCTTCCACCCCCACCCCCAGCTGATGTTAGACGCTGGGGTTCCCGTCCGGTGCTCAAGTCTTCTGAGCATTAAATAAACACAAGCAGAAAGGACAACCTCAGGATGAAAGATTAGTTCCCCTAAGTCCTTTTTTGCCCAATTGAGGTGAAATGCCCTTTAAATAGGAGATAATCCTTTGACAGGTAACTAGTTTATCTTTCTTGATGATGTATATGAATTGGATGGAGTTTATTATCATTAATCTTGCATATTATGTAAAAATGCATCCCTGTGCCCCGTTTTAGGCAAATCTCTGCAGACCACCTTGCGGGTGGCTAGGAAGCTCCATCCTTGCTTTGGTGGGAATCGGGGGGCTGGTTGGATGCTGGGGTGTTGGCGTCTGGGCAGCTCTGTCTTACACAGGTTGCAGGGAGCTGAATGCAGGGCACTACTATGAAAAGGCACAGAGCTTTTGTGTTATTATCATATGTGCATCTTTTAAAACCAACTTTGAGAATGCTTTAAGGCCTGAGGTTCAGATGCTACAGAGCTGCCTAAATAATTACCTTGAAATCAGTCTCTTACTGGTGAAATTATTCTGGATTCACGATGCGGAGCTTTTTTCCGGGCAGTGGAGCGGGGCACCCGGCTGGGTGCAGGTAGCGGGGGCTGGGCAGTGGCTCTGGGAGGCGGCCGGAGGGGGCAGGGAGCAGCTGCTGGGTGGTTCCTTGAGCCAAAGCTGCTCCCTGCAGTCCTTCTTCCTTCCTGCTCCTCAGCCATTCTCAGCTCCTTGAGGCCTCCCCGTCTGGCTGCACACTGCTTTTGGGGTGTCCTTTCCCACTGCAAGCTATCTTCCGTGGCTAGTTGAGTTTTGCTCAGATGGAAACGTGTGCTGGGGAGATGGGGGAGTTTGGAAAGAGCACGCAGTGGTGAATCCGTCTGAGAGCGTCTCTTCTCCGAGTCACAGTGTTTCCTTTCCTGAGAAGACAGTGGCTATTTGGTGTCCCGTGGGAACCGGTGGCCTTCCTGGTGCAGCGTGGCGTGCGGTGCCTTGGAGTCATTGCTCACTACCTCTCCACACGTGTGCATTTGGGCACATAAACACGCTCACACACGAACACACACATGCACGTTTTAGCTAACATTTATAGAATGGGGGTGATTATCGTGCTGAGCTGAGCATTAACTCATTTAACGGGAGAAGCAGCCGTGTGATTTGGTCTATCTGTGCCGTCCACTGTACCAGCCACAAGCCCCACGTGGGTGTCGAGCACTTACAGTGGGGCTTGTCCCAGCTGAGATGGGCTATGTGTGTGAAATATAGACTGGATTTCAAAGGCTTTATGTAGAAAATAATGTAAATTATTTTATTAATAATTGTTTGAATATCGATTACACGTTGCAATGATAATATTTTGGACTTGTTAAGTAAAAATATATTATTGTTAAATTCACCTGTTTCTTTTTACTTTTCGAATGCAGCTGCTAGAGAAATCACCTTGTCACGCAGTTGCTTGTATTACAACTCTACCAAATGATGCTGGTCTCTATATGGTCAACAGTACCACTGACCCCACATTTTAGATGAGGAAACCAAGGCTGAGAGAGGTTAGGTAGGTTTCCCAAAGTCACACAATAGAAAGCCAAAAAGGAAAAAAAAAAAAAAAAAAAAAACGAAAAGACAACACAGAACTCAGACCTGTCTGACTCCATAGCCCACACTCTTCATCACCCAGGAATTACTGTATAATAGAGAATTTGTCTTGATTGTATAATAGAAGCCTTTATCCTCAGTTCCTGAGAAGTAACCTCTAAACCCCTGGAATTTCCAGTGTGATAGGAGTGTCTGTTATCCACAATGGGGCCCTTGGATCACACCTGAGTTTCTCGTAAGCAGAGATGACTCAGGATACGAATTTGTCATCAGAAAGACCAACCATATGATTAGAGGGTTAGAGCTTTGTATTAGTCCGACCTCCTCTGCAGAGAGCAGGACTGAAGATTGAGTTCGATCTCAAGGGCAACGATTTCATCATTTATGCCTAAGTAATGAAACCCCAGTGAAACTCTGGACAGCAAAGCTCAACTGCGCTGCCTCGTTGGTGGACAGGGGTGTGTCGGCCGGGTGGTGCGTCCTGAGTCCGTAGGGAGAGGACATAGCAGCTCCACGTTCAGACTTTGCCTTGTGTGTCTCTTCACGTGGCTGCTTGTGATTTGTGTCCTTTATAATAAAACTGTACGTGTAGCGCTTTCCTGAGTTCTGTGAGTCATTCCAGTGAATTATCGAACCTGAAACATTGTGACAACCGCAGGATTTGTAACCAGTTGGTCAGAAGTGTGGGTGGCCTGGGAACGCCTGGATTTGCAGCTAGTGTCTGGAAGGAAGGGCAGCCTCGTTGGGGACGGTAGCACTGACCCTGGTTAATTAGCGTCAGGATTGCACCGCAGTGTTGCAATAATAGGCTGATTTCTACCTGGATACAAGCTTTAGGGGCACAGTAGTTGAGACAGCAAAGTGCTGTGGCTTAACTTGTCTCTCTAACTCCATTTCCTTGGTGACAATGGTCACTTACCTTCTAGACCTGGAAAATGACTCAGTATTTGAGCAACTGCTTTTGACCACTAGGCTCAGTCTGAAGGCGGCCAGGCTGGCCTGACACCTCCATGCTCAGTCCCTCTGGCCACAAACGTGGTGGCCTTCTGTGTTTCATCTCTCAGATAACATCACATGACGGTGGTAACATTCATGTGCGCTGGCCCTGCTTTGCAACCCGGGATTCTTAAATACTGATGTTGGGATTGAGTTCCTTACAGCAAACTGATAGAGGATGATAATATGGGTAAAGAGTATTTTGTTTCTGTTTTATTTTTAAATCGTTTGTATTGTCTGGAATCATACTCTTGTGGTGTGTCATAGACAAGGTGTTTAGCTTAATTGTTGCCTTTTCTTTTGGGGCTTTTGTTTGGATTTTTGAGCCATGATCCCATGTGTTTTATCTTTCTTCTTCAGTTTGGTTTCTCCTTCCCTGCTTAAAACAGACACTACTCTTTGTGTGTGGTCCAGTAACCATCACCCTCTGCTCCTGCAAGGCCCTCTCTGGTCGCTACCTCTTAGAAAGTTGCCTCCTATGAGTGCATCTTGGGGCCGCCCTGGAAGGCAGATTTCCAAGAAAAGACAAACATAAACTCTGCAGTTATTGTACGGGAAGTTTCCTTCACCAGTGAAAACCCAGAATGAGACAAAAAAAGGGTTTTAGAGTTATAAAAGAGGCCTGTTATGAAAAAGAAATAAATATGACGTGATTTCTTCCCAACTTGGGCCAGACCTGCACACTTTTCACACCGTGGCAGTGCCAGGCTTGCTCCTAGGGAGGTGTTCAGCTTCTCGGCTGGGGACAACTCACACCGGGGAGCTATGAGGCAGCTGTCAGTGACTGTGCGTTAACACCACCATCTGAGAGGGGTGGAGCAGGCCGGGCGCGGTGGCTCACGCCTGTGATCCTAGCACTCTGGGAGGCCAAGGCGGGTGGATCATTTGAGCTCAGGAGACCAGCTTGAGCAAGAGCGAGACCCTGTCTCTACTAAAAATAGAAAGAAATTATCTGGCCAACTAAAATATATATAGAAAAAAAAAATTAGCTGGGCATGGTGGCGCATGCCTGTAGTCCCAGCTACTCGGGAGGCTGAGGCAGGAGGATCCCTTAAGCCCAGGAGTTTGAGGTTGCTGTGAGCTAGGCTGACGCCATGGCACTCACTCTAGCCTGGGTGACAGAGCAAGACTCTGTCTCAAAAAAAAAAAAAAAAAAAAGAGGGGTGGAGCAGATCCATCCAAACCAGCCGAAGCGGCACAGACGGCCGGGCACTTTCTCCGCAGATAGCCCCACCCCCCAGAGGACCAGAACTTTCAGGGCCCCTGTCTGTCTTTCAAGAGCACTGTGATGCCTTATAGCCCTGCAGGATACCTACGGCTATCACAGCACTTTTTTAGAGAAGAGGAAACTCCTGTGTTTGCAGGAAAAGCTCTCATGACATCACCGTGTCATTTTAAATGGCCTTAAGGTCAAGTAACTCACCCAAAGAGCACGGTTAACGAGAGGAGCGAAAGGAATCCAGAATTCTTGATTTTATTATTTATTTATTTTTTGAGACAGAGTCTCGCTCTGTTGCCCGGGCTAGAGTGAGTGCCGTGGCGTCAGCCTAGCTCACAGCAACCTCAAACTCCTGGGCTTAAGCGATCCTCCTGCCTCAGCCTCCCGAGTAGCTGGGACTACAGGCATGTGCCACCATGCCCGGCTAATTTTTTCTATATATATTTTTAGTTGTCCAGCTAATTCTTTCTATTTTTAGTAGAGACGGAGTCTCGCTCTTGCTCAGGCTGGTCTCGAACTCCTGACCTCGAGCGATCCTCCCGCCTCGGCCTCCCAGAGTGCTAGGATTACAGGCGTGAGCCACCGCGCCCGGCCAGAATTCTTGAGTTTAGATCAGTGTGTTGATCCTCAGATAGGAGGCGGGAGAAACAGGGCCACCCCGGGGTGGGGACGGTGCTCTCTGCATCCTCTGTCACTGCTCCCCACGTCCAGCTGGGGTGCCGGTGAGCTCGGAGAGGGCCAGACCAGGTCTTGTTCAGCTTTGAACACCCACCCCGAGCATCAGGCCCCCAGCCCAGACTGGAGGCTCCACAGGTGCACGTTGAACTGAGCTGAGGCCCGTCCTGCTGCCACTGACGTTCTCGGGCTGCGTGTTCCCTGCGGCCTTTTCTGTCTTTCGTGGCCGTTTGCCGCCCATCTGCACCGTTCACCGCTCGTCTGAACGTCCAGGGAGTAGGGACTTGGGGAGGGGAGGACGGGTGAGAGGCCACCGAGTGCCGTTTGTCTTGGACCTCAGCCCTGCCCGGGTGCCCACTCTGCACACAGAAGGCCTGGACTCCTATGGTTGCCTCCTCCTGGGCCTCGGCAGCGCGTCCGGCCCAGCCTGGGGGACGCCGGGGTTCCTGCGTCCTCGTGCCGAATTCTCCTGGCTGGTCCCGCACCTGCCTTGCGCAGGTCCTAGTCACATGGATCCTTCAGGCCGATCTTCAGTGTGTTCTTAAAGCATTTATTTCTTCTGCCAGTCCTTTTGTTAAATTTCCCCTAATGTTCCTTCATCCCTCCTTCCTTCCTCCGTTCGATTTATCTTTGCGGCCTATTTTTTCTCCAATCTCCTGACTCCCTGGCATAAGGCTGAACGGCACATAATAGAAGCTTTGCAATTAACTGGTCCCGTCTCATCTCATCCCAATGTTCATTTAATCTAAAAATATTTAATGAGCACTTACTATACAATTCAGATTCTAAACAGTAAACACTTAGAACTTCTCTTAGTCACTACCACATAGTTGCTCATTTAATTCTCGCGGTAACTATTGTTGCCTGTTGGTACTATTATCAGCTCCGTTTTGTACATAAGGAAACCAGGGTACAAAGAGATCGAACAACTTTGCCAAGATCGTACTGGGAAGTTCTGGGGGCAGCGGCTGCTCCTCCACTGAGCTTCCAGCCCAGGTGGACAATACGTGAACCCAGCCCACCTGCTCAGGGACGAACAGGCTTTATCATTGCTTTGTTTTCCCTTAATTTTAGGAGGTGGTCCACCCAGGCAGGGACATGCTAGCTTTTGACTCAGTGAAACTTCTTAGCCCCTGGAGACCTCGCCTGGCTCCAGGCTGACCTGCCACGCTCAGCCCTCGTGGGGTGGTCTGACCGTCGGACACGGTTGTCTAGGTGAATCCGTCTCTCTCTGGCAGCCTCTCATTGAGGCTCAGCCTTGCTTAGTGTATTTGCCAAATATAGAACTCGGCTCAGTGACTTGAGGAAGTTGTTGCTATGCCTTTTGTGAACTGAAAACATTGGTTCAGAAACACAATTCAAGGTTTGGTGCTGACATTTGGTCCTTTCCCCTGTCACTTCCTGAATTGGCTAAGCCGCGGCACTTGGACCCCCAGATCATCCCCAAGCACGTCCTTGCAAAAGCTGTCTACTTAGACGCGGGGTTTCGTTCAAAGCAAGCTAAGATGCACGCAGCGTGTTTTGGCTGGATGCGTCCACGCGTGATTTTAGTGATGGGCTTTTGCCTTGCTCCCTGCTTCTCCCACCCTCCTCTTGTGGATGTTTCTGGACAACCTTTCGTGAATGCAATTTCCAATGGGAACGTTTCACAGTAGAAATATGTTCCCCCTTGAGGCTTGCTCTTGACATTTCCAGAGATTTATTTAATTGGACTTTACTCGAATCCCGTTGGGAAACATACTTTTGCTGTGAAGTTGTGATGTGTTTAATGTGGGGTCTAAGATAAATGTTGGTCCTCGGGGAGGTGGATTGTTAAGCAACACTTTTCCTTTTGTACAGTGAGCTTGTTTAATGAATAGCTTCACTGGGCTTTCCTCTGTTTGTTTGTTTAGCGATGCTTCATTATTTAAACTTCGGCACTGAAGAGCAAGAATGTTTTTCCCTCTCTTCAGAGAATTAGACAATAACACAGAGTATCTGGTGGAGCCCTTGGGAAAAATATGGCTTTGAGTTTTATGGCACTCTCCTCGTGTTAACACTCTTCCCTCTGCAGCCTCCCAGTATGAGCTCATGGATTTTTTTTTTCCTTCCCTTAATTCGTCTTGATGGATTAACCAGTATTGAGTTTGAGACCAGTGAGTAAAGAAGGCATAGAGTGGTTTCCCAAATGCACAGAGAGCTTCCAGCTAACGTAGTCCTAGGCCCGGGAGGATGCTACAGGGGGAGCATGGACCAGTGTGTGTATCTCATGAGGAGGAACGCGTCTTCGGGAGAGGAGTGGGTTTCTGCAGCCGGCTCGTGGAGCTCAGGTTCTAGAAGCCTTCACGGGCTTGCTGATCCTTTAGATAGCACCCCCATCCTGGCCTTAGACTATTTCTGGCCTGACTTTAAGGTCTGGCACCAACTTAGGTTTGCTCCCAGGGGTTTCCTCTCAGGCAGCCTGCAAGTTTTGGTGTGTTTCTGCAGAAGTAAATATTATCATTTATATTTCTAAAAATTAAGCCATACTGGGAATGAACATGGCGCCGTTAGTAGTTTGTTTGGGTTGTTGTAACAAAATACCATGGACAGGGTAGGTTAAACAACAGAGATTTATTTTCTCACAGTTCTGGAGGCTTAAGCTTGGTGCCGGCACGGCCGGTTCCGGTGAGGGCTCCCTCCTTAGCTTGCAGACAGCTGCCTTCTTGCCGTGTCCACACGTGGCAAAGGAAGAGGGACAACAAGCTCTCTGTTGTCTCTTCTTATAAAGGCACTGCTGCCATCATGGGGACGTCACCCTCACGACTCACGTTAGGGCTTCAACATATCCATTTGAGAAGAGGCACGATGGATGAGTCCTTAGCAGGCACAAAAAATGCATTCAGGAAAAGCAAGGGCATGAAGTTCGCCCAGGATTGAGAGTATGTGTAAATTGCACTATCTGGTAAATTAACGTATTCTCTCCCTTTCTCCTGCCCCCGATGCCCCTTTTGTCTTTCAAACACTTATTGATCACCTGCTGTGGACTTCTGAACATTGGGGAGCTTCACACTGAACTTAGAATAAAATCTGCCTTAAGGAGCCTGTGCAGATGTCCCGTGCCGACTTGACTTCTCCGACCCCTCCCGGTCACCCCTTCCTTGTGCTTCATTCCACTCTGCTCCCTTGACGCCCCCACACCCCCTGAGTCCCCTGCCTGTCCCCATGTCCCTCTCTGTACTCTTGCACGCCCCCTCCCACCCCCTCCCAAACCAGCCCCGTCCCCTTCTTCAGACAGGCCTTCCACGAACCGGCTCCAACGGGTCCCTTCACAGCACCCAGGAACTGGAGAGCAGCGGGGTCGTGGCCCTTGTCCCCATCCTCCTGAGCGATCACCTGCTTTCTGTGTGTCACCTCCGTCTCCTCCCACCGGCCCCTGACTGTCGGGTGGGGTGGGGAGGAAGGGGCATCTCCAGCCAGCCTGTCACTCACCCAAAGCCCCACAACGTTGGGGAGGGTTGGATCTTAGATGCGAGAGATTATAAAGGTGGAAAATGCGTTACGCTTGCCTGCTAATAAAACCCAGGCCTGAGCTGAGTGTTGGTGGTGTGTGTGCCCTTCTCCCTGGAAACGGGCTGGTTTGTGCTGACGTAGCTAGGTAGAGTTTAGACGTGCAGGGTTAGAGAAACCAGAAGGAAAAAGCTGAATTGCACGTTGTCGGGAACAAGGGGGCTCCAGCTCCGCTGTCCCTTCTGTTAGCCCCTGCTCGACCCCCAGACACCCAGCCCGTATCTTGACAGTCACCCTTCTTAGCCATCCGTTTGACGGAATTCCAAAACCCTGCCTCAAAAGGCAAAAGTAATTACGTTTACTTTCTTTAATTGGCGTTTCTGTGGTGCTCAGTCTAGAGGCAGGTGAACTCCTAGGGAAAATGAGACCCGTAAGCTGGGGGTGGGGGGAGGAAGGGGACAAGTGGACCCGCCATCCGACCCCTCCATCCCAGACCAGATCTAAGGGACAGTAGAAGGCATTTCCTGGCCCAGGGAGTCACCTGGGGGAGTCAGCCCTGGCTGCCCTCTGTCTTCAGGTGGTTCTGCTGAAACCTTGAGACAGAACGAGGACGGGGAGGGAGGGTGTAAGATGGGACCAGCTGCCCCCACAGAGCCCCACTGTGTGCCTGAAGGCGGGGGACGGCTCAGCCACTCCTCCCGGCCCACCCTCCACGCTTCTAAAATAGGTTTCGCAAATGTTCTGTGGATTCCTTGCAAATTCAAGCATGGAAATGTACTCCAGGTAGAATCTCTCCCTGTCTTGTTTTCTTCCCATCTTCTGCTGATGGGTTTAGGAGGCACAGAGAGGGGGGAGGGGAGAAAGGGGGGAGGGAGATGGGGGAGGAGGAAGAGGAGGAGGAGGAGGAAGAGGAAGAGGAAGAGAAGGAGGAGGAAGAGGAGGAGGAGGAGGAGGAGGAAGAGGAAGAGGAGGAGGAGGAAGAAGAGGAAGAGAAGGAGGAGGAGGAAGAAGAGGAGGAGGAGGAGGAGGAGGAGGAGGAGGAGGAAGAAGAGGAGGAGGAGGAAGAAGAGGAAGAAGAGGAGGAGGAGGAGGAGGAGGAGGAAGAAGAGGAGGAGGAGGAGGAGGAAGAGGAGGAGGAGGAGGAGGAGGAGGAGGAGGAGGAGAGCGTAGAGCCAGAGACCAAAACTCCAGCTCTCGGTGGCAAGGGGCCCAGGTTGTTCTGCATCAGAGTCGCTCTGACTTTTGCAAAACCTCAGGGCTTCCTGACTCTGGGAACTCTGAGAGCTTCCACTGCCTGCTCACATAAAAGTCATCCGCTCATTAAAATAACACAAAGCTGGTTAATTGTTGTCTTTGTGGAAAATTACATGACTGTCATCAGCTGTGGCTTCTGGCAGTGCTTTCTGTCCTAATGTAAATAAATGAGGTAACAGATTTAAAGGAACAGGCTGTATTTACACACTTGTGAAGTGTCTTCTCAAACAATCTGCCTGTGTGATTCAAACACACAAATGAAACCTTGTGGTCTCGGACTCAGGTTACTCCTTAAAACCGTGCAGTAAAGAAGGCGGGTGGGGGCGGATTAGAACTGTCCCTCCCGTCCTGGGGTAGCAGCTGGGGCTTGACGCTTCTGTGAGCGGGGGCTGCTTCTCCTGGCTGAAATTTAACCCCCAGCCCTTTTCTGCCCCAACTCTGTAATGAGGCACCTTTTGAGCCGGGAAGGGTGGCGTGGTGGGGGCCGAAGGGGAATCTTTTCAACTCTGGCAAAACCCCTTTCCTGAATCAGCATTTCTTGGAAGTCCTCCAATTAAGCTTTATTTTCAACTTTTATAAGTCACAGTTCCTAAATCATTGGCTCTTTCTAACTCGGTTCAATTTTTTTAAGGTAAATATTTAGGCAAGAATTTTTTAAAAAATTCTATGGAGGGCAATGTAATGATTTTATCAAGTAAAGAAGGAAGCACTATATTTGTAAACATAAGAAAAATGACAAGAGATTCCTCCCACACACACGAGTTAATGATTGAAAATAGTTGTAGAAGTACACAGAACCAAAAATGTAGGAGAAAGCAAGTTGCTAATTATACAAAGATTAGGAAGGAGCAAACAGTTACTGTTTTTAGTTCATGGTAAGTGTCATACTCAAGTATTAGCTGATTTCCAGAATGCTATATTTCCTGCTCATTCTCTCTGTGAGATAGCCTCCCTTCACTCTTCTTGGGTAAAAAAATACAAGTTCCCCGGGGATGAGATCAGAAGACAGTATAAGTGACACCTGCTGATACTGAACTTACTCCTACCTTAAAATACCCCGTCACATCTACGGAGTATAAAGAATTTCATAGAAAACAAGTAGAAATAATCTTTGTAGATCTAGCTGGTACCCCAAATATTCCTTCCATTACAGTGGGGTGATCTTCTGCCCTAAAAATGATCGAGTGACTCTGGCCCCATCTTTGAAGGTTTCAGCCTCGGAAGCCTGACTTCGACTCAGTCCACGCAGGCTCTGTCCTGCCGGAAGGTCCTCGTGCGTGTGACTCCGGAGAGTCTATTCTGATATACTGTAGTTTCCACGGAGTGTTACAGTATCATGGTATCCATTCATTCTTATACACATACATGTACAAGGTAGCATCCATTCTGCACTAATATCTCTCTGCTTATAAGAATATCTAATTCTTAGGTAGCATTTTATCCACATTAAGAGTCCTAGGAGATGGACACTTTTGCATCCAAATTGCAGGTGTGGAGACGGAGGGGCAGAGGCGGGTAGCACGGCCAGGGAGTGATGGGGGCCAGGACTGTAACTCGAGCAGTCTGGCTGCAGTCTGTGTTCCTACCTGCCATTCTCCAAGGACTATTTTACTTTAAAAAACTGGTTACCAGTGAGAAAACCTAGGCATCCAACAGGGGATACTCAATGCGCTTGTGGCAAACTTGTAGAAGAGTCCGGTTTCAGCACACCCTCCCCACCCTCCTTCTTTGGACATTAATTCTATTTGCTGAACTTCAGTGAGAGTTTTCCTTCAATTTCCAGAAAGTGCTCACTTTCCAGCTTAGCATAAAAGCAAGAAGCTTGTGTGCGGGAAAGTGCTGTCCACCCTTGGAATACGGAAATCTCTTGCTTATAGATTCTGTGTCTGGATGCGGTTTCTGTAGCTCAGCACCCAGCGCGCTGCGTCTGAGCTACGTTACAGAGTTGCAGAGGGCTCGTCTGCAACAGCCAAAACTGCAAGAGGAGGTGAGAAGCATCTGCAAAGAGAGCCATCCCGCGAAAACTAGGATCCCTTGCTTCAGTGGGTCTGTCACTTAGCTGACCTTGGAAGGAACCTCGGGCCCTATTTCTACGTCTTTTTCTTTAGTGGTGCTGGGTACTCTTCATTGTTGCCGTTCAGAGTCAACATGCTGACCTTACTCATTTTGGCAGAGAACGTTGTTTTGAGATAAGGTTTGAAAATATTCCCCTCTACCCCGGCATCCTTACTCATGCCTAGAAAATATTTCCACTGATAACTGCAAGCTCTTGTGTGCACAGGGATGTAAGCCAGCTTGTCAGAAATTAAGTGGGGGAAGGAGGGAGAGGAGAAAAGCAGTTTTGTTTTAAAAAATCCAATCCTCTAGAAAAACCAGGAATCCAAAGACATGTAACATAGTCTTTATTAGGGAAACTAGGCCAAACAAAATGAAACCAGATATATTTGTTTAAGAAGGATAGGGAGCTATTGCTTTCTTTATTTTAAAAGCATATTATTCAAACCTTAAAACTGCTCAGAGACTTTAGTTCCTAGTTCTTATCTTTAATAAAATTTTAAAAGGAAAAACTCTGGACCATTAGCTTACTTATCATTTAGAGTCTTTCCATTAAACAGATTCTTTTCCAGACCTTTAAAATGGTATTAGTAGTTTCCCAAAGGAATGGGGGAAAAAAGTACTTGGTGCTAGACATTGTTTCAAAGTGCTTTGTTAGCCAGTTCGAGCGCCACAACAGTGCTATGAAGTCGGTACTATGGTTATCCCTGTTTTATATACGGAGAAACTGAGGAACAGGGAGAGAAACCTGCCTGGGGCCTCACAGCTCGTGTTCGGCAGTGCTGGGACTCAGACCCAAGATGCCCAGCCTTAGACATACGTGTGCTCTGGATCCCAGCACACACGCAGGGCTCGCGTGACCGCAGGTGTGCACAGATCAGCTGGAGGTGAGGAGCAGGGTGATGATATCGTGGGTAATAGAACATTATTGATCGAACACCTCCTTATATATTAAAACCTTTACATTGGCCGGGCGCGGTGGCTCACGCCTGTAATCCTAGCACTCTGGGAGGCCGAGGCGGGTGGATCGCTCGAGGTCAGGAGTTCGAGACCAGCCTGAGCAAGAGCGAGACCCCGTCTCTACTAAAAATAGAAAGAAATTATCTGGCCAACTAAAAATATATATATAGAAAAAATTAGCCGGGCATGGTGGTGCATGCCTGTAGTCCCAGCTACCCGGGAGGCTGAGGCAGTAGGATTGCTTAAGCCCAGGAGTCTGAGGTTGCTGTGAGCTAGGGTGACGCCACGGCACTCACGCTAGCCTGGGCAACAGAGCGAGACTCTGTCTCAAAAAAAAAAAACCTTTACATAGGTTTCCTGTACCACAACCCGGCGGGGAGATGATATTACATCCACTTTTTAGATTGGTAAACTGAGGCTTAACGAGGGAAAGTAAGTGATTTGCACCAGCTCTCGCAGCGGGCGAGCTGTGGCTGTCACAGGAGAATCGTGATTGCAGCTGGGTGTGTCTGCGTCTGACCCCTGCCCCAAGCCTTCAGACAACACTTGCCTCCTGCAGTTGTTTGAGTTACCATGTTGTAATATTCCTACGTGGTAATTAGACATACAGCATCGTCAGTGCCTCGCATTAAGAGATCGGTCACTTTGGCTGCTGGTGGTGTTTGCTGGGCAGGGTCAGGGCGGTGGAAAGCACTTGGGAGAGGAAACCAAATTAGCCCTATTCTTCCTCCTCCCCCAAGAGCAGAAGACAGTATTTCCTGCAGCCTTCTCTGTCTCAAAACCCACCACTCTGAGCCTCCACTGCTCTGTTTGCTTTGAGCACCAGCCACAGAGGGAGTTTTCCAACGCGGCGTGGCTGTGGTACCCAGAACTTACGCCCACGTTGATGAGCACGTTGGCGATGGACCCCGAGACTGTTTCTCCAGACCCCTCCAGGAGAATTTCCTTGTCTGCCTTCCACGTTTGAATTCTATCTCCGTTTCTATCCTCTTGAAATAGGAGCAGAGTTCCCCCGTGGCTCAGACGTACAATGCACACAGCACTTCGCACATACGCCTGTGACCTGGAGCTTTCTGTGTGTGTTTGTCTCCAGCCCCCCCTCCCCCCGCTCCCCCGTGGGCTTTTTCCCCCATTAGGCAAATGCAAGGCTCAGGCCACCTGTTAGCATGACATCATTGGCTCCCCGGAACACAGTTGCACCAAAGGCCTTAAACAAAGTAGTTCTTCTTGTATTGTTTGCACTCAAAGAGCTGATATCGTGCCAGCTGATGTCATTGTATGTCTTTGTGTCACTACTATGGCAACTGGGCAGGTGGGGAGCCCCCAGCTGATGTCATCGGGAAAGGAGGTGGAGAGACAGAATTTTAAAAAGCTGTGCTCTGCTTTTTTCTGTGTGGGGAGTTTTCTGGCATGCATTTTTTTTTTTTTTTTTTTAATAACTAGCTGCTTTTAAGACAAATTACAGCATGAGTACCCTAAATAGGAACTGAGAGAAGTCTGGTGCTTTTTTTTTTTTTCCTTTCCCTCTTAGAGACTTCTTTTGAGTTTGTTTGGTTGTTCTTTCTTCTCATCTTATATGGAAAAATGTAACAACTGCCTTTTTCTTAAGGAAAAAAGTGGATGAGGGTCCCACTACAGAATCTGTGTGGAACTGTTTACTTGGATTTTTGCGGCAGCCAAGCTGAAAGATTTTTAAAATAACTCTTTTAGAGTTCCTTTTGTGGAACGTATGGCAGGGACAATGGGTAGTTTTTATCTTATTTATTTTTTAAGTATTCACTGGTGAAGTTTTTCTGGTTTTCCATTTCTCTTTTGACTTGAAAAACTGTGTCTTTGGGCCTGCTTTATTATCATAATTTCCTAGCTGCAGAAACTAATGTGTAAGGGCATATTTGAATTCTAGAAATCAATTAAACTGTGTATATATAGCTGTGGCTTTTCTTTTCACAAGCAAAGGTAGATTTTGACTTCACTAATTTTTACCAGTAAAGTGATCGTGCTATACTGAATTTTCTTTAGAGCCTTACCACGCATTAAGGACAATATGGGTTTTCTCTTTTACACGACCGGCTCCGGGTCCACCTGCTGTGAACCTCATGGGACTGGGTCTAGGGTACAGTCTGGGCTTCCTGCTGTGGTTGCCAAAGACGAGGCTTGAAATGGGGAAGGACATTTGTTAGGTTCAGAAACTCGTGGGCAGATCAACTTCCTGTCCTTAGTTCAGCATGGCCATATCCTGTTCACACTTTGTATTTTCTGTCTTCTCTCCTGGAACTATCAAGACGGCCATACGGCATCTGTGCTTGGGGGCAGATGTCGGTTCTGGTGGCTGTCAGCTGACAGGCGTTTTCCGACTTCCCCTTCTTTTCGGAGGGACGGACCGGAGTGTGTGTAGTTCTGTCGGATTAGAATTAGAGCTCAGTGGGTGGTGACAACGTCAGCCCAGACTTCACGGCCCTGCACGTATGTTATGTAATCGGAGCCTTCATCCTTTGGGCCTGTTCACATGTGCGATTACTTTGTAACAAATATTAAAGGAAAATTTGAACAATAAACTGTGACCCCTAAATTCCCTAACTTCAACAACTGTTCTTTGCATAGTCCTTCAGCTTTGGGTGAATGTTTTTGAATTAGCTTCTTTTAAATTTAATATTAAACATTTTTTTTTTGTTTTCACACAGTTTTTTACAACTACTGCTTTAATCATTACATACTATTCCATGCTGAGTGTAATAACTTCTTCTTTGTTTTTTTTTTTCCATTTTAATTTATTTTTGTTTTTCACTTGGCCTTTTGCATAAAACAGATCTTGCTGTAGTGAACCATCTCACCTATCTGGCTAAATATCTTCGATTAGAAGATTTCCCTAAGATCCACTCCCAGAAGTGAGACTGTACTTGCTCAGGGGAAGGTTTGCATTTGAAACATGGGGAAACAGGCAGAGTTTAGGCTTTACAGGCTAGACCCGCAACTCTTGGGAGGCTGCAGAGCCTTAAGCTCAAAGGTGTACGTTTATAGATCCATTAACGGATTCCTGATGGGTTTACGTGGACGCAAACCCTGCAAAGTCACCTATCAGGGACCGGGCTGCTCTCAGAGTCCATTTCTGTTTGGTTTTATATACACCTGCATTTTAGAAAGGACGTAGCGACGCGGCACACTCATCCCTGCGGGACGGCGGCGCGTCCGCCGGCCCCGCAGCCCCGGTCACCGCGGCTGTCTCTGTCCCTGCTCCAGGTGGGCTCAGCGGTTTCAAGCAGAGCCACGGAAACCTGTGCGACAACTCGCTGCAGCTGCAGGAGCGCCGGGAGGCGGGCGCGTCCGCGGCCCCCAGCTCGCCGCCTGCGCCCGGGACCCCCGACGTGGAGGGCGCCGAGCTCTCGCCCATCCTGCCCTTCCTCTTCCTCGGCAACGAGCGGGACGCGCAGGACCTGGACACCCTGCAGCGGCTGAACATCGCCTACGTCATCAACGTCACCACCCACCTGCCGCTGTACCACTACGAGAGGGGCCTGCTCAGCTACAAGCGGCTGCCGGCCACCGACAGCAACAAGCAGAACCTGCGCCAGTACTTCGAGGAGGCCTTCGAGTTCATCGGTAACTGTCCCCACCCCGAGTTCATCGGTGACTGTCCCCACCCCGAGTTCATGGGTAACTGTCCCCACCCCGAGTTCATGGGTAACTGTCCCCACCCCGAGTTCATCGGTAACTGTCCCCACCCCGAGTTCATGGGTGACTGTCCCCACCCCGAGTTCATCGGTGACTGTCCCCACCCCGAGTTCATGGGTAACTGTCCCCACCCCGAGTTCATCGGTAACTGTCCCCACCCCGAGTTCATGGGTAACTGTCCCCACCCCGAGTTCATGGGTAACTGTCCCCACCCCGAGTTCATCGGTAACTGTCCCCACCCCGAGTCCATGGGTAACTGTCCCCACCCCGAGTCCCCCAGTTCATCGGTAACTGTCCCCACCCCGAGTTCATCGGTGACTGTCCCCACCCCGAGTCCCCCAGTTCATCGGTAACTGTCCCCACCCCGAGTTCATCGCTAACTGTCCCCACCCCGAGTCCCCCAGTTCATCGCTAACTGTCCCCACCCCGAGTTCATCGCTAACTGTCCCCACCCCAAGTTCATCGCTAACTGTCCCCCCAGCTTCTTCTCCTCCCCGTCCCTTCCCCCTCCGGCTCCTGCTTTGATGTCAAGTTCAAGGTGCATGCGGTGCAGAAAAAGCTGCTCAGAGGTGTTGCTGGGCCTGCCACCTGCTGCCCCTAAGTATCCGCTAAGTCATAGGCAAGTGTGTCGGGCCGTCAGGACGGATGGGAAGGATCAGTTACTGAATTTGGTTGGAATCCGTGCAATCAGAATCCTCATTCCTCAAGTTCTCAGGGCTGTGATCCCAGCACTCTGGGAGGGAGGCCGGGGTGGGAGGATCGCTGGAGCTCAGGAGTTCGAGACCAGCCTGAGCAAGAGCGAGACCCCGTCTCTACTAAAAATAGCAAGAAATTATATGGATAGCTAAAAAATATATATAGAGAAAAAATTAGCCGGGCATGGTGGCGCATGCCTGTAGTCCCAGCTACTCGGGAGGCTGAGGCAGGAGGATCGCTTGAGACCAGGGGTCGCTGTGAGCTATGATGATGCCACTGCACTCTACTCCAGGCCACAGAGCAAGAATTGTCTAAAAAGAAAAAAAAAACTTCATCCCTCAAGTTCTCAATGAAAAAGTGGTAGGGGTTAGCATTTAACATGCTCTATAGCCAGAAGAATGGATGGGAAATAAGGAATTAGAAGCCAGAGCTGGTGCTGCTGCTGCTCCTCC
>CM052455.1:10822955-10847911 GCA_028533085.1 Varecia variegata
AAGCGATCCTCCTGCCTCAGCCTCCCGAGTAGCTGGGACTACAGGCATGCGCCATAATGCCTGGCTAATTTTTTCTATATATTTTTAGCTGTCCATATAATTTCTTTCTATTTTTAGTAGAGACAGGGTCTTGCTCTTGCTCAGGCTGGTCTCGAACTCCTGAGCTCAAACGATCCGCCCGCCTCGGCCTCCCAGAGTGCTAGGATCACAGGCGTGAGCCACCTCGCCCGGCCCTAAAAAATCTTGATATGCAGGCTGCACCCCAAAACAATTTCATCAGAACCTCTGGAGGTGGGAACTGAGCATCATAGGTTTGCTGTCCCCTCCGGGGTGACACCAACTAACAGCCTACAGTGAAAACTACTAGATAAGGGGGTGCCCCAAGTTCCCAACCATTCTAAATGCTGGAGTTCCTCAGTTCAAAAAGGGGGAGGTGACCTCTCCTGGATGGGGATGGGAATTTCTACTCTTAATATGGAGTGTGTCTTTTTCTACCAACACGGATTAAACTGCTTAAGCACAGCAACGGAACACATTTTCATGCCTAAACTGCTCTCCAGCAAAGCCGGGGCTCGGAGACTCGGGCTGCTGAGAACACACGGTCCAAGGAAGTGGGACCCGCTGCTGGGCAAAGGCGCCACCCAGCCCCGGGTAGTCCATGCACCGCACGTCTGTGCCAAAGAGCTTCTCTGCTCCTGTGATTTTGACAGACCTCCAGATGGGTTTGCCTAAAGGACCAAGTGAAAAACTACACATTCACCGTTCTCCCCTCCCGTTTCTCCTACACACACGTAGTTTGAAAACAGAATTACACAAAGTGATCTACCTATTACTTCCCTTCCCCGATCCTGCTTTTCATAGTCTATGATCATCTATTACTGCCAGGAGAGGAGTTTCCAGAGGGATAACTTAACTGATCTGAATGAGTGAGGACCAGCGTGCTGGTGTTTAACACGCTCCCACAGTCCTGTGCTTACAGCAACCTGCCAGTCCCCCTCTACAAATGTAGGAGGTTCTTAAATCAGGGCGTCAGAGCAGGGGCGCAGGGTTCAGAGCCTGATTTATTAAGAGCCGTCTGTGCGCCAGACACTTGATTGACGTGGCCTCATTGTGTCCTGTGATGTCGGACTTACCCGTGTTTTACAACGGAGAGAACCTGGCCTCTGCGTGCTCACCTGCGTAGCCTGAGCACACACAGTGGGTGAGGAGAAGAGCCTGGATTTGAACCCAGGTGTGAGTGAGTTCAAGGCCACTCTGGTGAGCACACAGCCAGTGAAGGACAGATGGAGCAGGGCTTGGGGAGAGCGTTCACTGTCACCTGGTCACATCCATTTCAATTAGGAAGCAGGAAAGTGTCCCCAGAACCTCACAGGGAGTCCGGGCGACTGGGAACAGGGGCAGGACTCGCTCACAGAAGGGAGCCGGCCGCTCAACTCATCCCTCCCTTCCCTTCACCCTCCATCCATCCCAACCCGCGCCCCCCGCCTTCTGTCTACCCTTTTATAGTCAGACGACAATCCTTATTCCAAAAATAAATCAGCCGGATGAGAGCCCAGAAAAAGCAAAGCTTAAAAGTTTTATACTTTCATTATTTAGTCATGGGACATGAGCTGGACAGATTTATCATCACATTTTTACACATTCCCCTACAAATAAATAATTCTAGAATATGCCTAAATTATTCTGGCCTCTTGACCCAACATGTTTTTGCAATTACTTGGCAGTCCAATTGTACGCTGCTTAAATTAGGGTAACAGTCACCAAGTTATTTTTAGGCCATAGCAACACACATGCACACACACACACACACATGCACACACACTCCACTACACCTAGCTTGTTATTTGCACTCCTTTGGAAGAGGAGCCAAATTGCCTTTTTACATTTCTGTTCAATAGTAATAATACCACTGAGCTACATTTCCAGAGTGCTTACCACGTGTGAAAACAGTGCTGAACACTTTACACACATTAATTCACTTAATTCCTACACTAATGCCATGAGATGGATGTTGTTCTATCCTCTTTTAGCTAATGAGGAAACTAAGCAGTTAAGAGATTAGGCAACTTGCCCCAGGGCATGGAATTCAGGTTGCTGCCGGAATTCAGTTCTACCTTAGTTCCTTGTCCCTTTGCTACGAGGCTAAGGTTTGACATTTAGCCTTGGATGTTAACCGGAGGCTCAGAATAACAACTGCAAGTTTGTGAATGTAGCTATGTCTTTGTTTCACAGACCTTAAAAAGTTCCTCATAACATCCCTGGAAAGGGGAGAATTTTGTCCTCCTGCTCTACTCCCCCACCCCCCCGCCAAAAAAAGAAAGAAAGAAAGCACAGAGAGAGAGAATATTTTTGCAGGGTCTCTGATTGCCGAGCATAGCTATTCACCTTGTCATAAAACTCTACATCGCCCACACGTGTATATTTCAGAATCCTTTTTGACCAGGGAAGAAAATGTTCAATCCATGGTGCTCACTGCTCAGGAGTTACGAAGAGAAGTTTTTAGTAGTCTAGAAGTCTGACTCCCTATGTGATTGAACCTCTCTACGAATCAGCCTCCCAGACTATTTCCCTTTCTTCCTTCTTCCCCAGTAAACGCCTCTGGAAGGCAGCAGGCCTGGCAAGATTGCAGAGTCAGCCAGCCTTTGTTTCTAGCAGCACAGAGCAAGCACAGGGTTGGGCTCCCAGGTACCTGCGAGGAAGGGGAGACACAGACCCCAGAGAGGCCCTGGAGCCCTCCCACTCTGAGGGTGGGAAGCTTCTCTATAGACCCGAAGCCAGTCAGTCACAGCAGGATTCTAACTTTGAAAAATGCTCAAAAATGAGCCCAGAACACTGAAATATTGGGGAATGAAAAATGTCTGTACTATATTATAAAATATCCCCAGCTTCGTTAAATTTAAAACATTAAGTGTAAACATTAAACACACTGAAATACATTAAAATGTGGTCTATATTTTCAAATATTTTGACAAAAAAAGGAAGAGAAAGCAAATAGGAAAAATATTATTTAATCCAGTTGATAGGTATATAGGTGCTCATTACCTACTTTTCTATATGTTTGAAAAATTTTATAATGCATTTTTTAAAGGCATAGACTGTCCTTAAGGACAAGGCAGAGGTAGAATATCCTTTCCTATGTAGGTAAGGGACAAACTATTTCCCTGAACCCAGGTTTGCTGAAAAGAAAGGGAGCCTCATACGCATTATAGCAAAAATGGTCGCTCTTATTATGAAAGGTCCAGAATTATCTAGCCTCTTTATTCAGTTGGCTAGAAACCAAGTTTCAGTTGATGAAAAATCAACTGTGGGTCAAGGAGACTGTAACTCTTTCAAAGACTTCACAAATCCCTAAATATTTATTCATTTGGATCATTTTCACCAGGTTGAACAGACGCGCAGGTCTGATGCCATTTATCCTTCAGAAGACGAGACTAAAAGGTGGATTCTGACACAGGGCACCACCGGAGGACACTGCAAATTAGAGCAGTAACTTAATCCCAGGGGCTTCTGTGCCTCTGATCAGTTTCTTCCCAGCCTGACACAGCACGACCGAAATGGCAACGCACAGCCGCTCTCCCCGACGGGCAGCTCCAAAAATGGAGAGCGTGGCAGAGAAACCGGGGGACATCAGGACTCAGACAGGGAGGGTAGCAACCAGTGTTTACAAACAAAAACCAGAGAATCCAATGGGCCAGCCACAAATTACCCGAGATTGTACTGAAATCTCTGAAAATAAATGAACAAGGCCTTAGAAGTTTCTACCTACCCCTCCTCCAACCCTGAGCCCCATCTTCCCTGCAAAAATCACTCTTTCCAAAATGGTACCACTACATCACTCTTGCTGACATGCAATCTCATCACCAGGGGAGGGGATTACTGAAATAAAGCTTAGAAGAGCAGCCAGCTCGGAATGGTCTGCTTGATCCACTCAAGAACCCAGGAGAAGTCGCTGGCCATGCCCTTGGGAGTGCCCACCCCGTCTTTTGCCTCAGTGGGTGCTGCGGGATTAACCTCTGGTCTGCCCAGATGAAAGGATATGGAAGGACATTCTAATATATTGACCCATCTCTTTCCCTTCTTTACCATCTTGGTCCCAATTTTAGGCCATTCTCCCAAAAGATACCAAAATTAACAATGGTAATAATAAAGGAGATCACAGACCCTTCTGATCCTGCACTACGTATTTTCAACCAAATTCCCCGATAGTGGAAGCAAAGGCCCAAGAAGCTACAGATAATCTAACCTCCACCACCAGAGCGTCTCCCAAGTCGACCGACCGCCGCAGCGTCTCACCAACCCTGAGGGCTGCCGCCAAGGGCGCCCAGTGGTGAGGTCAGCAGCGTGTCCGGCTCCGCCCCACTGAGGGCGAGACACTGTCCCTCCGACAGTGAGGGACAAGCCCGGGCTGCTCAGAATCTCAGCTGCATCTCCAGGAACGGGGCAGAGGAACCCCACTTTCAGCTGTAGCACCCAGGGGATTCACTTCTGATTCACCCCCACACCCAACAACGCCCACTGCAAAACAGAAGGTAGGATCTACAACTCCTCCTGATCATGCCCAAGTTCAAGTCCAGGGTCATCTGTGTTGTTTGACACTTCTCCTCAGATCACGCAGACACAACAGGACTATTTTTTATCAAGAACATTTGCTCTATGTGAGGAAAGAGGAGACCATCAAGATCACTGGCTACCCTCCTCTTTGTTTCCCAAGACAAACTATTGCAAACACAAAATTTGTAGATGGGATTTTCTCATCTGAAAAAGATGGTAAGAGAACAACAGCAGGGTAAACCTACTGGGAACCACTCAAAGTCAACCAAACAAGAACGTAAAATCAATAAAATACAGAGCTACACAGAGGAAATCTGAACAGGAAAACCCACCACCACCAAGAAATGCCTGGGAGGTTCTAGAACTCTGCATTTAATTCTATGACATTCTCCTTCCCATCAGAACCCAACAGCCCAAAGGTTAAAAATATACCTTTGTGGCAGTTGAGCCCAATGACAGGAAGCTTAAAGCGGGGAGTAGAGGGTGGGAAGAGGGAATTATAACAAAGGCATTCAGTACCACATTTCCAAGAACACCACAGAACCAAAGGCAGAATGCATCATTGGGAATACAAGAAG
Source organism: Varecia variegata (assembly GCA_028533085.1). NCBI lineage: Eukaryota > Metazoa > Chordata > Mammalia > Primates > Lemuridae > Varecia > Varecia variegata. The sequence goes on from CM052455.1 coordinate 10,828,085, forward strand.
GAGCATGTCCGAGCTGTCCCACAAAGACAACAGAGCTAACTTGCTCACCCAAATGGCCTACTGCAATTTAAATATACAACGTGTTCAAAGGAACCCAGTAACACCTTTGGTCAACACACTTCAGGAGACTAGTTGAAGATGTGACCCAGAAACTGTGTACCTTGGCTCAAAACACAGGAGAAGAGAAGAAAGAAGATGACTGTCTCTTGCTCCCACAACCAGGTAGAAGATACTGAGGAGGAGTAATACGCAGTGCCCCCAAAGCACAGTATTTGAGGGCAAAGAGGCACAGCTGGGCTGGGCACAAGACGAGGGTTCCCCTGATCGGTTAGGCAACATGGTATGGAAGGAGCCCAGAGAAGAGTGGGTCAATAATTCCTCCTGCTGGGATCTGTTCACTAACTTCAGAGTTAATCTGCGTTCGGTTTACTGGGGCAAGTGACCCATTACTTTGTGTTGGGTGGAGGCACGATGCCACGGGTTTTCAGGTGAAGCCAGAAAGAACAAGGGGTTGGGGAGTATTTCATAAAATGTCTCTGTCCCTTTGGAGCTTTGGCAGAGGAATGGATGTACTTGGTGAACTTATATTTTCCATGGGGGCCTTATAATAAGGATCCCTGCCCTTCTTGATGGTCACTTTATAAACCATATAAAAGCCACGCTGGTCAGAGAGGTGAGAAAGAGGAAGAATTTCCCACAAAAAGAATTGGTACCTGTAGGTTTACTTATAGTTCACCACAGTTGCTGCTTCCTCGGTTCCATCAACATGGGTTAAGTCTGAGAGACACAATAACTTTCCAACTAGTTATTGATTAAAATAGAAAGCTACCAGACCAGGCATGACTTGAGATGAGACACCATCTGGTGACATACAGCCCCATTTAGGAAGGCTCAGAGAGGTGAAACGACTTGCACAATGCAAATTAGAAGCTGAACCAAGGCTAGAACCCAGATCTTCTGGCTTCCAGTTCAATGCTGCTGGGTCATTCTCACTATACCAAAATGGCAAACAAAGGCACGGAGGGGAAGACAAGGAAAAGAGTCTATTTTGGTCTTTGGTAGCCAGGGTGAGGAGAACGCTGTCACTTCTAACGGAAACCCCAAAGTGAACCCGGCTACTCAGGCCCGTGCTAGGGAAGGGGGCGGGGGCGTTACCTTTCAGCACCAGAGGTTCTTTGCCTTCTCTCTTCAGGGACTCGAGGACTATGTGGAGTGGCTGGGAGGGCATCACTCGGCTCGGCTCATTGGTATTCTCATCATAAACTATAATTTCTTTGGAAAAGATCCTCTTGAAAGAGTCCTTGCCTTCCCTACAGGAAATCAAGTCTAGGACAGTGATCTTGCCCTGCTGCAGTCTCCGGCGGCTGATCTTGTCGGCACAGTTAATGTGGACAGCTCCTTGGATGTGACTCTTGTTGTACTCCATGAAGGGCCTGCAGTCAATGATGACGGGGCCCTGGCTCGGCAGGTGACTCTTGCTGCCTTTGGTCATCTTCTTTGCCAAGTCGTTGGGGTAGATTATTTTGATGCTGGCTAGCTGCTTGGGGGTCCCCGACACAGGGCTGCCCACCCCACCTGATGGACTTAAGGAGCCTGTATTCTCATTATTGTTGACCATCTGGTTAGCAGGGCAGGCGGGAGAGGTTCCGATGGCGGTGGTGGCGGTGCCGGCGGCGATGGCTTGGGTGTGGGCCTGACTGTCCTTGTCGTAGGTTGCCACAGTGCAGCAGCTGGTACTGCTGCACCCACAACTGAGGGAGCGGGCAGAGCCGCAGGATGAGGGCATATACGTCAGATTCGCAGCCTTGAGGGACACAACGGTGGTGGCGATGACAGGAGGGTGGCTGTCACTGCCTGGGCTGGCAGGGCCAAGGTAGCTAGAGTCTAAACAAAGGTTGAGATGCTGAGGTCGGACGGGCCTAGACAGTGCCACCACTACCCTGGCATCTAAAGGAGATGGAGGCATGAGGAGGCTGAAACTGGCAATTCAAGAAGAACTCAAGACAGTCTGTAAAGAAGGGGGAGGGGAAAGAAAGAATAAAGTCACGTGACACAAAAGGCAGTCTCATCCAATCCCTAGGAAAGGCCTTTGCATCCCTCTGAGCACAGTCGTCCTAAGCGCCCTTTGTCGTGCCACTAGCAAAGTTTGGAACTCATTTTTGTGTAATCGAAGAAGATGCAAACCGGAGGGCCCCATCTATTCGGTTGCTAAGTCTAAGGTTAAATTTAGACGATGCTGTAAATGATAACGAACAACCTTCCTTGGACCTACATCAAATTTCAGCCTTAGAGAAGGTGAAAAAGCACAAAGAATTCGAAAAGCTGAAGACAGAAAGGAAGGTTCTTAAGAGGCATCCGTCGTGGACCTCATCTCCTAGGCAGAAGTTTACTACAACCATCTGAGAAAGACCTGTCTGTCCACCCTTGCACGCCTGCCGTTTAATTCCTTCACCCACTGCAAAGGCAAAGGGAGAACCCAGAGCGCTGGCATGGCTCGCAGAAATACACAGCAGCTAAACACGGACATCAGGGCGAATGTCAACTTTCTGCAAATAGGAAGGAAAGTAAGTGAATCTCTTTAGGAACTATCCTTACTTTCCTTTCTGCTGGGTCCTTTGAAAGCACACCACAGTCATATTAAAACCTCCCATTTTTTCTGTTAGCCTCTTATACATTAATCTGCATTTCCCCTTTTCACTACAGACTGGTGTCCTAAAACGAAGTCTGGAACCAAGAAGCCAGATCTGGAAACCCCAATCCTGGCAGGTCCATTACCCGCTGCTCCCCGCCCCCGCTCCCCTCTAGGGAAAGGACCTCTGGGCTCTCCTGCCCTCTGCCTCTGCCCGCCACGCACCGAGCATCCTAGAGCTCCCCATGGGAGGCAGCCACTTTGTATAAGGTTTCGATCCCGCACGGTTATCCTCCCTACTTCCAGAAAGAACACTTTCCCATCAGCCTGCCCCTGTCCAAGGGGGCAGTGAAGTGTTGCCCACGGGGTCTGCCTCTGGTCTCCTCAGAGGGCATTTGCAGAGGGACTGGCTGCTCCTTCCTCCCGGTGGGCACAGGGGCACGACCCGGCCCTGCTAACTCGTCTCCTTCTATCTATCAGACGTGCACACAGCAAAGAAACCAAGCCCAAGCAAAAGCCGCTTACCTAAACGGACTTCTAAAAGAGCTGTCTGGAAAAATGGCATCTATCCTCCACTTACACAGGACCGTCACCATGCTCTGCCACAGAACCGAAGTGTCACAGGCGGAATCCACACGCGCGCGCACAGGGGCGCGCACCCAGCGCGTCGGCGAGCCCGGACTCCGGTTTCCCGCACCCACCTCTGGACCGGAGCAAAGGACCCACCCCCTCCTGCCTTCCTCCTTCCCTCCCTGGCGTAGTATTTTTTTTTTTTAGGAGCCAGTACTCTTCCAGAAGCTGTAACTGCTTCCAGCGGGACCTAGCGGTGAAAGCCGTAGCCATTGCGTTACCTGGGAGGGCACGTCCGGGATCCACAGTCCACTTGCTTTGAAAGGGACGCAGAAGCGGGCCCAGAGACGCGCGCCGGGACCCCCGCTCCACACGAGTGCGCGGCTCACACGCGCGCACGGGGAGTGCGGAGACAGCTGCATCCCTGCCACGGAGGGTCGGGCGCTCATCGCGCGTGAAACCATCCAGCCGGCCCAGGAGACCTCCGGGGAAACTACCCCGCCTCGCCAGCCGCCCCCCCGCCAGGCAGGGGCTGGAGAGCAATGAAGTGGTCGGAGACGGCTCGGTCCCCACTCCCGGGACACTCAGCCTGCCCCCTCCGCGCCACACGGCGCACTCGTCAGCTCCGGCATTTAAAACTGCCGCAAAGCACCCGACAAACACTTCTGGCTCGCCCCAAACCCAGGCGGACTGCAGGGAGTCAGCGCGCAGGGCCCCGGAGCCAACGCGGAACCTGTAACCTCACCTGCTGCGGCCCCTCCGCCAGCGGAGCACTCACACTCACACTGGAGCACTCACACTCACAGAGTCACACTCACACACTAACACACACACTCACACTGGAGCACTCACACTCAGAGTCACACTCACACTCACACACACTGGAGCACTCACACACTGGAGCACTCACACTCACATAGTCACACTCTCACATTCACACACACATAGTCACACTCACACACACTCTCACACTCACACTCACACGCGAGCATTCACTCTCACACTACACTCACACGCGAGCACTCACACTCACTCTCACACTCACACTCACATTCACACTCACACAGTCACACACTCTCACTCACACACTCACACACACTAACACACACACTGGAACACTCACACTCACATAGTCACTCACACACTCACACTGGAGCACTCACACACACACTAACACACACTCACACTCACACTCACGGTCACACACGAGCACTCACACACTCACACGCGAGCACTCACACTCACACAGTCACTCTCACACTCACACGCGAGCATTCACACTCTCACACTCACACTCACACTCACACGCGGGCCCCGCTCGCGGGAGCAGCTGCGGAACTTCCACTTACTCGCAGGGAAGAGCCGCGTCCACCACCCGGCGCTGCGTTCAGCTGCGGGCTGGCGCTCTCAGCCCCATTCACCGGCTTCATTGATCTCCAGCGGCAACATAGTTACTTTCTCTTTTGCTACACTGTAAATGTACGGTTCCGAGGGGGCGGGCCGGCCGCCGACCGACGGCGCGCCGGGCCAATAGGAGCCCGGAGCCAGCCGCCCGCTACCTCACAGAGGCCCGCGGCCAATGGGCGGTCGCGGGGGCGGGGCCGGGGGCGGGGCCTCGCCTGGCCGGGGCGGGTTCACCCGACGCGGCTCCGAGTCCCCGGCGCGGCCGCGCGGGCGGTGATGTCATTGGCAGCCAATCAAAAACTTAAAGGAGCCGCCGGGCCGCGCCGCCAGCTGCTCTCCATTTACACGTCGGCCGGCGGCGGGACGCGGTTAACCCTTTCCGGGGCCGAGTTGTCACCGGCCGGAGGACTCGCCGCTGCGCTGACGCTGGCGCTTCCCGGGGACCGAGCCCTCGCCGGGGGTCCTCGCGGTCCCCGCGTCTCCTCCTGATTCCGGACGGTCCCCGAAGTGTCCGAGCAACTTTCCGCAGGCGACTCGTCCCACCCCAAGCCGAGGGTTACGGACGTCGCCGAGTCCCCCGCGCCGGGACGAACCCGAGCGCGGCCAGGGGCGTCGCTGCTCCTCGGCAGGGCCGCCCCGCTGCGGGCCCGGGAGCGCGGCCCCTCCGGCCTCCCCGCAGAGGTCGCTGCCCCGCGGGCCGCGCTCCCGCTCCCGGCCCCGCCGTCCCCCGCCTGCCCCGCGGGACTCGACCCCCAGCCCGAAGGGGGCGCCGCGGAGGGCTGCCCGGAGGAGGCGACCCGGGGCGCGCCCTGAGCCGCGGAGCTGCAGCCACCCCCCACCCCCGCCTCCGGGGCCCGGCCCCGCTCCCCGCCGCCCCCTGTCCCGCCGGGGGTACCCGGCCTGGGGTACAAGCCCCCCGGCCTCGCGCGCTCGGGCCGCCGCCCCCCGGCGCAGCGCGGCCCCCGGCGAGCCAAGCTCCGCCAGCCCGGCGCTTCTGGACAGTCCCGGCCGGCGGTAAGGACGGAGCCGAGTGTGAGCAGCCAGGCTGAAGGGGCCGGAGCAGCAGCGAGGAGGCGACGCCGCCCCTTCCAGTCCCCCGAGTCTCGGCCGCCGCCAGGCAGCTCGTCCCGGAGAGGAGTGGGGGCGCGGCGAGCCCCCTGCGCCTCCTCGGGAGGATGTCGGGGAAACTGCGGGAAAGTTGCCCTGTATCCAGAAAGGCGTGGAAAAGTCCAGATGAGCTGCGGAGCGTCCACATCCAAGAACCCTAAAGAAACAGCTTTTTCTTTTCCTCCTTCCGTCTCAGAAAGGAGGGGGCGAAAAGTGAAATAATTACAATGGAGCAATTTAGCAGGAGCACTGCGGAATGTGTGGCTGTGATTTTTCTCCCTTACCTGATTGAAGGGGTTTGGAGTCCTCCTTCAGACTCCAGCCCTGACACTGTGCCAGGTGACAGGGGCATGTTCGTGTAATTGCTGTAAGTCAGATCTGGAATCCGGAGATGCCAAACCTTAGCCGGCCAGTCCTGCTCGACGAGCTGCGAAGAGAAATCCGCTTCGGTGCCGCCGCTTAAATGCAGACACATGCGCAGTCCGGCTCTCACGCCAGTTGGAACGTGCATCAAATACATGCGATCATCTTATAGCAAAGGATTCTCTGTAGCCCCCTCTCCAGCACGCACCAACACGCACCTGCATTCGCCCCCTTGATAACCCATGAGCGCCCAGGGCACAGGGTTTGGTTCTTACAAGTTCGAGGATCAGCAGATCATGGCCAGGAAACCTGAGTTCTGGGTCATTTCCATAGAAATCAGAAAACAACTTCTGAGAGGGTCTATCCTGGATCTATGTGGAGCTGGAATCGATGGAAAAGAAGCCAAACTCTGTAAAAATGAGTTTAAAGAGATTGATTCTGAACCAAATTTGAGGCCCATGATCCGGAGCCACACCCAAGGAGCAAGTGGACTGACTCACAGTAGTGGGGTTACAGTTTGGTTTCACACATTTCAGGGAGACAGGGGTTATGGGTGAAGTCATAAATCAATACATGGAATGCATACATTGGTTTGGCCCCAAAAGATGGGCTCACAGGTTATATATAGGTGGGTTTAAAGATTCTTTGGTAATTGGTTAAAGACTTGAAGCTTTGTCTAAAGGCTTGGAATATTTTAAGATAAGGAGGTCTGTTAATCAGAGACAAGCCACCTGACATATATTTTTTATGTAAATTGAGGACCAGCAGGTTTGTCTTGTGTACCCTTAGGTCTGTTAATGGGTTACAAAAGATATCTCCAAGAAGGGAGGGGGAAAGTTGAGGCCTGTGTGACGTCCCTCATGGCAAGCAATTTAGTTTTAGGGCATCCCTTGGCCAAGAGGGGGGTCCCTTCAGTCAGCTGGTGGGGGAGCTTTAAGAGTTTATGTTAGTTCACAGTTTGAAAGTTCAAAGTCCTGATTCTGGCTATTATATATGCTCATCCAGAGCCAGTGTTCATTTATTTACCTGTAAAATGGAAATACCCCAGCTCAGAAGAAAAAGAAAAATACTTGTGCAAGTGCTTAGGGGGAAAACAGAGTCTCTTGGTGATGAAAGACCATCAGTAAAAAAAAAAGAAAAGAAAACAAACAAACCAAAAAAACAACCCAGCACTGTGCCTCATGCCTGTAATCCCAGCACTTTGGAAAGCAGAGATGGGAGGATCCCTTGAGGCCAGGAGTTTAAGACCAGTCTGGGCAACATAGTGAGACCCCGTCTCTATAAAAATAGAAAAATTAGTTGGGTGTGACAGTGCATGCCTGTAGTCCCAGGTACTCAGGAGGCTGAGGCAGGAGGAGCCAGACCCTGTCTCGAAAAACAGCGACAAAAAATCATTGTATTTGTTTCAGGAAATGGGGTGCCTCCATTTAAAGGCACTTATGATCTATAAGTGAATTCATTGCTAATGCCTCAATATCTAAGCCCAAAGGAAGTATAGATTTATATAATTGCAGAAGAGTTCTTAACAGCTTTTCCCACAAGGCCCAAAAGGGAAAAGTAATTTTAAAAAGAAATGTAACTCTTTTAATGAGATGATTATTTTATTATAGTTCCAAGCTAGATTATTATAATTCAATAGACAAAAAATATAAGCTATCCAGGCTGAAAAATTGTGAAAGGTGGTAAAATTCCTTATCACTTATCAAACCCAAACACGGAATAATTACCAGATCATCAACATAAGCAAAGAGGCAGTTATTTTTAAAATTAGGTATCTCTAAGTTTATATTCAAATCATAGAGTGGTAGAAAAAATCAGATTATAGATGGAGTTTTTTTATTCACCACTCTTCTCAGCTTCTTTTATTTAATATACAAGAGGTAATTTTATTCTTGTTTTTAAGGCATAAATGTGAAAATGCTATCTGAAATACTGCCCTTAGATTTCCATTTCTAATACTAGTGAGCCAAAGGCTGTGAACCTGCTCTGTATACAAATAACCAGCAGCAGAGCCTGAATGTTTGATTTTCATCCCAAAGAAACAGTGAAGCATCTTCACGTATCTGGGTGTCGTAACATGATTGCACTGTCACATGTTTGTTACCACGACCGTCATAAGAAACATACTGATTGTTTCTTTCAGTGCAAAGTGTTATGTATTAAAGCCAAAAGATAACTTAAGCCAATATAGAAGATATACTACGGATAGTGGTAAACAAATGTGTTAATTAAATTACTTCCTCTTTGTACGCTCGAATGGCTAAGTACATAGGATGGGGGCAGAAGGTTGGGCCTTCAAAAGAGCCCTCAAGGTCAAGGTGGATTTCTGTAGCTACTAGAATGAAGGCAGAGGAAGGCTTAGAGAAAATTTAGAAATAATAAATCGCAGGATAAAGACGATACTAAATCAGCAAGAAGTGGGGAATGAGCTGAGAAAACAGAAAAGTGGGGTGGTGAGCATTCAAGTTCACTGAGGTCAGCCTGGTAAAATGACCTGCAACCCGCTCGGGGCCTAAGGAAGGGCAGGCGAGAAGGGTCCCCTGAAGGAGGGGGCTGCTGGGGTGTGAATCTGTCCTCCCAGAACCACCTGCTGACACTTCATCACCAATGTCATCGTATCAAGAGGGGGCCCTCTTGGAGGTGGTGAAGCCGTGACGGTGGCCACACAGAGGGGACTGCCTGGGTGGGAGGTTCAGCACAGCCCCCTCCCGGACAGTCAGCTCTTTCTGTCCCTCCTCCGAACCCCCCATTTGTGACCTCAGGGACACCTGCTGCTCTTTGTCAGAAAAGGACTTTGGCTAGGCCAAGAGGGAGGACCATGGACGTAAAGTTATTTTCTTTGTGAAAATAAACAAAAAACTCACTTACTGGCCTTGGGTCTCCAGCACCTCCCTCCCCTGTGGCCGATGGCTTATCATGGTTACGTCTCGACATCAAAGACTTAACATTTTCCCCATCTCCAGGCTGGGCAATCACGTGTTATCATTAAGAAATGCCACAGTGCCACCATTCCGAACCCCGGGAGGCTGCGTCTGACTGTTTTACTGAGGGGTGTTGTGGGTTGCAAAAAAAAAAACCATAAGCATTTCTAAAGCCCCTTAGGACTTGCTTGAAGTCTGACACCAGGAAATTAATCTAACCTTCTCAGCATTTCCTCGTCAGCTAAGACTGCACTGCCTCTAAATACAACAGGTTCTCAGATGACCAAATCCACCGTCATGTACCTGATTTACATTTTTAATTAAATATTAACTGAACTGATTCTAAGGATCTTGAATTTGGGGGAAAAATAATAATAGTTAACATTTATTGAGTGTTTTGCTCCGTGTCAAGCACTGTTAGAAGTGGTTTACGTGCATTAACTCACTTAAATCTCCACATCCACATCAATGCTGTGAGTAGGTATTTTTGTTAGCTCTAATTTAAAGACGGGAGGAAGCAGAAATACAGAGGGGTTAAGTAATTTGCCTGAGGTCACACAGCTAGACAGCAGCGGTCCACAGGTACACCCAGACAACCTGGCTCCAGAGCATCTGCTTCTCACCACAGTGTGCCGTTTTAATTCATTCTCTTTGTGATTTTACAAACCTCTGTCATATCCCCCTCGGCCTCAGACCGCCAGTGTATTTTTAATCGCCTCTTCATAAGAATTTGCTGTTTTTTCCTTTGTTTTCTTCTGAACTGTTCTGAGTCCACAGTGAAGTGAGTCTTCATGTGGTTTCATTTTCACACCTGCATCCTCCGTGTTGGGAACTCAATCAAAATCTTCCCTTTATTTCCAGAATATTCCTCAATTTTGTCAATGGCTTGGTGGCTACCGCAGGTCGGACTGATGAATTCAAGGAAGAGCCGGTGACATTTCTGTTACCCAAACTATGTCTCGGTTGCCGTTCTGCCCCTAGCAACCGGCATAGGAGCTACCCCATAGTATTAGCTCAATAAATTTCTGTGCAGTGAATGAATGAATGAGTGAATGAATGAACAAACAGCATTTTCCTTAAAGATAGTATCTTCAACTGTCCAGGCTGTTATATAAAATATCATAACCTGAGTGGCTTACAAACCACAGGAATTTCTCATAATTCCGAAGGCTGGAAGTCCGAGATCAAGATGCCGGCATGGTTGGATTCCATCGAGGGTCCTCTTAAAGGTTGCAGACAGCTGACTTTTCTCTGTCTTCACGTGGTGGAGGGTGGGAGGCATCTCTCTGGGACCTCTTTTATACGAGCGCTAATCCCATTCATGGGGGCTCTGCCCTCACGACCTAATTACCTCCCAGAGGACGGACTTCCTAATACCATCACCTTGGGGCTTAGCATTTCAACATATGACTTTGGCGGGGGGGCACAAGTATCCAGACCATAGCATGAATATACTCTTGAATTATTTTTTTTTTTTTTCTAAATGCATACCCTGGTTCATCCAACACCTTTCTGGCTGCTTTCTGTCAAAAAGACACATGCACTAGAATGTCTATTGTAGCACAATTCACAATCGCAATGATTGTGCCCAAGTGCCCATTAATTCATGAGTGAATTAATAAAATGTGGTAGATGTATACCATGGAGTACTACTCAGCCATTAAAAAAATGAATGGATACAACAATCTGGATGGAACTGGAGACCATCCTCCTAAGTGAAGTATCGCAAGAATGGAAAACGAACACCACACGCACTCATTTTTACATTGGAACTAACTGATCAGCACTCATGTGCACAGACAGAAGTAAAACTCAACGTAAATCATGCAGGTGAGAGGGGGGTGGGTGAAACCATACCTAACAGGTACAATGTACACCATCTGGGTGACAGGCACACTTACAACTTTGACTCAAGCAGTACAAAAGCAACCCATGTAACCAAAACATTTGTACGCCCATACTATTCTAAAATTAAAAATAATAATAATAATAAAGGTAGTTATATGATTTTAAAAAATCTAATATAGGACTATTGCTGCAAAAGGAAAACAAATTTTCCCCCTATAATTTATGAGGGAAAGTAAAAATCCCAGCGAACCTTTTGGCTTTGGAATTCTAAAGAAATCTGGAGACTAGAAAGATAAAAATAAACCTGAGATATGTTTCCGAGCCTCTAATTTGTGTCCATTCAGCCTGAAGGAAGAAAGATAAGAATATTTTTGCCTTCTCCCAAATGCATATTTTATCTTTTTCTAAACATCCTGAATTTTCAGCCTGTCAGGAGTTTCCATAGTGAGCACAGATTGCCTTCCCAGCTTCATAGCACGTATTAAGAGAGCCACTTTAAATCTCACTATTAATGTTGGCATCTGGTTGTGGTTATTTATTTGTTGCTTCTGCCTTCCCCAGTTAATTGACATATGGTTGAATTAGGATAGCATCTCAGCATAAGGGCCTAAGGAGCAGATTTCTCAAGAAGGGGTCACAGTTCACAAAAGCAAACCGGGAGACAAGGATTCACTGCATTTTTGCAGCTGCCTGATGTTTTCATTTCCCTGGCTCTTCATCAGGAATGTGTGAAGTGCTTGACTGTGAATATGCAGCTCTCCACTTCCTTCTCTCTGGTTCCTGGGAGACCGGACTCTCCCTGCCTGCTACACCCGTTTCTCCAACTCTGAACACACACGGATCAGCCCGGGACCGGGACAGTGGGTCTGGGGTGGGACTGGAGTTCCACGTTTCCCGGTATGCTTTCTGGTGACTGTGACGCGGCTGGTACAGACACCACACTGTGCCTTTCTAAATCGTCACCATCCAATATGGTAGCCACAAGGCACGTGTGGCTGTCTGAGCCCCTGAATTGTGGCGAATCTGAACTAAGATCTAATCTCAATGTAAAATACATACCAGATTTTGAAGATTCAGTAGGAGAAAAAGGACAGAAGCGTTCATTCATAATTTTATATGGATTACATGTTGAAATAATATTTTTGATATATTGGGTTAAATAAAACATATTCCTAAAATTCCTTTCACCTGTTTCTTGTTACTTTTAAGCACGTAGTTATTAGAACATTTTAAATGACATGTGTTGCTCACATTAGTGGTTTGCATTATGTTTCTGTTGAATGGTGCTGCTCTAGATCGATAGAGCTGGCCCTAGAGACATTGTACAGGAGAGTATTAATAACTTTCCTACTCCTTTGGTCACTTTTCATCAGGGATTGAATCCATCTCTTAATCCCTTTCTTGGCTCCTAGGAAATGTTGCAGTAGTGTTTGTACCTGCACCCCTTGCCCTGGCCCCCTCGACAATTGCCCCCAACACTACTTGGCCATCGTGGGTCCTGTCTGTCAGGATATACACTCTCTAGCAAGACCTAGCCGAAAATGACACGGAAGACTTCTCAAACATTCATTCATGGGGCTCTCCTTTGTGTTCCAAAAAAACTTTGTCACATAAACACTGCATTTATAAAGGGCCAGGCATCTTAGCTAAAAGGGCATGGGCTTTAGAATCAAGAGACACCAGAGTTTAATTTGATGAAGTGACTGCATCTACTGGTTGTGGACTCTTTCACTGAGTCTGGTACATTCACGAAAGCTCTCCTGAATCACACCAAAGTCAGCTGCGGCTGAGATCATCTTTCAGAAAGGGAGTCCTGCTGTCCACACGCTTTGTCAGCTACTCTGCGTCTCTAGGCTTCCCTGAGTTCTCTGTCTCCCACCCGTGGTGTGACCACCCCCCTCCATCACTCCCATCATTTTGGCTTCTGCCCTTGATTTACCGTCTCATTTTCGTCTTTGCAGACGGCAAAACAGAGCCAGTTGTGACAATCTGCCCTGGTCTTTAGGACTTCACCCGCTAGGTGGTCACTTTACGCCAGAAGCATGGTGCTAGGACAGAGAAGGGGCTGGGGGTGGGGAAACTAGCACAGCCATTCGGAGTCAGATAATAGATGATGGCTGGAAACTCCCGTCTTGATGTGGCCCAAGGGCCACAGCTATATTTGACTGGCCCCTGACTGACATAATTATTATTGCCAGAAAGTAATTTTAGAAAGAACTTAAAAGGAGGACATGGGTGATTAAAGTTCTAATAATAACATTTTTTAAAAGTCTGGGTTAATGAATCTGTAACTCAGGTAAAAGAAAAGAGGCTTCAAGTGTTCAGGGACCAGTACCTGGAACTAAGCTTGGAAAAAAATATTCTGGTGGGGAGTCAAGTAGGGCAGGAATAGATCACATGCCCCTAAGAAATCTTGGGGAAATAGAGAGAGAGAGAGCTCACTTTATGATGGAAGTTCCTTTAAAAATGTGTCCAAAATGAAGTTTCACAAAGTGGACAACGTTTTAAATTAATTCACTGAGCATCCCTTGTACGCAAGGCACTGGACTAGTCTCCCTGGGCGACTCCCATGGGCATGAACAGGGCTGATGTGAGCATCTGTTCAGGCTTTCTAGCTGTTTCCAGCCAGGATCTGCTTTGATTAGGCCAGTGTCCCGTCTGATTGATTAATGCTCTACACCTTGTTGAATATTTTGAAAATCGCCCTTGGAGGTAAGGCAGGCAGACTTCCTGTCCTAAAATAGCTGATAGTTCAGATGATGAGATTTGCTCACAGCGATTATCTCTGCAAAGTGCTTTTGTACATTTTACCTCATTCGAACGTCACAACAACTCCGTGGCACATGCTCCTACCCCGTTTTGCAGCTTAAAACAAAACCCGCGAAGTTCAAGAAGAGAAGCGATCGTCCGCTTCTACAGAGCAAGAAATTCTCCTGATTTGTCAGCAACTGGTTTCCCCGTCAGAGCTCACCCCACAGTGCTCACGGCCTCCCTGTTTAAAACAGCAGATTCACTAAAGCAAATAATTGTTGATTTCAAGAATTAATTCTTGATTTCTAAGTTCAGATTTTTATACTCGAGTAGCCACATGAAGATAAGCCTTAGAGCCCTGTTATCCCGATAGGAAGTTTAAAGAGCCTCATTCTGAGCAATGAGCGGTCACAGACCTCAGGGAATGCACATTTGGAGAAGCATGTGGTCACCTTCAGACCCTGCATAGACAGCAACATACAAAGCAAACAAATACACGACAAAACAAAAAAGCAAGAGCAATGAGAAAGTTGATTGCAGAGGAAAGAACAAAAACAAACGCACAAGAAAGCAAGCAGACTACAAATAAAAAGCTTTAAAGATAAAAAAAAGTGTCAGTTATCCGGGGCGAAATCTGCACTCCTAAATAAGCCACTACCCACCATTGCAGCTCAGCACAGAACAATGTTGGTGGCTCTAAATAAAAGAGGTTAGAAGCTGCTGGAAGGGGTGTTGATGTTTACAGAAATCAGCTCAGATTTTCTGGGAATTCACTCGTGTAGAGCACCACGTTCTCCAAGGGGTCGCATACATGCACGGCTACTTTGAAAGCACCTCTGGTCTTTCTGCACAGGGCACATGTGACATGAGGATAGGACACGGGGAGGAAAATGAACCATCTCCCCGGTGAACGATGCCCCAGCATTTCCGTAATAATTTGTCCAGTGCTCCTGAAGCAGGGCGATGCCCAGATCCAGTTTAAGAGCTGAGATTCTTTGTCAATTCTGCGGCTTTTCTTTTGTATCTGGAATATATTTAGCTGTGTTCCATTCTCCTTCCCCCAAAGGATTTCATTCATGGGACCTTACAAAAAGACTACGTCACAACGGGAAGGGAACTTAGAAAGTGTTGAATGCACCCCACTCTCTTTCCGGGAAAGGAAAAGGGAACTTCCAAGAGTGAAAAGACTTGGTCAAGGTGACAAGAAAGGTCAGTTACAAAATCAATACTGGTGACTCTAATTCCCGGTTCCTGTTGGTGAGACCTTTCTGATTTCGTGTGATTGCCATGTTTGAAATAATCTCGCTATCAAAAGACTCGTGGCACCAGGAACTCCACCAGGTATTACGGTGTCAGCCGCAGAATCAGGCCACCTCGTTATTACCTGCTCACTAGAACATGCTGCCCTCTATATGAGAATTTCTGAAAACTTGGACATAACTACACTGTGATTATTTAGATTCCGTTTTGCACATACTCAGGGACTCTCTCTGGAATGCACTTTTTTTAGGTGAAGCAAAGAAGCTTGTCACCGTGACTATTTGCTGCCTGATTAATTCTTCCGACAGCTCTAAAGGCGCTTATCTTTCGGGCCGGCTCACCCATATCACGTCGTCATCTGGTCTGTTTTGGTCGCCGATTAATTCTCTTTGGCGCAAGAGGTGCACGAGTTAAACCTCCACGAGGGCAGGAATGTTTGTCTGTTCTGCTCAACCCCGGCTGCCTGATACCTAGGCGAGGGCCTGGAATGCAGGAAGTGCACAGTAAGTATCTGTGGACTGAATAAATGAGTCGATTTTCAAGAAGGGCATTCCCGGCCGCTGCTGTCCTCTGAGTGGTGACGACCTTCTCAACATGCTCCTCCTGCCTGAGGCTGCGTCCCGTGAGCAGTGTGGCTGCACAGCTGCAAACCTTCCCTTCCCTGTGTCCCTGGCACACGCAGCCAATGCTACCCAGCCCTGGGCTTTGCCATGTCCTTCCCCTGGACTCTGAGCAACCAGCCTACCTGCCCAAGGGGTCAGACCCCTGCTGCCGTGGCTCCTCATCCTCCGTCACTGCTCCTGCAACCCTGTTCTAAGCCTTCCTGCAGTGTGTTTTTTCCTCCTGCTGGAAGTCACCCCACTTAGACCCACCCACTGTTCCAGGTTTCTTACTCCCTCCTCTTGGGGAGTCCATCTCCCCCCGATACCTGGGCACAACAGAAATTTTAACCCGTATTTTCTTTTCTTTTTTACCACACCCCGCACTCTGCTGAGGTTCGAAATGCAGCCGTCTTCCGCTCATCAAACCAGCTGGCCCCGTAGCTGCAGGTACAGGGGGAGAAGGACAGGGGGGTCTTTCGAGAACGGCTGGGTGAGCTTCCTACTATCCCTGCCGTTTCCCTGTCTTCCTTTAGCAAATCCTGGGTAAGCAGAAGTTTTATCTGAGCGACAGAGAGTGTCCAGGATTCTTGAGCTTTGCAGCAACATCAGCAAAATCTGTAGAGAAGACGGATTTAAACTAATCAAACAGAAGAACAGGCCAAAAGCTCTCTCTTTCCGCCTGCCATGGGGCTCTCCTTCCTTTTATAGTATTTCCTGCTTTTCTTGGGGAGCGTGCCTTTCTCCCGACTCCGATAAAGGCCCGTCTGTGGGCACAGACAGTGTCTTGTTCATCTTTTGTCTCTTTCCCGCAGGTGTAGGCAGAGCGTGTTGTACGCTACAGCCGCATACCTCAGGCTTATTAAGTCAAAATGAGTTGACACATCAGTCTGTCACAGCCCAGCGAAAAGTTCACGGTCCCTCGGATTTCATCTCCTTCTGCCGAGGACTTCCGAATCTCCTGCCCGCTCTTCAACATGGCAGCATGTTTGCTGTTTTGAACACAGAAACTACTCTTGTGCTTCTTAAATACACGGTCACGGTTAAGGAAGCTCAGACTTAGCACAGCTAAGGGTTTTCCCTGGGATGCTGAACAAACAGCAAAGTCAGTTAGTTCAAAGAAAAAATACTCAGACGAGTTGTTAGGTGCTTTCCGCAAAGTTTACTCCGCACCGAAGGATTTCACCAGGTCGGATGGTAGCAATTGTTCATAATTTTCCATTCTTGGCCCCTAACAATTGGGCGGAGAGTGGGGAAAAGACATTTGATGGCCTGCATTTAAAAAATTTGATATTGGATGGGATTGTATGGGCTGGCACTGAGCAGGTAGCGCAGCCGTGAGTTGGAATGGGAGCATTTCAGTTAACGGGGTCTGTGGCCCACACCCCCGGCTTCCCAGAGCTCGGGGAGGACAGCAACAGGGACAAGCTGGGAGCTTGTCAGAAATGCAGAGTCTCAGGCTGCGTCTCACCCCTGGAGGATCAGAATCTGCATTGTAGCAAGATGGCCAGGTGACCGGAAGGCACATCCACTCTCCAGCGCTTCGTGTTTGGGAACAGGGAGGCTCCTGATTTTGCTCCACGACTTTGAGCAAGCAGAGCTGGAGGAGCATCTCCCCTTAGACAAGGTCAGAGTAGCCGATACTGGGCCTTGCCCAGCGCATTGGAACAGCCACACCTCAGAGCTAGTTTTCTTTTTTTTTTTTTTTTAAATAAAAGCTTTATTGGCCGGGCGCGGTGGCTCACGCCTGTAATCCTAGCACTTGGGAGGCCGAGGCGGGAGGATGGCTCGACGTCAGGAGTTCAAGACGGGGGCACGAGGGAAGACTTGCAATAGGAGGCTGCTTTTAGGGGAAACCAGCGTGGCCGTTTCTGTTTTCTTACCGACTGTTGGAGACTCGAACAGTTCTCATGAGGACTGCACCCGGGAACAGGCCAGTGGAAGCCCACTCAGAAAGCGAGGTCCAGGGAAGACTGTGACTCTCTGAAGACGACGGGGACAAGGACAGAGAAAGGGAAGAGAAAAGACGGGCAGAGAGAGGACACAAAGCAAGAAATTACTGCTGCTTCCACCCTTGAGGAAGTGGCGGTGCCCACATACAGCCAGGGTTGTTCTGAGCTAAATATGAAGACTGGGGACTCCCCCAGCGCCCAGTCTGGCCCTCGGGGCGGAGGGGGTG
The DNA here is from genome assembly GCA_028533085.1 of Varecia variegata. Classification (NCBI taxonomy): domain Eukaryota; kingdom Metazoa; phylum Chordata; class Mammalia; order Primates; family Lemuridae; genus Varecia; species Varecia variegata. The sequence goes on from CM052455.1 coordinate 10,845,716, forward strand.
CAGGGGCCCCCAAGCCAGAGGCTGTGACTTCGCAGGGGGAGAGACGGGCTGTGGGGAGAAAGGAATTCACCTGCTTCCTGTCGCAGCCCCTGTTGCTACAGTGAAACACTGCAGCTTTGCTGGTTACACGTGTGCATGCGGCTCCCTGCCCTGGACACGCGTGTGGTCAGTGGCACCACCCGGGACGGGAAACCGACACTCCCGGGTGGAACAGACGAAACGCGGCAGGACGCTCATAAAATTCTTAATCTGGGCCCCCCGGGCCACCAGGAGGAGGCACAGAGGTTATGCAAGCAGATTACTGAGTTAGGCTGAAACCAGACATGCAAACATTTTCACAAATGTCTAAAAAGTTCACTGACACCACAAGAGGCCAACGTGGAGGCCACTCTCTGAGAAGCACTGGACCACCCGAGGTGCCGGTGCCCTAAGCAAACACTGTCCCTTCTTGTCCTGCGGTCGCCACGGCGAGGAGACCCGCCCTGGTCCTGCCCCGGACGTCCGGGCGACGTGGCTGGACACAGGTTTCTTCCCAGAGCGTTCGGTCGCACGTTGACATGAGGGGAAAAGCTCCTTTTGTTTGAAGACATCAGGTCCCCCCCGGGGGACACGCAGTGAGGAGGAAGCGTGAACCGAGGAGCCACAGAGGCTCGTGTTCAAACCCCAATTCCAGCGGCTGCAGCTGCCGTGGGGACCCAGACAGATGACGCTGTCTCTGGGAGGCTTCGTGTCCTCGTCTGTCCCACGCATGTGATTCGAAAGGAGCATCTGCCTTGGTGTTGGCACGGAGCAGGCGTTCCAACAAGGCTCACTCTTGCCCACCCCACCACGAGATATGTTCTCTTAAAACCGAGCCGGGAGCAGCCGCGAGGCTCACGGTCCCTGCACAGAGAGAGAGTCCCCGTCCTCTGGCTCCTCACGGGTCCCGCGCAGCAGGACTCACTTCCTCTGTTTACTCCCAAACGCACGTGCCCAGCAGAAGACGCACGTCCGTCTACACTGAACTCTAACCGGAGCGCGTGGCTGGGGTGGCGACCTGGCACCTGCCCACTGAGCACCTCGTGACACCCAGGGAGGCCAGTCCCCAAAGCCTCTCGCCCCCAGCCTGGCCACGTGCTAGTGACGGCTGCCTTGGTGACTGCCAGTCCTGTCCCATTCCTATCGCTCTGTTTCGTGTGTGCACGGACGCTGGCCGTTCGTGTGAGTCTGAAATTGGACCGCAGCTACAGGGGGACACCCACTGCCGAACCCCAGCCGGCACTCGGAGGACCCTTGTGACAGCAAAGTTCCCAGGACCCGAACAACCCTGTGGACGGGGCTTGCGCATTTTTTTATTTTTATTTTTTTGAGACAGAGTCTCACTCTGTTGCCTGGGCTAGAGTGAGTGCCGTGGCATCAGCCTAGCTCACAGCAACCTCCAACTCCTGGGCTCAACCGATCCTCCTGCCTCAGCCTCCCGAGTAGCTGGGACTACAGGCATGTGCCACCATGCCTGGCTAATTTTTTCTATATATATTTTTAGTTGTCCATATAATTTCTTTTTATTTTTAGTAGAGACGGGGTCTCGCTCTTGCTCAGGCTGGTCTTGAACTCCTGACCTCAAGCGATCCTCCAGCCTCGGCCTCCCAGAGTGCTGGGGTGACAGGCGTGAGCCACCGCGCCCGGCCGCACTAAGTTTTAATCCTCTTGCAGATACACTCTTGCAGGAAGAAAGATAAATAAATGCCTTTCCCAAAAGCGCCTGTATCCATCTTACAGATGAAGAAGCTGAGGCTGGTGCGGGAGCCTGGCCGGGTTGGTTTCTGTGGCCCCTCGGCTGTCGGGGGCTCCGGGGCCTCCGTCCCGCCCTGGGTCCCCTCTCTGCTGCCGGGGCTGCAGCCTGTGATTGAGCCACACGTGGCCTTTCTGCTCCAATAGCCTCAACCCAGTTCCCTTTGGGGGAACAGTGACAAGCAACTGCATGATGTCATCTGGCCACGGCCCATCAGGGCTTCACTGTCGCATTGGGGTCACCCCCGACACGGGCCAGGGTCCCCAGGACAGGAGGAGGAGCCAGGCGCCAAGGCGAGCACAGAGAGGCATCGAGACCGGAGCTGAGCACCGGGGTATGCAGCCCCCACCAGGCCCCGACGTTAGCTGCCAAATCGGAACAAATAAATATGATAAATCACCTCCCCGGCGTCCTGTGAAAGGGCG
>CM052455.1:10848998-10869894 GCA_028533085.1 Varecia variegata
ACCCGGCCCGGCCGAGGGCGCCGCAGCCTTTTCGGGCCACAGGTGGTCTGGGCTCCGTCCCCCCACGCGGCGTTCGCAGGGCGGGCAAATGGCCTTTCCGTCCCGGACACCCAGAGGGCCGGTCCGTCCGCTCGCTGCGCTGGGAAACCCGAACGCGGCGCTGCCGGCTGCAGAGAGCGGAGCAGAAACGAGCATCAACTAAGCAAAGCCCCTCGGAGCGCAGACAGGCCGCGGCGCCCGGCGTTTCAGGGCGCCCCAGTCCGGGGCCTGCAGGCGGCTTCGTCGTGCTGCGTCTCACGAAGCGGAAAATCATCTCCCTGGAGGAGATTTCTGCGGCGGGAGAGCACCTGTACGGTTGCACAGGCTGTGCACCCGGCCGCCCCCGGAATGTTCTCTCCCCTCGCAGGCGCCGGGGCCTCGGCTTCCGCTCGGGTGGCCGGGGGCGGCTTATGTAACTGTCACCCGCCTGGGGACACTGATGTCCATTGTTGTCCTGGACAACCGCACTCCCTTGACAGGCAGGACTGTGCGTGCGACTACAGGGTGCCCAGGACGGCGGTGACAGAACAATTCCCGCAGGAGGCCCGGCTGGTGGCTCAGCCTGTGATCCCAGCACTTGGGAGGCCGAGGCGGGAGGATCGCTCGAGGTCAGGAGTTCGAGACCAGCCTGAGCAAGAGTGAGACCCCGTCTCTACTAAAAATAAAAAGAAATTATCTGGCCAACTAAAAATAGATATAGAAAAAATTAGCCGGGCATGGTGGCGCATGCCTGTAGTCCCAGCTACCCGGGAGGCTGAGGCAGGAGGATCGCTGAAGCCCAGGAGTTTGAGGTTGCTGTGAGCTGGGCTGACGCCACGGCACTCACTCTAGCCCGGGCAACAGAGCGAGACTCTGTCTCAGAAAAAAAAAAAAAAAAAATTAAAAAAAAAGGAATAATTCCCGCAGGAAACGCAGATTCCAGGATGGGAGAGGCAGATTTGGGAGAACCCCCGCAGGACGGTTCCCGTGTGGGCTCCGGCCCGCCAGGTCCCCACCGCACGACACGGGTGACAGCTACTGTCGTCTTTAAAGATGAGTGAATGTCCCTGATTCATGATTTCCGTGTTCAGTGACTTTTAACCGGGGAATCTCCCTGAAATCCCTTCGGGAAATATCCCGAAATAGGAGTCAGGGAACCCGGATGGGCCACCGGCCCTGGAACCCACCATTGGCACAGCCCTGAGTAGGTCACGGGCGGGCTGGACTCCACGTGTTGGCCGCTCGGGTAGCTTGGAATTCTAGCCTTCCCCGGGGTTCAGAGGTCACTACGGAACGCCTTGGATTGGACGGTCGGGAGCTGCGTTACTGCGCATGCGGGTTGTTCTAGGTCGGTGTCCCGACTCTATGGTCCCTCAGGTGGGCTGTTCTAGGTCGGCGTCCAGACTCTATGGTTCCTACAGGCGGGTTGTTCTAGGTTGGCGTCCGGACTCTATGGTTCCTATGCCGCTTGGCCCGTGGGCTAGAGCGTCCCCTGCCGGCGTTTGCAGCTGGCGCGCGGAGTTATGGGATTGGCGGAGGCACAGGGTGGTCCCTGCCCCCCAGGTCTGGCGGTCGCTCGGGGGTTCAGGGCGGGACGGGACCAAGGTGGGCGGCTCTTCCCGGGTGGGGCAATTGCGCCAAAGCAGCTCCTGCCCCTGGGGGACCCGGGATCCCTCCCCGCCGACCCAACAGGCGGACTTCGCTTTTAGGTTTGCGCGGATCGACTATTTCTAGTCATAAAACCGTCTCTGAGCATCAGCCTAAACCTGCAGCGACCCCAGGTCACTAGACACGATATTCAGATGCTTAAAGTCACGCGGAGTAGCAGCTTCCTGCCGGTATCTTTATAATGGATGTGTGTGTATATATTTTAATTTTTTATTGATACATAATTGCACATATTCATGGAGTACACGTCATATTTTGATACAAGCGTATAACATACAATGATCCAATCAGGGTAATCGGGACATGATTCACCTGAAACGTTTATCGTTGCTCTATGTCGGGAACATTTGAAAACTTCTAGCTATTCTGAAATATAATAAATTACTGTTAACTATAGTTGCCCTGTTGCACTATTGGACACTGGAACTTTTTCCTTCTATTTAACATTTTAATCAACTCTGCTTTTACGTGTTTCAACCCCTGTCAAGGAAAGGCAGCCTGTAAACTGAACCCCGTAGATTCTGCAAATTATCCGGGGTATACTCAGCAAATTGAAATTAATATTAGACACGATTCCATTGGAAAATCGCCTCACTCAGCAAGCCTCCAAAAGGCTCCAGATTCTTTGAAGGGATCATAAGATTCATAAGCTGCCTGTCGATGAATTTAATTGGATGTTTATTGAAATTCATGGCAGCTGCAGCTGAGGGAACAGGCTTTTCTCTACGTTTCACTTTTATTTTTTGTGGCTGTTTTCCCTTCTGCGTTTCCATGCCGCAGGCTGATGACCATGAGCAACATAAATGGGGGAAACACTGCCGTGGAATTGAGAGACAGCTCTGCTCACCACCCCTCACAAAACGGGAAAATATTGCCAATAGCGCATCTGCTCCTACCTGCAGTTCATCACTGTGCAGGTTATTTGAAAGCGCATTTTCACGGGCAGCTGCTGTATGTACAGCACTGGGGTGAAGGGCAGAAACAGCCGTGTTCAAATGCCCAGCGCCCACCATTTGCTCTGTTATCCCGCAGGTTCCTGACCTGGGCCTGGGTCAGCCGATCCCCACCTGTAGTCACACCTGGCTGCCCCTGCAGTCTTGCCCCTTACTCACCCTCCGCATTCAACCCTTCCCACTGATTTCTTTTCTTTCTTTTTTTTTTTGAGACAGAGTCTCGCTCTGTTGCCCGGGCTAGAGTGAGTGCCGTGGCGTCAGCCTCACTCACAGCAACCTCAAACTCCTGGGCTCAAGTGATCCTCCTGCCTCAGCCTCCCGAGTAGCTGGGACTACAGGCATGCGCCACCATGCCCGGCTAATTTTTTCTATATATATTTTTAGTTGGCCAGATAATTTCTTTCTATTTTTAGTAGAGACGGGGTCTCGCTGTGCTCAGGCTGGTCTCGAACTCCTGACCTCAAGCGATCCTCCCGCCTCGGCCTCCCAGAGTGCTAGGATTACAGGCGTGAGCCACCACGCCCGGCCGACAGGGGATTTCTGATTCGAATTCTGCCAAATTATACATCATGTGGGACACTGTGGAAGGAAAAATGGGCTGTCTATTGAAGGACGTGATCACTGAAGTTCTCCTTAGAGTACTTCTGATTATACTTTAAATTCTAACTGACCTGAAAATTCCCCAAACAAGCTATTCTTTGTTTTTATTCCCTTCCTTTGCTCTTGGAGACAAAATCTCTACATCAAAGTGTTTAATTATCACAGAACTATATAATCTTAAGATTGGATCTTAGATCTATTCTTAGATGAAAAGTAAATAGAAGACATTAGGGAAAGATCATTTCTACCAGAAATGGCTTATTTGATGTTTTCTTTCTCCAGAATTGATGGACTGTCATGTTAGTATAAGGAGATGCTGGCTGGCTGTCGAAAGACAGCTTTGCAGGAATCTTTTGTGTTTCTGTGTGTCATCCGCAAGAGGCTCGAACTAGCTTTCTTTCTTTTTCTTCCACGTACTGTCTTTTCAAGGATGTTTGCAAGCAGTTTGGGAAGATAGAGATAGTACCTTCCTCTAGAACAAAGAGCAGATTTGCTTGCAGCCTGGAACGGTAGAAGTAGCATCTCCCTCTAGAACAAAGGGCAAGCATGCTTACTGCCCACTGTAAAATATTCTATTCCATAAACTCAGGGCTACTCTCCTGTGATGTAACCCACTACATGTGCAGACATCATCTGGCCCTCTTGGTGTCCCCTTGGGGGTATTGGTGCTTGAGGAATCAGCACAGAAAGCTCATACTCTGGCTACTGCTGTTGCAGGAAAGAATAAACTGTCTTTTCTCCCTGAGCCAGAAGTCTGCTGAATCCTACCATCTCTCATGAAACTGCCGCAGTCTGACTTATTAGCTTGCAAGTAGGGTAGAAGCCAAAGTCTCAGGAAGGACCTCATTATCCTATGTAAACTTGAGAATAAATGGACCCTGCTAGGCACGTGGCATCCACTTGACAGCCATTAGTGCTCAGGAGAGTCGGGCAAAGGCAGCTCGTCGTGTTGAGCTCCTGGCCCTGGTGCAGCTCAGCCCTGGCTTGGGGGGCGGCAAACTGCAGCCCCCCACAGCCCAAATCCAGCCTGTGGCCGGTGTCTTCGCAGCTGAGCGAAGAAAAACCTAACACATTTATGCTCCGGACCTTCACAAAAAAGAAAAACGTTTGTCAATTCTTGTTCTAGAGACCTACAGCCTTTCCTTGTAGATCACAGAACCAGGAAAAAAAAACCTCTTATGTAATTTCCAGAAAATGTGTCTTTATAATTCTAGCATGGCTCTGAGCATGCTGTCTGCCCCCGTCAAGAGCATGGATAATAATCCACAGGACCCTCGGAGATGGGGGGCAGGGAGGGGACTGTGCGTCTGGGCTCAGGGTCTGACACTCCTGAAGGTGGAGGGCAAAGACCACCCCCACCCTCGTGGGTGTCCCTGGGCAGACGGGGGTGAGCTGGAGGCTGTGTGTGGCTTGGAGCACGGGTCCGTGCTGGCAGAGGGAGGAGCGTCACTAACTCATGGAGACCGGGGACCTCGACTCATGTCCCCTGTGTTCCCTTCCGCTGGCCGGGATGCCAGAGACAGGCAGGGACCAGAGTTTCATTCCCACACGTGATTTCCTCTTTGCCCCAGAAAGGAGCCTCACAGACATTTAGCAGTGGTAGCTGAGGATGCAGGTGCATTTCAGCAAATGGGTACAGGGTCTCTTTACCGCTCCGTAGGGGTCCCTGTGGTCCTGGGAAAGTGGTGACAGTTTGTCCAGCCCTGTTGAATGCGGTTTTCTCTTATTTTCCCCATGTGACCATGTTGTGAATAAGCTGCTCCGATCTCTTCCCTCCAGGCCTTTCACACACGGGCTTCCCTGGGCCTGGAAGCTTCCCGATATTCCAGTGTCCGATAATTGCCCGCTTGTCGTTCCTGCCTCAGCTCAAACTGCATTTCCTCGGGGAGCCTCCCCAAGCCCTTCAGAATAAGTCAGGACGCCCTGTTTCCTGTTTGTGCCACGGGCTACACTTTGTCTTCATGACTCTCGGCACATTTGCAATTGTTCAGTGTCTTTCTTCCCCGCTCATGGGTCCAGGGACAAAGGGACCAGGAGCGCTCGGCCCCTGCTGCATCCCGGTGTGTAGCACAGCACTGGGTGCAGAGAAGGACCCAGACTCCGTGGAATAAATAACCGGAAGGGGCTTTCACGCACCCATTTCATAGATGCAGAGTGAGAACAGCCTAGTTCAGCGAGATCACACATAGCCCGAGGCCAAAAGGTTGCTAAGTGACAAACCTGGGTTCAAACTCTGGTCTTCTGACAATAATGAGCTTTGTTCTGGTTTCCCACGGCTGCTCCTGTTGAATTTAGTGACACTCTCATAGGTAAAGGCTATTTCTGCAGCTGTTTCCCTGTAAGTCTATATTGGGATCCTCTGGCCTCTGAGATCTTCAGATTTTTAGGAGTTGTTTAGGCAATGAGTAAATGTAAGAGCTTTGCTAGAAAGAGGAAGGGAAGGAGGAAGGAAGGAAGAGGGAGGGAAAAGAGAAGAGGAAAGGAAAAGGGAACAAAAGGGGAAAGGAAAGGAAAGGGAGGAAGGAAGGAAGGAGGGAGGGAGGAAGGAAAGAAAGGAAAAGGAAACAAAAGGGGAAAGGGAAGGGAGGAAGGAAGGAAGGAGGGAGGGAGGAAGGAAAGAAAGGAAAAGGAAATGAAAGGGGAAAGGAAAAAGAGACCGTCCATCCTTGCACTTTGGAAGCAGCAGGAGTCACGACAACACAGTTCAGGCTGAGCCGTCTGGCTCCGTCCCAGCATTTGCATTTGGAGGAGACCATGACTTTGATAAATGCCAGAGAAGAGTGTGCGCTGATGACTGGGTGGCACTTCCCTAGATTCATAGGTTCAGAGCACGTGGGAGTTTAGCAGCCCCATAAGTACTAGGTGCTGTCTTTCCCGGCTCAGAAGGCTCCCAGATACGTCTCAGTGCGTTCCTGCCCCCTTTGGCACACCACAGATATTTCCAGCAATATTTTACGGCTCATTTAAGTCACCACTCATGTCCCCAGGCCAGGGTTGGGGGAAAAGAAGACAGAGTGAAAGAGCAACCTACGAACAGTGTCCCAAATGCCCGCACACCACTGCCGGCATCCACGGACCCTCTTATTGCCTGAGTGGCTCCAGCATTGCGACAGGTGAAAACCATACGTTAGCCCTTTCATGTCACTGGGAGACGAGAGCGTCAGGGTCCAGATTCTCAGGGAGGAAAATGTGGCTCAGAATCTTTTGACTCCAGCTGAACTAGGCGAAGGAAATCAAGTTTAGGGAATACACTGGGACTTCCAGGAATTGCAAAGGTGTCAGACAGCTGATGGCTCCGTGCAACGCGCTCTCTCTCTCTCTCTCTGAGTTTATTGAGTCAGCTTCTTACCAAACGTCTGCTGAATCCTTCTTGTTCTAAGCTCCAGCGCCTAAATCCACGTGACCTTCCACCTCAAGTGCCCAACCCTGACCGACCCACATCTGAGGCCGTGCTCCCGGGTTCTGGCCCAGCTGGGCTGTTCTGTGGTCCTTGGCCAGCCAGCAGCGGCTGGGCAGGGGGAGGTTGTCGGTTTGCTGCCCCTTGTAGGCTGTGCGTGGAGATGTGCATTTAGGAAGGTGGGGAGGAAACGTGTGGCAGTGAACTTCATGGACATTTCCCGTACACAATCAAACAGGAGCACCACGGGGCCATTAGAGCAACCATTCTTTGAACTGGCATTGCCTTATGCTTGCCCCTTGCTCTTTGCTCAAGCAGGGCCCATCGTTGGAAATATATTTCATGTCTTCCAAAATTCAACCTCTCCTCAAATTTATCTCCAGTTCCCTCCTCCATAAGTTATGAACTATATCAGAGCACAGTGACTATGCAGCCTTTTTGTGATCCATAACCACATATCAAGTTAATCGTTCTCGACTTAACTGTAATTTCTTTATTGACATAAATTTCATAGGTTTTTTTTTTAATTCCTTGTATTCCATATATGTTAGGATCACAATAGAGTTTGATTAATGGGATGTATCAGTTGAAGCCCTTCATAAAAATTGAGATTTGTTTTAATGGAATTAGCCTGCTTCTCTAGAAATGCTCACATTTAAAAAGGAGCATGGTTTCAAGAATTCTATGAAGGGAGAATATAAATTTTACATATGCAAAACTCTTAATAGCACCAGCATGTTTAGACGGCACACGGACAGCACACGGGAACTGTCTATGAGGCACTCACGTGATTTTCACTGTGCTGTCCTTGAATGAAATAAACACCAGGTAGAAATGAAAACTGTGGCTGCTGCATGTAAGCAGCAAACTAAATCTAGGTTTAAATTATTTTTTATATATCCTATTTGGATTTGTTCTGTGTGCTTTGATTTTTGTTTGTCAAAGAGAAAAGGCAAATACAAGATGTTTATGCTGACATTAAAATATAAGAAATAGTTCTGTACATGTAGGAAAATACCAAGCATAGAAAAATCTGTCTGAATCACTACAAGCTCATCTGTGTTATAGAGACTCAACTGACAAAGACAGTTGGTCAAATTTGATGTAAAATGAAAATGTGCCAATATTATTTTACCTTATATTGCATAGAGTTTATTTATGCCTGGTCCTCTATACAAAGCTTAGAGCAAACTCTTCACTTTGGAAAAATAAAAAGGTATTAATAAATATTTATAGCTGAATAAATTGTGTGACTATTCAGAAGACAGGTTTCATTGTTTATAAGGATGAAGGCAAAAAAAAATTTAAAGCAGATAAAAATGTATTTAAAAAGTCACATTATAAAAAAAACAAGTGACTTTTTCATGGAACTCACTTATGAATTTAGTCTGTTTATTAAATATTTTTCCAAGGCTGATGTCAATTGTGACAACATTTATAAAATGCTTCCCCATCAGAGGCCAGTTAATCCAGAGTTGCATTCAAATTTAAGAAAAGGCCAACTGTCTTTGCAGGAAGTACCATAGAAAACTGCAAAGGAAGCAAATCGTTAATGGCTAGAATATGCAACTTTCCAGCTTTGAAGAGAGTCGCAGATACTGTAGCATCTTTCCTGTTACAATAAGATTAGGAGCAGATACTGTTGCATCTTTCCTGTTACAATAAGATTAGAAGTGTCACCTGATGTCCGCTAGAAGGATCAAAGCCAACTTTAAAAAATGGCTCAGGGAAACCTGTGACCTGTGCTATGTTTTGCGAAGTGTGTGGTGATGATGAAGCACATGGAGGCTTTGAAGTAACTCCTGTCCAAATTGCACCAGCACAAATTCTTGGAGTGACAAGTACTATTTCTCTTTCACACTCCATCTATACATAGAACCTGCAAGAAAAAAAAGAACAGGATGAGATGGTCATGGAAGAGCGATTTGTCAGTAGCATCCAGAATATCTGTTTTCCTCTGTGATTAGCACAAGGGACAATGACAATGATGAGATAAAACTTCTCCAGAAGATTAAGAAAAAAAAAAAATACGTTTGAGCCTTTGACTTCAGAGTCTAATTCACTAATTGATTTTGCAGAAAAACAGCCACGTTATTACCAAATAGGTCAAGTAACTTAGGACGCCTTCTTCATTGTTAAGAGAAAGAGGTAAAATGGCCCCAAAAAAGCAAGCTTATTTTCATTCAAGAGCTATTCATTGAGTGGTTTTTTTTTTTATCATGAATGCATTTGCTATTTGTTGAATAAATGAATGAAAACAACAGTAAAAAAAAAAAAAACAAACCAAAAAACAAACAAACCCAGACAGCAATAAATGCCGCTATCGGAGTTCCAACCGGTAGTGTTTACTTTCAGCCTGAAAGTTCAGGGAAGGATTCCTGCAGGTCACATTTGATGGCCTTGGAAGATAAGTAAAAGCTCACAGTTGGTGGCACAACGTTTTAGGTACGGAAAGGTGAAGGAAGAGCAGACGCTAAAGCACAGAGGATCAAAGGCACCTGCAGAGAGGAGCTCTTGGAGCAATGAGGCCAGATCTCGAGGGCCTGGCAGACCGGGCTGGAGTTTCTTCTTGACTCCGTAGGCCGCGGGGAGTCTTTGAAGGTGTCAGAGCAGGGGGACCACACTGGCAGGGCCCGGCTGTAGGAAGATTCACCCAGCAGCAGTGGCTGAGCTGTGCTGGAGGCAGAGGAATGAGCTGCGGGAAGATCAATCAGGAGACAGTTGGCGGGGTCTGGACGGCGCTAACGAGGGCCTGCATTAGCCTGGGGACCAGGGAAACAGGTGGGGGATGAAAGTGAGAAGTATGTCACCACCAGACCTGTCAGATCTGCAGCTGCGCAGGTGTGGGGACAGGGGTGAGGCAGGAATGACATCCATGTTGTGTCATGCAGCCTGTGATGATGGTGCCTTTCACAGAAATAGGGAAGGATGTTTGGGGTGAAAGGTGATGGATTTCACTCGGAAAACTTTGACTTTGAGGGGTGAGCAGGACGCCCAGACAGAGGTAAACAGGCGGTGCATAATAAATACGTGTGGGTTGATTAATTCCACCCCCTGTTCCTGAAAGAGGGAGGAGCCGATGTGAGTTGTTGGCGTGGAGGCGCGTAGGTGGTCCATGAGCGTGTCCTCGGAGAAGGGAGTGGCTAGTGGAGTTCCCACGGGTGCTACAGCCGGGAGGACCAAAGTCTTCCTCAGAGCCAGGCTGCCAGGGCTTAACCACTGGCATCTCTCGAGGGTGACCCTCACTGCCTATCTTTGTCCTTGCTCGCGCACAGGGTCCAGGGTCTGACTCCAGTTCCGCAGCATCCAAGCCAAGTGCAGCTCCCTCCTTCCCTCCTCTTAACTCCTGCAAGACAGCAGGGCCCCTGTGGCCATCAGCCGCTGGGGCACCCCACCCATTTGTCCTCTGCTTTGCCACCCTCCAAATATCGCAGCTCTGCGGTCATCCTCCCGGGAATCGAAATGCACCATTGGGCTTGAACCACGCTCTGGGGAAACTTACTCCTGCAGCTGCTCCAGGTTCCCGGCTGCGGGTTTTCAGAGAGGAGGGTTTTCTGCTGCCCCGTGCTAGGAGTGCGAGGTCCACGGACCATCGGCTCATTTTCTCTGTGCACACGGGACAGCCGGCCCTGTGCGTGTGCAACGGTCGCAGAGGCCGAGCAGGGGCTCGGAAACATCAACCAGGCCCCAGAAACAGGAAGGAGGAAGACCAAGAAGGTTCTTCATCATTCGTATCAGTCTGGTAGGAAATAAGGGCTCTGCGTGTGTTCTCTCTTTGCAGCCTGCAATCAGCGCTAGAAAAAGAAACAAGAAGAAAAGTCTTAGTAAAAAGAGCCGTGAAAACTCCTTCTTCTGGAATAGTCCTTGAGAAGTCAAGGCAGTCTGTCTACACCCCTACGGACTGTGCGGCAGAGACTCGGGGAAAGGAGCCTAAACTGGAACCAGGTGGGTTCAAATCTGCCCCTCAGTGGCTGCCGGACCAAGAATAAGTCATCGAAACCTTACAGTTCCTAGCTTCCTCGTTTAGTGACGAGAGAGAACCGAGCACCTGTCTCGAAGGGCCGATGTGAAACTAGAGGGAGGTAAGCACGTGCACAGCAAACGGGAGCTGCTGTTGCTGTGTTTATTATCATCTCTGTCTGGGCAGAGGTTCCCGTGAACCCTTGGAGGGACTTTCTGTGCACAGAGCACAGGGTCATGGGCTGGCGTCTTCTCTGATTTATAGAAAAATATTTTGCTGTTTCTTTCTTTTCTGGGCTGCAAAAAAGCTACAACCCTGAGCTGGGAATTTTGTCCCAGGCCTAAAGAGTTTATAGCTTTAAATTCCAGAGCTCTGAAGCAAATTAGGGGCAGTCCTGAAGCTTGGGATGCTGCCCGGGCAGGTCAGTTAACAGGACGTGTCCAGCTGAGAGACCGCCCTGGTGCTTGGTCGGCAAATACAACTTCGCAAAATTGTGGAATGGGCAAAGCTCATCTTTAGAAGTTATTCCACTTTTTAATTTCATCCCTTAATTCACATTGGCAGCTTTATACCTCCAAGTCTTTTTTTCTGCTTCCTGGACTTGCTTAAGATAACTAATGCCTATTATTTTCTTGTTTTGTTTTGTATATGACTTATTTCAACCACTCAGAAAATAATATAATTTACACTTATATACCCATCAGGAAGATTTCATAGATATTAAAATTTTGCTACATTGGCTTCATCTTCTACTTCTTCTATTCCTTCTTTTGCATATTTATTTTGTAAAATATCTGATACAACTCAAAACTTCATTTTCCATTGCTTTTCTCTCTCCGCCCCCCCCAAGAGAAAACCATTATCTTGTGATTAGTGTATCTCACTCCCATGAATTTTTTTAAAAATAATTTTCTACATAAGGATATATTCATAAACAACATATAGTATTTACATTAATGTAATATCACAATATCCTTTTGCAACTTGCTTTTGCCACAGAACTTTACATTTTGAAATTTTGATTCGTTTTAAATGCTGTGAACATACTATAGTTTCTTTCTTTTTCTACTGCTTTGGACATTTTCCCTTGTCTCCTGTGTGCTTACGCAAGACTTATTCATAACAAAAAGCTTAAGACTGTGTCTTCCACTTTACTAGATACGCCAAATTCCTCTCCAAAGTGGTTGTACCAATTTATATTCCCACCAACCCTCAATGAGTGTTTTCATTTCCTATACTTTTGTCAATATTTGCTATTACCAGACTTTTAATTTTTTTGCCAATTTTGGGGGAGTAAAATAGTATAATTTTATTGTGTTAATATGCATTTCCTGCTCACGCATGGATTTGAGAAGTTTTTATATATTTATTGATAATTTGTATTTTTCTTTGTGATTTGACTGTTCGTGTCCATGGCATATTTTTCTAATGGGTAGTTTGTCTTCTCACTGATCTGCAGGCATCATGTAACGTTGGTTATCTTCTCCTTGTCTTTTTTTCTCTGCCCGTATGCAAGTTCCGAGTTTTAAAATACTCATATGTATCGATATTTTTCTTTGAGATTTGTGGATTTTGTATATTGTTTAACAAACTCTTCCCTGTGCTGAGATAAGGAAATTGTGTATGTGTGACGGTCAAGTCTGGCTTCCGATCGACGCCGTCCTTACTGCCGGGGGTGGGGGAGTGGGGGGGAGTGGGGGGGGGTGGGGGGGATGGGTCCTTCATCAGCCCCGAAGTCTCCTTATCTTAAAACCTTTCCTGACTCCTCCAGAAAGAATTGGGCTTTTGTCTTTCCATTGTCTCATAACATTCTGTTCACGTTGCCTTTCAATACTTTCTTCATTGTACAATTCTTTAATTTTTTTGATTTGCACTTATTTCATCCAGAAATACATACTGAGCATTTACTGAGAGCCCGACACTCTCCTGAGCTCAGGGGACAGAGAAATAAACACAAGAGGCTGTCACTGCCCTCGTGCAGCTCCCATGCTAGCAGAGACAGGCAGAAACATGTGACAGGTAAATAAGGTACACAGGTGTAGTGGGAGCAGGTGGTAGTAAGTGGAGAAGGACAATTGAAATGTAGGCTGGGGTGACTGGTTTTGTATGGCAACTCAACTGGGACACAGGGTGCCCAGATATTTGGTTAAACCTGATTCTGGGGGTGTCGTGAGGTTGTATGTGGGTGAGTTAACATTTGAGTTGGTAGACTCAGTAGAGCCTCGTCCCAGCCATGCAAGGCATGAACAGAACAGAGGGACTAAGGGAGAATTTCCTCTCTCTCCATGTCTGCAGCTGGGAAATCCGTCTCTAATGCCTTCGGACCTGGACTGGGACTGGAATCAGCATCCGCCCTCCTGGGTCTCCAGCTTTGTCAGCTGTAGATCTTGGGACAACTTAGCCTCCCTGAGCACAAGATCTATATCTATGTCTATATCTGTATCTGTATCTATATCTGTCTCCTATTGATTATTCCCTGGACAACCCTGACTACTACACAGGCTTAGGGAAGGTCACTCTGAGAACATGACATTTGTGCTGAGCTCTGGAGAGTGAAAAGAAAAAGTAGGAACCAGAAAACAATAATTCTAGCACAATGCAATATGAGACCAAAAGCCTGAGGCTGAACAGAGCGAGAAAGAAGCAGTTAGCCTGAGATTAGATCAGAGAGAGAAGCAAGAGCCGGGTCGTTTGGGTCTGACTTGTATGAATGGAGCCTGAATTCTTTGCCTGAAAGCATCGCAGGTGCTGAGTGACTGGCCCTTGATAAATATCTGTGCGGCAAATGAGTTAATGGATATATAGGTATTTTCTATATGGTGAAAGCAATTTGAAAACTAAAAAAAAAAAAAAAACAAAAAACGATGGCACTATTTTTGTCCTTATTCCTTGATCCTTGATAATTTCCGTGTCGAGGGTCCCGGCAGGTGGGATGGACGGGAAGGAGGCTGATAAAGGTCGGCTGTGTCACAGCAGAACAGCAGAGGGTGATGGACCTGCAGCCTCCACAGAAATGCATTTCCTGACATCCTCGCCGTGTGGGGTTTTTATCTGTTGTTACCGAATGCGTGTGCACTAACGCAGACCACATTCACCAGATAGCATAAGCAACGAGTCCTCCAGTCAGCAAGGAGCAAGGAAGCTCCTCCTCCTCCTCCCCCCGGGAAGCCGGCCACAGCTTGACACAAGAGCACCCTCTTCTGTGCGGTCGCAGCCCCGGCCTTGGAGAGGAGCCCCGGCCTCGTGCAGTGCCCGCCACGAGCCCCCTTCCGGGGCTGGCACAGCTATGCAAAAAAACCAAAAAAGTCTTTATCAGTTTCCTTCTTCTCCTCCAATGTCCAGAGGGTCATGTGAGGCAGAATCCCTCTGGAATTGCTTAGGAAAGAGGGAAAAGCAAGAAAGCAGAGTTCAGGATGTTTTACTGAAAGGAGAAGGGAAGAGCTTCCCATGCAGTAAAATTCTACCTTCTCCTCCGACGTCACAGGGGTTCCCCAGGAGGCTCCGGGGGGCAGAGTGATGCCGGAGTCCACGAGGCAGAGAGACACAGAAACTGAAAAAGAGGAACACGACACAAGTCCTGCACGTCTAGCAGGTCGTGTCGTGCTTTGTGTGTAGGAACTTTAAGACGAGGGAGTTGGGACTCTGGTATGAGTCTACACCACTTTCCGTGGACTTCCCTGTACGGTGGAGTATTAACTACAACCGGGTGCGAGCCACTCACTTAGACTTTGGCAAGTAAAAGTGTTGGCTTCCCAGGGCTCCCGGGGAAGGGACCAGTAAGCCTCTCAGCCATTCATGTCTTGCCTTACGGGTCATTTCAGATAACTGCGGCCACCGTGGGGGAAGGGAAAACTTCCCCTTCAGCCCAGAGTCGCTGAAAGCTGAACTCACAACCAGGAAGATCAGTAAGAGCAAGAGATTACAGGTTCCAGGTTTTGCACTGTGTGCACGGAGAGACTCACAGGGTGGTTGCCAATATCCCAGTGGGGTCCAGGAGTCTATAAACCCTCATTTCAGAGCGGGAGGGAGAGGAGGGACACAGGTAATTCTGTGTAGGGCGATAAATGGCCGCTAGGGAGGTTGACCACACTTGGGAGGATGAAAGAATGGGGGGAAAGAGATTCACTTGTAAACGATTCTCTTTGGAAATTAAATCAGCCTGAGAGACAGGTATTAACTTTAACATGGGTTGGGCCAGATATGGTTCCATTTTGGATCAACTTTCCTGCAACATATTGAGATAACAGGGAGGAGGAGGAAAGGCAATTGTTTTTATTTTGATAGGTCCATCTGGTTTTATGCAGACAGAGGGGAAGCCCCTTCCAACACCTGGTGATCTCTAGGGGTCTTTAATTCAAAGTGCTGCTTATGTCAAGGAGTCGTATTGTGGGATGAAATTCGCTAAGCTCCTTCAGCACAATAATACAAAAATGCGTGTTTGTCTTGCCAGTGTGCCGGCTGTACATACTGTCTGTCTCCGCTGGGCTCACCCATGCGTCTGCGCTGGCCGGGCTCCCTGGGGGACTGCTGACTTGGGGTACCCTGGGCTTGGGTGGTGCAGCTTCACTCCCCACGACTTTCGTCCTCCTCCCGGGGGAACTGTCTGTTCTGGGCATATTCTTCCCATGGCGACGGCAGGAGTTCAAGGGTGCAAGTTCAAGCAGA
The DNA here is from genome assembly GCA_028533085.1 of Varecia variegata. NCBI lineage: Eukaryota > Metazoa > Chordata > Mammalia > Primates > Lemuridae > Varecia > Varecia variegata. Next base: position 10,864,261 of record CM052455.1, read on the forward strand.
AAGATGCTCTTCAAGAAGCAACTGCATCACGGATGCCGGAATCCCGTTGCTCAAAACAACTCCATGGCCAAGTTCACCATTAGGGAGCAGGGAATTCTGTTATTCCTAAGGGGCTGTGGGAGGGTGTGAATATTTCTGAACGTTAATCTAATCTGCCACACAGAACCTGTCTTGTAAAGTGAGCAGAGGCAGGAGACGTTAGCATGAGCAGCGAGAAGACCCCAGGACACAGAGTCCCGGGTCTGGGCCATTGAACTGATGCCTAACTCAGTTATTCCGGAAGAGGACGCCATGAGGTTGCTAGGATCCACCTCATTTTGCACAGGGAGATGCTGAGGCTGGGAGGAGATGCATATCAGCGCCGAAGACCCCTTAACCGGGAAGTTGCATTGTCAGACTTGAACCCAGTTCTGTCCTGTCCCGAATCCTACACTCTTCGCCACCGTGTCTAAGATCTGGAACCTCCCCTGGGAAGTGGCCCTGGCGGGTCTCAGCTTTTCTCTTTAGCTCTGTCCCGCTGCTGCCAGATTTGATCACGGGGAAAAGTGAATGGCCGTTCCAGGTGTTGCCGGAGGAGGGAATAGCTGAGTCATCGGTGACTGAACCGAATAGCTCAGTGGGGACTTCGGAGTTCTCGGGTCACTTCTCCTTTTATAATCGAACAAGGGCGTATCAATGAGCTCCAACAAGCCAGCGCGAATTCTTCTGCAGCCACACGCTCTACGGGGGCTTTGCTTGGCATCTTTCCCGGGACATCACAAGAAATGGGCTTCCTGTGACACAACGTGATTCAAGGCTGGGAATCCATCTGGGAGCAAGTTCTTGGCCAGTTTTAAAATAGAGCTTTGATTTGCTTTGCATAGTTTTTCCCCGTTCTCACCATTGAGGGCAGTAGCTCCCCAGTCCTTGTGTGTGTGTGTGTGTATGTATGCATGTGTATATTAATATATACTTTGTGCGCGTGTGTGTGTATATATATGTTTTCTGCCATCTCACTCTAGATGGTGTTGAAACATCCACAGAGATTTGCCCCCTCACTGTCCCTCCCACCTTCCCTTCCCTGCAGCTCACCCCGGGGCTGGATGAGGGACAGGCAGGAAAAGACGACCTCAGCTCCCCCCAGCCCTCACCCCCTCTCTGCGGTGGGTGGCTCTTGGGGGGCACCGTCCCGTCTCCAGTGAAGCCAAGATTCCGAGACGGGCTCAGGACACTTGTTCTCAGGTAATTTCTCAGCTCCCTGTCGGCATTTAACAGCCTTGACTTCCCAGACTAAAAGGACACTAATTAAAATGACAAACCTCACATGGATTTATTACCACCTGGGTGAGCACGATAAACAATCGTGACATTGCTGATGTGTTTGGTTTTCTCTCCCATCCTTCCCCCGTCTCCCACACCTGTGCGGTGACAGAGATGGCGGGAAATGGTGACAACAGCGCCCTGAGTCCTCTCTGCCCTTCCTTCCCGTCCCTCGCCTCACCTCGTCCCCACCTAGCCCCTGTCCCCTGCCAGGGTGGGACGACTCAGGTGGCCGAGGGCTGTCTCGCACCTCCTGGGCAGCACGTTTCACAGATGAGAAGACCGAGGTCCTGAGAGGTTAAGTGATTAACTTGAAGTCACACAGCTGCTGGACAGATTATTTATTACGCTCTGTCACTTGAAAGCACCAATACTACTTTGCTCTCCACAAGCATTACGTTTTAGCTGTTAAAGTTCTTGAGCGAAGCTACTTAGCAAACGTCTGCCGAGCACCGACTGGATGCAGAACGCTGCTCTCAGGGCTCGGAGGGACGTGGTCGAAATGGGGTCCTCCTCCAAGAAGGGAGCAGGAAACCTCTGATCTAACTCCGGGAACCCCAGTGACACTCCATGGCCAGATGTGTTGGCACAAGTGGCCAGAGACACCCGATGTCCTAGTGTGCTGAAGTACAGCCTTCGTTGTTTCACGTCATTTTTGCATTTATTCACTTAGACCCTCTCTTGACCTCACGGCTTCTCTTGCTGCCGTCTCATTTCTCTTCCTTTCATGCTAAAATCCTCATAGCACGAATACGTCCTTCCAGCCTCCTATTCCTTAGTACTAGTACTATGCATTTAAATTACGCAATATCAAGTTTCAGCGCACAAGTCCCTTCCAAAGACTGCCTATGACAAACCAATCTCATATTTATCCCCCAACACTGAATTCTCTCTACCCTATTACCCTGTTTTTTTTTCTTTACAGCTCTTACCACTCTTTGAAATTATCTTGTCTGGTTATTAGTTTACTGCCTGCCTCTCCCTCTGCAAGGACTAGTTGTAAACTTAGGGCCTAGAACTGCAGTGGGAATGTAGAAGGAAATCAAGAAATACTTGTTGAATAAATGAATGGACAGCTGTCCTCATTCCAGGCAGCAATTAATCACCCTCCACTGTCTTATGCAGATCTATTGATCCAAAATCATCAGTGATTTCTCTATCAGGCATCCTACTATTCAGTCCTATGAGGCTGCTTAAGGATTACTGAAAATAGGTATAAACTATCTAACCAGACACCTGGTAGGCACAAAATAAAAGCTAGCCACTGTATAGTAATTATTTAAGGGGCAAGGAATATTTCTGTCCTCCCAAGACCTCAGTGCTATTCTGAACACTATGAAGCATCATTAATAAATAAAATAACATTATTTATTGATGATAATTGTTATGCGAGTTGCTGAGGTGAGAGTGAGATCCAGATAGTTGCAAGCAAGTAGCCTGGGTATTGATAACCTGCGTGGGTTCAAACCCTATGAACACTAACTGCCAGTGTGACTTGAATAATTGAAGATGCATTTGCTTAAAAGGACAAAATAATAATAATTGTTATATATCATTATCACTAACGTTTGTGGAACCCTAGTTACATGAAAGTAACTTACACACAGGGTCTCATCTGATTCCCACACAACCTTTGGAATTGTTATAATCCCACCGTTACAGACGATGAGAAGAATCTAGGGAGGTGATGTTGCTGGGAGAGTCACAGAGATGGGACATGAGCAAGTCTGGACTTAACCCAAGCCTGTCTGTCAGTGAAGCTCATTCTTTCAGTGTCCATGTAATGCTGGCGTAATAAACTTCTAATTTGCGTGATGTTGACAATTTTAACAAAGCCTATAGGATACAGTGGTGGTTTTTCAAATTTGGAGACAGTGGGCTTGGAGACCCGAGCTGCCTCATCTGGGAAGACGGAGCAAAGACGGAGGCGGGAAGGGAGCTTTGCGGGGTTATCTCGGCAGTGTCTGGAGGACGGGGCAAGGCGATGATTGAAGATGATTCCTGCTGTGGAATGGGCTGCACGTCTCTCATTAGGTCTGTGCCGGTTCTGATTCCCCCAGGGCAGTGTCAGTCCGGTGCTTGGCAGAGCTGTTGCGTGGAGGAATGAGAGCTCGCTGCAGAATACATTTCGGGAATTCACCCTTCCGTGTTCTTCAGCAAGCGTGCGCGTTCTGTCCTGGGTGTCACGCCTGGCACAAAGGCATGTTCCCTTTCACCCGGGAACCTGTGGAAGGCTCAGCTCCAGGCTTCGTCCAGCACCATGACTGAGAGACGCTGTCTTGAATGACAGAAACCTCGTCATCTCAAGCTTCCTTAAGAAAATGGGGGGTGGAGCACACGGTCGACTTGAATACCCTCCAAAGAAGTAAAAAAAAAAAAAACATATGTGACCCAGGGCAGGTTGATAAAGAATTTAAAAAGTGCTTTTCACAGAGTTTAGAGACCACCTGAAATTCTGGTGCCGCATTGCAGATGGTGTGTTTTTGTTTGTTGGAAATGATTTGCTTCCCCAAGTGTAACAAATTCCTCGTCCTTAGAATAACAACAAAAACAGGTCCGAGAAGGCCTGAGGCTTAGTTAGGATTGACCAAGTCATTGTCACCTGAGACATCACGACTTTTTCACAGCCAAGTCACAGGGAAAAATGGCTTGACAACCAGGCCTGGTGCTTATCGACTAGCTGGCCTTGGAGAGGATCCGTGTGAGACCTTCAGCTTCGGATTATGCTGGAGACAGTGGATCACGTCCAGTGGTTAGAAATATCCAGGATGCACCTTGGTGTGGGGTTGGAGTCAGGGGAGAAAGAGAATCGATTAAATCCTTCAGATAAAAGACTCGTATAGACAGTATAACAAATTTAAAATGATCTTTGCCCGACGTGGGAATAAATCCACGATCATTAAAAATGTGTAAATTTAGCCAATCAGAAAAATTGTTTCCCAAATGCTCTTTCCGAAGAGGATGGCTTTGCCACAGGGCACTTCGCTGATGCTTGTGACATTTGACAGACGTCACCATCTGGGAGGCATCGTGTAAAACCAGCCGTGTGTGGAGCAGCAGCAACTTGCCTCTGCTGCCTTCCTCTCTCTTCTGCAGGCCTCAGCGAAGCCCGTTTGTCTCATTCGGGAAATGATGTTGCTTTCTTACAGTAAAGACACATAACGTTTGCTCTCTGGTGTGAAACTGCACAGTCCGGCCCGTTTCCTACTGAGTCTTTCTCATTGTTATCTAAAAACGCTGTCATTTTCGAGATTACATTGTATGTGTGACAGTCCCTTAGAATGCCACCTGTCGGACCTGTCAGGGCAAAATTCTCCCCCTGCCCCCAACACACACACATTCCCATTCGAGACAAGGGTCAGGGAAAAGCCAGTTCTCTAATATTCATTGTGGGTTTTTGTTCTATTTTGAATAACATCACACAGTTTTGGCAACTGAGAATAGGGCACGAGGACAACAGGCAGGTGAAGGACGACATCAGGATTTTCATTTTGAGACCGTGGACAGGGCAGGATGAAGGAGCCGTGAGTGTAGAAGAAACATGGGGAATTCAGTTTTGCACATCTTGAGTGTGAGGCATCAGACATCCCAGTGGCGATGGTAAATAGATGATTGGACATTTCGCTGTGGAGTGAGCGAGTGACGCCTGGACTTGTACATTTGGAGTCATCCGTATACAGATAATGTTTAAACCCTTTGAGTGCATGAGGTCTCCGAAGGAGTGAATGAAGATTAACAGACAGATGAGTTCCAAGGGTTGACCCCCAAGTACTTTACTATGAAGAGGGAAAGAGAAAGATGAGAAAATAGCAAAGTGGATTGAGAAGGAGCGTCCAAAACTTAGGAGGAAAACCAAGAGCGTATTATTTTGGAAGTAGAGAAAGTATTTAAAAGGTAGAAGTGATCCGTCATCTCATATGCTGTCAATTGGCAGAATTTGATAAGATCAATGATAATTGGCCATTGAATTTGGCAATAAGGAATTCATCAGTGACATTGACAAGACATTTTCTGTGGAAAGGTTGGGGGGGTGGCGGGACTCAACTGCAGAGTAGAAGAGGATGGAACAGCTGGGATAGGAAACAACTCTCAGAGGGGTTCAGTTGCACTGGAAAGTTGAGTGAGTCAAAACAGTGCTATTTTAAGATGGAAATGACCCAGGAAAGAGGAAGGAGAAGACAAAATCTCTTGTCCACCCTTGAGTGGACCAAAGAAACTGCCACTAGGTAGGAATTAAAGGGACTTTTTTTTTCCTTTTCTTTTTTTTTATTTTTTTATTTTATTTATTCATTTGTTTATTTATTTATTTTGAGACAGAGTCTCACTCTGTTGCCC